>JADBJO010001000.1:237500-285000 GCA_016801955.1 Conus betulinus | reverse complement strand
TCTCTCTTTCCTCTCTCTCTCTTCTGAATAAAGATAAATAAGAACGGACGTATCTGTAGTGATTTCCTCTTGTTCTTCTTCTTTCTTTCTTTTACTTCACCTTCTGTTTGGTAAAGTAGGCCCTATAGCAATCGATTTATCTGTACAAAACGCAGCTGATATTCATTAAGAATGCTTTTAAAAGGTGGTGTGTGTACGTGTGTGTATGCGTGCGTGTGTACGTGCGTGCGAGCGCCCGCGCGTGTGCGTGCGTGAGTGTGTGCGTGCGTGCGTGCGTGCGTGCGTGTGTGTGTGTGATGGAATTGCTACATGAAACCTGCATAGTGCGGGTCAATTTCGATACATAGGATAAAAAAAAATGTTTTGGGACCAGGCGTGAAAATCCACAGATCTGAATGTGTGATATTGGCCAAAAAAGAATTGGCACTGAATTTTTGCTGGAGGAGAGAGAGAGCAACCGCCTGCCCCCTCCTCTCTCTCTCTCTCTCACAGAGTTGACCGCCGACCGCCGAGGTGAGAGGACGTGTCCTACCTGAGCTCTCGCAGGCGCTATTTCTACCGACTGTTGAAGTCATTTTACCCCCGTTTCGTGCGGTCGTCAGTGAACACGATGTTCACATGCAAGCCGCTGCGCGTGTCGAGTAGGCTGGCGTACTGGTTGTGCTCTGTCCTTCTGTTGATTAGCAAAGATGTCGAGCTGAACCCCGGACCTGAAGAAAATAATGTTTTGCAACTGGTTGACTGGAGACTTGCTCAGTTGATGAATGGTTTCCAGCTCTATTCAATCAATATGCACAAACTAATCGAGGACAAATTCCAGATGCAAGAAGAACTTCTTCGCCGCCTAAACTTAGAAATAGGCAAAGTGAAGAAATGTGCGGACAACAATGCTGAACAAATCATTGAACTTCAGGAAGACAGTGTCAACATGTTGGAACGTCTCGATCGTATGGAAGAAAAAGTGGAAGCTTTAGAAATAGAAACCAAGAAACGCAATCTAACATTTTTCGGCATTGATGAAACAAGACAGAGGGATGATCTGTCTAGTGAGAAAACTCGTGACGGACATTCTAAACTTTCATTCCGGTCATGTTGTATGACATGCATCTGACATTGAACGTGCCTATAGGATAGGCAGTCCACGCCAGAACGGCGCTCCCCGCCCACTGTTGGTGCAGTTCTGTCGTTGGGGAGACAGGATGTCCATCCTCAGGGACCGAGAGTTGCGTGATGCAATGCGGCGTAACAGCATCAGAGTGACTGCGGATCTCACCACAAGGCAGAGACAGATGATAGATTTCCACAGAGACCAGGGCAAAATGGCCTATTTTTTATAATGGACGACTTCATGTGAAAGATAGACAGCCTTCGCATAGTCGATTTACGTCTTCTCACAGCCACTCTTCCTACAACCTACAGTTTTCACGGGACGACCGACATCTACTGCAGGGTGAGGAGTGGCCACAACTGCACCACTCAACGAACGAGCGCTACCGCACTGGACGAGGTGAGAGGACAGAAGACAGCAGTCAACGGCTACTGGGGTGCCAGACAGACATCCTCCTGCTCCCAGAAAAAGATGGTGAAGACAACAGGACAGCGGTTGTCTACGTTCACAGCCAGCAGGAAAAAGAAGAGGTACAGAGGAGAGGGGCGGCAATGACAGGTCTTCAGCTGACCGTGTCGGCCGTCACGCCAGACCAGTAGCTCCAGCCGGTTATCTTACAGCCAGGCAGCCCAGCGGAGACTGCCGACAGATGAAGATTCAGAAGCCTTCCACGATAGACGATCCAGGAACTACAGTCAGCAGCGAATGCTTCCCAGAATGAGGTACTCCGAAGAAGCACAGAGACAAGTCAGTATATTCATCACAGACAAGTGACTCACCAGCCTGACGTTTACAGGGACTCACGGCATACGGACAAAGACAATATACAGAATGGTGACATAAACAGTCCCGATAGAAGACAGGACAACAGTGAGAACCTCAGTGACGTAAGGGGAAATGAGGTGGAATTCTCGGTGCCAATCGTCAACGACAAAGACGTACAGGGTGGCACTGCAAGCGAGTTAGAAATCACCTCAACCCCTGCGATTACTGTGTCTCAAACTTCTTGCAGAATCTCTCATGATATTGAACCTGATGCAGTAGAAGAAAAAAAGAGTGATGATGAACCCATAGTGAATGAACAGAGGGCTACTATCAACAAAACCAAGTGAAACAGAGAATGAACAGGCGATATTGTGTGGCACACGTGGGAACCAGGAAATACTCATGGGGACACAGACATACAACATGCACACTCTACACAGGCCCATCCATCTTCTCATACAACTATCAGGACAGACAGACAGGATGATGAGCGATTAGAACAAGTTAGCAACTCCGTCTGTTGACACAAACAATACGACGAACGCCAACAGTGAAGTGGCACTTTCAAATCCTGGTGTTCAGGGAGATGACAACCAACAGAAACAGCGCGTAAAAAGAAGGGAGAAGCCAGGCCAAGGGATGCCAGTCAGAACACCATACTGGACAGTTTCAGACATGCGCAGTCCAAGGAACGTGACAGGGACATTACGGAAAGGGGACGCACAAGGTCCCGCGCCAAGCTTAATTCCGTTTCCAAATAGGATATCGGCCGGCCTTGAAAGTTAAACAGAAAGAAAAACGGTGGTGCAAACTTTACTGCAAAGCAGTCCATAGAAAATAATTGTCCTCAAGAAATACCTAAAAATAATAGCACTTCAGTCAAGTTTCTAAACTTTAATGTAAATGGATTGCTTTCTAAGTTGGAGAACAACGATTTTGTAAGTTATATCAAATCACATGATTTTGTGTGTTTAACTGAAACGTTTGTTGGTGTGAATTTCGAATCCTCACTTTTCAATGATTACGTGATTTATAATTCACAAGCAAAGAAGCTTTCCCCACCAAGGACGATATTCAGGAGGAGTAATTGTTTTAATTAAAAAGACTTTTTCTAGTTTTGTTACACGGATTGAATATAAGTCTGAAAATACGATCATTTTGAATATTGATAAGCTTTTCGATAGCGACATGAATGTATTTTGGATTTGTACATATATACTTCCAATAGAGTCAAATGCCTGGGGAAATAACACGAATGGGTTTGGCATGGAACCATTAGAACAATGTTTGTTGGATTTGTATGAATCATACAATTTTTATGTGTTATTATCTGGGGACCTTAACGCAAGAACTGCCTCGAAAAATAATGTCGGCATCGATGTTGATGACAATTTTACAGAGAACTATGACCAGTCGCCATATTGTAGGACTTCACACACGATGAATATGAAAATGTATTTGGTGATCAGTTGTTAGAACTATGCAACTCTTTGGACCTTGTTATTTTGAATGGGCTTTGTGAACATGGTTTCGATGGTAGTTACACATTTATATCCAGTTTAGGATGCAGTACTGTTGATTATTTTGTTATGTCTCAAAACTTACTTAATGCCCAGTATGACATGTCACTCGTTGTTGAAGATTCTGTCGAATCTGATCACTGCCAGTTGTACTTTCGTTTCCTTTGACCATCCCAAGCAAAAGCGGCAAACATGAAAGTAAGAGCAATTCTTTTATCGAAAAACATGTTTGGGATAAACAAGGTGAACAAGACTTTCTAGAGAATCTGAGAAAAAACAGACATTCATGATAGATTACAACGGGCGGACGCCATATTGGAACATGATGTTGATGGTGCAATAGATCTTTTTGTAAGTTGCCTGCTATCGGCTAGCATTTCATGGTAAAGAAAGTCTATTTGGTTGCCTCACCAAAGTCTTCGGAATGGTTTGATGAGGAGTGTCGACAAGCCAAACGTTACAGTAAGCGTACACTCAGAATTTTCAGAAGAACTAGAAAAATAGAACACAGATTACAGCATGTACAAGCAAAGAAAAAGTACAAAAACTTGCTGAAGTTTAAAAAAAGAAGCTTTAAACGAAGGAAGGCCGAAATGTTAGCATCAAATATTTCTGATTCATCCAAATTTTGGAAAACAGTTAAACCGAAATGGGGTGGGTGGGAAGCAAAGAGCAAAAAATACAAATGACATTTCAATTGATAAATGGTATGATCATTTTAAAAAATGTGTTTTCAATGGATGATAGTAATTCGGATGATGAACATTGTGACAACATTGATTTGACTGAGCACGAAGAGCACGTGCTAAACGCTGAAATCACTGAAAGTGAAATTTCAATTGCTGTGAACAAATTAAAGTCAGGTAAGGCATGTGGATCAGATGGAGTCATTTCTGAAATGTTGAAGGCTGGAAGTGTAATTACTATTCCCTTTTTGAAAAGGCTTTTCAACATTATATTTGCAAAAGGCATTTATCCTAAAGTTTGGGCAAAGGCTATTATTATCCCAATCCACAAAAAGGGAGATACGGAGAATGTAGATAACTATAGAGGTGTATCCCTATTAAGCTCAATTTCAAAATGCTATAGCACTATTCTAAATAATCGTCTATACGCATGGCTTGAAGACAACAACCTGATCTCTGAAAGTCAAGCTGGTTTTAGGAAAAACTATTCTACAATAGACCAAATCTACTGTCTTTATTCTATGGTTCAAAAATGCTTGTCTCAGCGTGGTAAAAAGCTTTATGTTGCTTTTGTAGACTTCAGAAAAGCTTTTGATTCTGTAAGACACGATAAGTTATTGCAGTGTATTAGAAACCAAGGTATTAAGGGGAATTTTCTTCTGTTCTTTAAAAGCAATGTATAACTCATTAGTATCTTGTGTAAGATCTAACTTTGAATATTCAGACTTCTTTGACTGCCCAATGGGAGTCAGACAAGGGTGTGTGCTGAGTCCAACGCTATTTGAAATGTTTATTAACCAGTTAGCAAATCACTTATCTGAAAAAGGTAGACATGGCATTCAGTTGGTACCTGACATGATGGAACTGTTTATTCTGCTGTTTGCAGATGACATTGTTCTATTAGCTTCTACTCCTGTTGGTTTGCAAAACCAGCTAAACGTACTTCAGACATGTTGCACCAATATGAAAATGAAAGTTAATACGGACAAGACTAAGGTCATGGTCTTTAGAAAAGGGGGGGTTTTCTGGGTAAAAGTGAACAATGGTTATTTGGCAATATTAAGTTAGAAGTAGTAAACAAATATTGTTATCTGGGTTTCATTTTTTCCACTAAAATCAGTCCGAGGATCGGCACTGAGCATTTGGTTGCCAAGGGGAAAAAAGCTATGTTTAATCTAGTAAGGGCTTTCCAGAAAAATAAGGATATTAGTTATCAGATCTACTTTAAGATTTTTGATGCCAAAAATCAAACCAATCTTATTATATTCATCTGAAGTTTGGGGCCTTAACCGTTTGGAATGCCTAGAAAAGATTCATTTGATTGCATGCAAACGTTTCTTGGGTGTCCCAAGTAAGACACCAACAAAATGGTATATATGGGGAACTGGGAAGATATCCGTTATATATCAACTCCTATATATGTGCATTGAGATATTGGTTTAAGCTGCTTAGAATGGACCAACAAAGGCTTCCTCGTCAAGCATACGAAATGCAGTTAACTCTAGATCAAAACGTAAAGAAATGTTGGGTGACAAAAATAAGAGAATTGTTATGCGAGACTGGGTTTAACTTTGTATGGCTACAACAGGGTGTGGGTGATGTTCGCGGATCTTGGCAATTTTTCGGCAAAGACTAGTTGATATGTTTATTCAAGAATGGACAGGATCTATAAGAGACAGGGAAAGGTACGCGTGTTACAAATCGTTTAAATCTATTTTTGAACGAGAAATATATCTTTGTAACATTGATGTATACTGTTTAGGGTTGCTCTGTCTCATGCAAGACTTAATGTTCTACCTTTGAACAATAATCTTCATAGGTTCAGTGATAATTCTTATAACAAAAATTGTCCTTTTTGTGTAAATATAATAGAAAGATGAATATCATTTGATATACAGTTGCCCACTGTATACAGATTTTCGTGCAGCACTTATATCTAATCTTCTTCATTTACCAATGTCAACTCTTCTTCAGGCACATCAGTATCAAAGAACCCTTCCACTTTCAAAATTTATATTTCTGTCAATTCGAAGGAGACAAAGCCTGACAGCTTAATGAAAGTACATGAAAACTTGAAGATAATAAGATAATGATTTTTCCCTCATAATTGCAAATGCATTCAGGTTTATTATCATCTATATTGATCGAATAGGAAGTTTCAGAGAGTTTTATCATATCCTTATTCATGCTCTTGTTCTTTGTGGTTCGAATCTTATATTTATTTCTTGTTTCGAATTTGTAATGTGCAGGCTCATGTCCCGACCCCTTTCCTCATCCCCTTGTCCCTAGTTTGGAAGAGATGAGTCTGCCTCAACCCCCGTACTCCTCATATCCCAGCTTTGACATGATTTTGGGCTGAGAGAGGACCGACCCCCCCCCCCCCCCCCCTCTCCTATTTGAAACTCCCTTCCTCTCATGTGACTGATCCGGCCCTAGTGATTGCATAAACACCGCCAGTAATGGGTTATCTTGCAAACTTTGGATTAAATATAACTGTTCTGTTATTTTCGTATATAACTGGCAATGATACTCTCTTTCTCTCCCTCTCTCTCTCTCTCTCTCTCTCTCTCTCTCTCTCTCTCTCTCTCTCTCTCTCTGTATGTGTACATTATACATGATGGCGTATTCAAGAAATGAGTCTGAACTTCGTTTGTCGAAGGACACGAGCAGAGCACAAACCCACCCTTTTCACTTCTCTTTTACATATTTCTCTTGGTATATTATCTCCATCCCTTAACCCCAGTGCCCTTCTCCTCCTCCTCCTCTCCCCCACCCCTTTCTTTCTCTCTAAGACCGGTAATGTTGAATGATTTTGTCATCTAGACTTTGTGTTAGTACACGTCCCTTGAAACAAAATCCATGTTGTGTTCATTCTTTACCAATGTGATCAGGTAAACAGAGGGGTGTGAAATTATCCTAGGTATAATATGGTGCTCTGTCTGTTTGGCCCCCACCCTCTCTCTCTCTCTCTCTCTGTATACCTAACTCTTTCAAAATCTCTTCTCTCTCTCTCTCTCTCTTTTCTTTTTCTCACTAGCTTCATCTCTGCTCCTGCCGCCCACGCAAACTCACCCCCCCCCCCCCCCTCATTCTCCCCCCTGTCTTTTTTTTAAATCGCCCGTCTCTCTCTCTCTCTCTCTCTCTCTCTTACTTTTTCTCTCCCCCTCTTCTCCCCAACACGTTTCATGCACGTACACTCCCCACCTCACCGCTCCCTCCTTCACACACCTCTTTCTCTCTCTAATCCCTTTTCCCCCTCCACCCACATCCCTCCCCACCTCACCGCTCCCTCCCTCACACACCTCTTTCTCTCTCTAATCCCTTTCCACCTGCACCCACATCCCTCCCCGCTTCACTCCACACCGCACAGCCCTGCGCCTTTACCTTTCGTTTCCTCTCGTACTGTTCCTCCACGATGGTGCCTTGGTAGTAGCGTTTTGGGGGACTCCAGATCCGGGAAGTAGAACCCTTTCCGGCACACACACTTGTACGACCCGCGCCGGAACCCCTCGCCTGCAATGTGCTCACACTGCACACACACACACACACACACACACACACACACACACACACGTTCCTATATACAAAAATGAAGTTCTTCCCAGCCGAGGTGAGCGTCGCGGACTCCCGGCTGGGAGACCGTTGGTTCGTTTCCCGTCAGGGCCGGTTTATTTGTGGGATTTTTCTCTCCCGGAGTTGAGTTTGTTCTGAGCTCCGCTTTGAACATGCGAGTCTCGGAAGTTGTTGGTCAAATTGTCAGACGAACACTGCAGTTGCATGTATCTCTATGGCCTGGTTGATGCCTTATCTGTTATGAAAATGAGTGTAGCCTACGTCCCTGACATGCAGTCTCAGACCAGAATAGAAATCTGTAGCATCCTCTTCATGACCTTCATCCTCAATGATCAGCATTTCTTAAAACAAAACAAAACAAAACAAAACAAAAAAAAAAACGTAACAAATTCTGCATCCCTCTATGCCCTGCTGTCATGGTGTTCTGGGTTTTGACTTTCTCTCTACGATTATACCTTTGATGTGGTACTGTCAAGACCACCGAGTTTACGAAAGTCACGGTGATTGGCACCCCCCCCCCCCCCCCCCCCCCCCGTGCTCCCAGACGGAGAGCCCACTCGCAAATGACTCTTTGACTAAGCAATTACTGTCGTCAGTATAGGGCTTGGTAGCAGTGTTCTCGTATGCTGGATCAGACACCATTGAACGCCGTCAAAGCGACTGGGCGCTGAATGGACTGTGAGCGCTCCCTGGGGGGTGCCAGTGCCGGGACTGCAGCGAGACTGCGTTGGTGGCTCGGTAATGTGATGAGGGAGAAAATCCGCAAAAAAGAATTTAATGGGTGATAGGAAGTATAACATGGTGTGTGTGTGTGTGTGTGTGTGTGTGTGTGTGTAGAAAGTATAACATGGTGTGCGTGAACATGCACTGTGTGTGTGTGTGTGGTGTGTGTGTGTGTGTGTGTGTGCGCGCGCGCGCGCGCGAAACTGTCGGCGTGCCGGCAGTGTGCGTGTGGGCGCGCGATTAAACTCGCTGAACGTTTCCTTGCTGATAAAGCACAAAGTTTCCCTTGGTACCAACAAACATTTTTTTCTCACCAAAACAGTTCCGCTGAAAATATGTGGCTGTTTTATGTAGATCTTTCCACTTAATCTGATGCAAGAAGACAAAAAGGGAATAGCGGTGCATGGTGTGTGAATTCACACAACTACACTAAACTTTTCTGGACGCTGACACAAATTGGATGATTCCATTTGCCTACAGTTTGCCAGAAGTAGAGCTTCTATCATCCACTAACTCGATTATGACCAAAAAAAAAAAAAAATCCACACAGTTTTTTTTTAAAATGAAAAAGATTTACGCTTGCTACCGTTTTCTGTCTGAAAGGAAGATTCTGGAACACACACACACACACACACACACACACACACACACACACACACACACCCCGGCAAAACCGAATTTAATTAAACTTAGTAGACAGATCAAATGTGACCCAAACACACAGATCAATTAAATTTTGGTACAGATTCCTAGGGTGGATCTGGATCCAAGGCTGCCTCCAGGATCCCTTCCGCAAAATTGCGCAAAAAAAAAAAACAAACAAACAAACAAACAAAAAAAAAAAAACTGTACGAAAGTGTGTGGGAAGAATCGACCGTGACCAAAAGACCAAACCATTGAGGTTTGGTGGGGATCAGCGTCCAGATCCGGATCCCAGAGGATGCGTGTCGGATTAATTCCACCTTGCCGGAGGTCTGCGCTTTGCCCGTGAGCCCTACAAGTCATGATTGTAATCGAGGTCGCCGAGACAGGCGTCAATCGAGCACTTTCATGCAATGCACACGTGTTAAGATGGAAGAGCATCTGAACGCCAGGGCGCTCACAGTCTGCAGCCAGCGAACGAAGTGTCCTGAAGCCCCCCAGGCTGATGGGACGTTATACTGTCACCATTCAGGAACGTCCCGAGTCGTCCTCTGTGTGTTTCAGTAAAAGACGTCGTCATGCGAGCAGTGTCTTAGCAGGGAAACTTTCGTGTTTTCTTTCTTGAAAAAAAAAAAAATTGCTTCAACAACGATAAGAACAAGCTCTCCGTAGATCGTCTCATCACGACGATCTGCACGAGTCAGTCTGTAGATCGTCAGAATACAATTCAGTATGGAACTACCAGGATTTAATCGTGAAGTCTTTGATCCACCAACGCGAACAATCAGTTCGCCCAGTTAAGAGCAGCTAGGACGCTTTCCCCCGTCAATGAACAACCGAATATGGCAAGTCTCTGCTATCTCCATTGATGACCTCAACTCCTTTGAAACAACGCTTGTCAGATAGACATCGAAACAGAATAGAGTCCATCAACAAAAGCCTCTCATCCCCCCCCCCCCCCCTACCCCCCCCCCCCCCCCCCCCCCCATCCTTGGCGTGTGTTGTACCGTCTGTTCCTTAGAGTGAAGTGACAAGATAACGGCCTGGCTTGGGCCTCAGAAATCCGGCGGCAGCCAATCAAAAGCTGCCGTCTCAAGCGCGGCTACCGCTCTAACGTCAACACCCCTCAGCTGTCACGTGGGCGAGGGGGCTGGCCCTTGAGCATCTTGGGCACTATTGATCCGATGACGTCTGGAGCACAACAGACCTGACATTTACAGTGCTACTGATCTGATGTCTGGGACAGCGTTGATGCGACGTTTGAGGCCTTGGTAATCTTATAAGTAGGCCAGCATTTACCTGACGTTGGGGACACTCTTGAACTGTCACCCGGTGGACTTTAGGACTTTCCTTTGTAGCAGCATCGATTTTTTTTTTTTTTTGTCTGGAGCATTACTGATCCGATATCTGGGACGTTACTCATTCGACATCCGAACATTATCATTTAACGTCTGGGGCAGAAGAGATCTTTCAACTGTGGCACTATAAACCTGATGGCGTTTGGGACATTGTTAGTTGGAAATTTGGGACATCATTGTTGTTACATCTGGGGCATCATTCATCTAACTATCATGGCCCTGTCGATTTGACATGTAGTACACTATTGATTATACACATGGTGCACTGTTGGTCGGACGTCTGGGGCACTGTTCATCAATGATCTGAGGCACTCGAGGTAGAGCGTGTGGGGCAAACTGGATCCAACGCACGGCGTCTTGTTGATCTGACGTCTTGTTGTGGATCGCTCGTTTTCGGGCAATGTTCATTTGATGTCAGGGGCACTATCGATGTGATGCTGGCAGCTCTGCTGATCAGAATTCTAGACCACTGTGGATCTGACGTCTGCACAATTACTATCGGATTTTTTTAAGGGGGCGGGGGGTGGGGATGGTGGGGGGGGGGGGGGGGGCAACACTTTGAGCGGTGACTGGTACTAGAGCTCCCCCCCCCCCCCCATGTCCTCCCCCACCTCCCTTAGGCTGCCCCACCGCTTTGACTACCCATGTCAGCACAGCCTTTTGAGACTGGAGAATGACTTCCGCCAGGTGCAGGACAGGATGCACTAGCCACTTCCGGTGGGGTATCGAGTCCGATCGATAAGGACTGCTTTCATTCGCTAGTCCGAAGTGCAAATTTTCTTTGAGTACAGTTAGACTTCGTCGAATTTCCCCCCTCTCCTCCCCTTTTTCTCCTCCTGCCGAAATCTCTAAAAGGATGAGAATTCCAACCAGCCCCCTCACATTTCTGCTTTAGACTGGTTGGGCGTTTACTGCCCATTTTAACACTCCACATCATCCTTTTTGTTTACTGTTTTCCTGACGAACACCCCTCCAACAAACAAACAAGCAAAACAAAACAAAATGAAAAAGGAGATGAAGAAAAATCATATCAAGATCATTGTTTCGAGTTGGGACGTAGACAGAGTGGGAAGGTGATAGGGAGAAGGGGTGATCGTTCAACTCGAAAGAAAAAAAAAGAGATGAATTTCCGTTTCTCTCAATGCTAATCACAAAAGTCTGTTCAGTTCCGGATCGCATGTCTTGTGCTTAGGAGTGTGACCACTTTGGCTGGTGAGGATACCGACACAGTGAGTAGGACAGCAAACAGTGTCTTGACGGCTTGAAGGAAACTCTCAAATGAACAACCATATCCCATCACAAACGCCCTCATATATTGTTAAGTTTCACACACACACACACACACACACACGCGCACGCGCGCGCACACGGAGTTATGCGCGCGCACATATGTGTTTAAAGGCGTAAGCACACATGCAGAACACGCAGAGAGAGAGAGAGAGAGAGAGAGAGAGAGAGAGAGAGAGAGAGAGAGAGAGAGATCTTCATTCCCAGGGGGTAACATGTAAGCAAAATTACCCTTTTTTTTCTTCTGGCCCTTGTTCCTTGGGGAACTAAGGATAGTAACAAATTAACACTATGAGAGAGAGCGAGACAGACAGACAGACAGACAGACAGACAGAGAGAGAGAGAGAGAGAGAGAGAGAGAGAGAGAGAGAGAGACAGACAGACAGACAGACAGACAGACAGACAGACGTAGAGTCCACCTGACCTATGCTGTCAGTAACCCCAGTCATCCATCTCCAGAGGATGACAGGCAGGGACGCTCCCAACCGACAGAGTAAGTGGGAGGATGAGAGCCACGAGCAAGGCGTGGAGATGAGAGCGGGAGGCAGCAGGGAGCTCAGGAGGGGCAGACGGTTAAGTGTTCTGCTCCGACGGCCAGCCTCTGCCCACCCAGACAGCTAAACAAGCCGGCCCGTCATAACACACCCAGCTCTCATCACCATGGTCAACATTGCCCACGGTTCTCCGTGCCAATCAGAGCACGCTACTTACAGGCGGGGGAAAGGGAAAGAGGGTGGGGAGGGGTTGGGTGGTGGTGGTTGAAAGGTAGGTTGAAAGGGAGAGACTCTGTGTGTGTGTGTGTGTGGGTGTGGAAGGGGAATAATTTCTTAACTGGCGTGTGGGCTGCGGGTGATCATGAAGGATACTCTCATTATTTTTAAGGTCTTCTTTGTATTGGAGAGTTTGTTCTCTTGGTAGTAGCTGTGTCTTTTGTGATGGCGTCTGACGCGAATTTCTCTCGGTACCTCCGCATCTAGTTTCCGTTTTAGGTCATTGCACCGTTTATGAACTGTTTCTTCCTCTGAAAAAAAAAGCAACAAAACTTTCGTATACGAAGGCGCTGTCCATAAGGGATTCGTCTTCAGCAGTGGCGAGGAAGACAGGAATGGAATGGTAAGTATACGTTTGCATCAGTAGATTTGACACACCGATCTCTGACGATCAGTCCATGTTTTATGCTGATATTCACATCGATATTTGGCACCACTGATTCTTCCACGACGATTCGTGAACTTGATGGTATTGTGTTAAGTACTCAGCCAGTCTGAGAATTGTTTTAGGTTCTCTCTTCCCCGTGTTCCCAGAGCATCAGAATGTCATCGCAAAATCTGCATCAACAGTCGTTTCTTGTACGCCAGGGAGATCTGGACAGGAGACGTCTCTCATGATGACCCTTGAAGATAGTAGCTGTGGTTGGGGGTCATCAGGATGCCCATCGCAGTGCCATGAGTTTGTTTGAACAGATTGTCATCGAATTCAAAGTCGTAAAATATATTCTACGATCTGTGTCAGGCATGGAATTTGTGCAATATTGACTACTTGGTGTTTAGGGTCTGGAATTTGGAAGATGAGGCGCGCGCGCATTCTCTCCCTCCCTCACCCTCTGTCTGTCTGTCTGTCTGTCTGTCTGTCTGTCTGTCTCTCTCTCTCTCTCTCTCTCTCTCTCTCTCTCTCTCTCTCTCTCTCTCTCTCACACACACACCACACATGCGCGCGCGCGCGCAGAGTTTATATGAAAATTTTGACGATGTGCATCTTCCTCTCCCTTCCTCCTTCCTGCTGTTTTCATTTGGAGGATAAAGCACAGTGGTGATTTTTGTCAAATGCTTGTCAGTTGAAGCTGTCCCTCCTCCCCCCCCCCCCCCCCCCCCCCATCTCTCCACTCTGCCTGCCTGCAAATATCTCCCGACGTAACTGTTTATGTCTGGCGACGTGGCTGGCCGAATTCTGTAAACTTCTTTCCGATTGGCAGACAGAACCGTCGATATTCACTTGCCGCCTCACCTCACGTGTCCGTCTTCCGCGCCTGGATTGTCTTCAAAGCCACAATGCCCACAGACGGTTTCTGGCAGACGCCGTTCACAGAATGATGATACTGACAGCAAGAGTGGAACGAATCCTAACAGGCGAAAGAAAAAGGAAAGAAGGGGGCAAGAGAGGGTATGGGGAGGGGGGAGGGGAGGTGGGGGACTGAGGAAGACAGATAAGGAAAAGAGGGACATGGAAGGGGGGGGGGGGGGGGGTGGACCGCGAGGGAGTGGGGTGAGGGTAGGGTTGGAAAGGGGGGGGGGGGGGGGTGGGCCGCGAGGGAGTGGGGTGAGGGTAGGGTTGGAAGCTGTAAATATTTAAACCGAAGAGCGCTAGTCGAGCACAGCCATTTCGAAAACCCAGATTTGACCTCATATGACCTATCAATCACTGACATGTGATCCTTCAATCACTGACATGTGACCTGTCAATCACTGTCTTGTCTGCGTGGTCTCGAAAGGCCTGTTCACACAAGGCGAATCTATGGATGAAGCGCTGTCTCTTTCACCTGACACTCTCGACAGCTCTGACCACCCCGTGAGGCGAGCGCAAAACCAAAAGCACACACTCGCACTCGTTTCTTCGATAAAGCCGAACATGTTCAGCTATTCAGACCAACTGACCAAATAACGATGTGGTTCGCCCCGTCACAGCAAAGGAGAAAGGTGGCGCGGTCACAGCAAAGGAGAAAGGTGACGCGGTCACAGCAAAGGAGAAAGGTTCTGGCGTCACAGCAAAGGAGAAAATTGACGAAGAGAGACGGTGGCGATTTCTGGCGTATCAGCGAGAAAAAAACTGACAGCTCTTCCGACTAAGACGTTACTACTTTTGGAACTCTAGAGGAAAAAAAAAAATCATGGCTGAACATTATGTACAAAAGATTTTTCTTTTCTTTTTTCCTTCCTTTTTTTTTTCTTTACTCCTAGCCTTTAATGACGACGTTTAAGTTGAAGATAATGTGAATTTTTAAACGGACGAAAGCCGAAGTCGAAACTAGAACGTTTAAACTTCGCTTTTTTTTTTTTTTTTTTTTTTCCATCTGTAAGTTCGAAAGAGAGACGTAACTGCCTGTTCGTCATCTGTGTCTATTGTTTTGAATGCTGGTTGCCTTGCCTGAAGACGACATTATAATTTGTTTTGCAATTTGCTCTTTCGTTTGGCGGCGCAGTAGTAATTCTGTATTTGGTCTTGTTTCAATTTCGTCTGCAACCATCCCACTCTGAAACCGACGAAAGACTGGATGAAACGAGAGAGAAAAAAGCAAGGAAAATGAATGATGAAGAAAAGGACGGAAGAAACAAGTGAGATGAAAGAATGAAGAAAAAACAATGGAAGATACAACAATACAAAAACAAAACAAGAAAAAAAAAAAAAAAAAAAAAAAATCCCCCCGAAAATGAAAACATAGAAGAAGAAAATACAAGGAAGAAGGAAGAAAAAAAGATGATAGAAAGAAGGAAATGAAAAAAATACACTGGGTGAAAAACCCAAGCGGAAAAAAAGGAAAATAAATGAAAGAAAGAAAAGAAGGAAAGGGAATGCAGAAAGAAAATGAAGGAAGATAAAAAGAGAAAAAAGTCACGGTGGAAAGAACGACTACAACGAAGTAAGGAGAATAATTAAGAAAAAAAAAAGAAATAAGAGAAAAGAAAAACGATAAAAGGAAGAAAAACAAATGAACAAAGAGGAAAACATAAAGGTATTAAGAGGGATGATATGTAACTACAGAGGAAACGAGAGGAAAAAATGAGGAAAAAAGGAAGGAAAATCAGGGTTCAAGGAGGACCTTGAAGGAAGGGATAACACCAAGGAAAGTAGAAAAGTCAGAGAATGGGAAAGTACGGAGAATTAAGAAAGAAAAAGATGAAACTGGATGAAGACATACAACAAGAAAACAAGAAAGAAAAGAAACTGAAGAAAGAACAAGATCGTTGTATGAGCCCATTATATCGTGTTAACATCTTAAAAGCTTGATCCGGTTCCCAGATATAAGACTGCAGTAATTGTGAAGGCACCTACAGAGATATGTACATATGACACGCATCCACTTTCCCTTCCCCACCCACGCCGATCCCCTCTCCTCCCCTCACTCTCACTTCCCACCTTCCAAACAAAAACATGCCTGCGTCCACACACACACACACACACACACACATGGTCATTCAAGCACTCGCACACGCACTCATGCGCGCGCGCGCGCGCGCGCGCGCGCGCACACACACACACACACACACACACACACACCGCACACATATGGATGCATGCATACACACACACACACACACACAGGAGAGAGAGAGAGAGAGAGAGAGAGAGAGAGAGAGAGAGAGAGGAGAGAGAGAGAGGGAGGAGAGGGAGAGAGGGCTGACAGACAGAGGCCCACACACACACACACACACACACACGCACACAGCACGAACAGGAAGTAATACAGACAGACATAATTAGCATTGTTCTCTACTTCTCTAATGCCAGCAGAATATCCGAGTCTCTTGAGCAGCTATGGATAAAAAGACGTAGGCATAAAATGCCAAAGAGTAAAGAGCTTGAAATGAAAGATAGACATAGAACTAAAAGGGTTGCGTTAAGTGAAATAGGATGATGGCTTGCCTCATATCAACATTCACCCTGAAACTGTCTACATTCAGCAGGATTTTGCCTCATGTTAACATTAGAATGTCACATTTTGATGAATGGGGATTATTTTAAATAACGTTGATAATGAACTTTCTCCCATCATATGTAGTAACATAAAAATTGACAATGAATTCCGTCCCATTGGAGGTATATCTTATATCTATCTATCTATCTATCTATATCTATGTATACCTATCTATCTGTCTAGCTGTCAGTCCCCCATGGGGCTCTCCTGAAGTCCATTCCTCTCCCCCCCCCCCCTCTCTCTCTCTCTCTCGTGCAGGCACGTGCATTCACTCATTCATATCCCCAAGCGGCAAGTAAAATCCCTCATCAGTTAGTTAACCGCCATTCACCTTGTGGGATCCCCCCTGAGCAGAACGTGCCACGTGCAGCACGCCATGGACTCCGTGGAAGAAAGGGGGGGGGGGGGGGGGGGAGGTGGGAGGGGAGAGGAGACGGTGAATTGGAAGGAATAATGAAGGCGGAAGCGGGTAGGACTGTGGGTGGGCGGGGTGGGCAGATGGGGAGGGGGGGGGGGGGGGGTAGGGTGAGCCCTGAAGAGGAGAAGGGAAGGGTAAAGGAAGTGGAAAGGATGAAAACGATAGGGGTGGGGAGAAGGTAGGACTGGGGTGAAAAAGCAATTACCCCACCCCCCACCCCCCTCTCCCCGCGACAGGACTTGCCGGCACCAGTGACCGGCTTGTTCTGGTCACACTCATCTCGGGTTGGCACAGGGATATTTTGCATCCCTCACCTGAGTCCTATCAGTGGCACTTTGGGTAGATCGGTCTTGATCTGCCTAGTTCTGAGAAACGGGGTTTGGACCACTGTCGTTGTCAGCCTCTTGCTTAGATGCGTGACGCATTTAGTGGTGAAAAACAGCAACCCATGCTACTCTGTTTTCTGCACCTACTCACATTGTTGTTTCTGTCTCTAGATGCCCCTCTCTATGCTCTCTCGGGGGGGGGGGGGGGGGGGGGGGGGGGGGGGGGCGGGGGGGGGGGGGGGCGAGGGAGGGGGGGAGGGGGGCGTGAGCCATGGCTTGCATCGTGCAGGTCGCCGTAGGTAGTAACTGTGGCCATTGTTTTTGCCAACGCTGAGGGACTGACGTTGAGTTGGACCCTGTACATTTGTCAGCAAGTACTAAAGACACCATGCCATCAGCCTCTCGTGTCTTCAGGGCATCATGTGGCTCCTTTTTGTCAGTTTACGTCAGCTTCATGTTGAAAAGGGCCACTGAGAAAAATGCAAAGCGAGTCGCCATTCTGATCCTGCGAACCAGAGATGCCGGTGTCACCTTAGGCTTGCTCCTCACGCTGCTGTTCTGGGGCAGTTTGCTTCTTCGCTGCGGGGACGTCGAGCGGAACCCTGGACCCACCGGCGTCCGGCAGTCGAGGTTGAACAGCCAGAGTGCCACGACAGGACGAAGGACCAGCACGGACAGGACCGGGGCCTCTCTGGACGCCGGGCAGACGACTCTGCTTTCTCCCTCAGCAAACCACCATAGCAGACGTCATGGGCAAGCTGGACAGTAAGTTTACTGCAGTTGAGAACAGCTTAAAGGGCGTCGGGATCAGTTTGCTGCCATGCATACTGGGTTTGATGATCTGCGGGAGAAGATGGGAAATTTCATAAAAGAAAACTTGGACCTGGCAAAGAAAAACTCTGAACTTTTAGCTAAGGAAGAGCAGTTAGAGAGAAAAAACTTATGGTTTAGAATGCCGGTCCAAACGCAACAATCTTATCTTTTATGGTATCCCCAGACATCAAAATGAGTCAAATGAGCAGTGCGAAGGAAAAGTGCGTGACCTGATTACGGACAAATTGGATGTGGTACAGGAAGTTGAGTTCAACCGTGTTCACAGATTAAATGCTAAACCCGACTCTCCCCCGTTATAGCCTAGCCTGCTGCTCTCTTTTTAAAGATAAGGTGAGAATCCTTAAAGCTAAAGCGAAACTGAGGGGCAGCAAAATTTTATCGGAGAGGATTTTTTTTTTTTGTCGGGGAGATCAGGCGTCGCCTTTTCCCGTATCTCAAAAAAGCCAGAGCAGAGGGGAAAAAGAGCGTCAATGATTTTCGATCATTTGATCATTGATAGTAAAAAATACTTCTCGACGCTCATGGCAACTTAGCTGAATCTAGATAGGGAGTCAGTCGGCCACATGATAAAAAATGCCTTGCAGCCCAGCACGGAAAAAAGGAAGGCTAGTTCTACAGCACCGGTAGACTTCTCGGTCGCCGGTGACATTGACACACGTGAACACTTTTCGTTGTGTCAGGCCTGTTCGGCAGAGCTGCCGACTGGTTGCACGTGTAAATACACGAAGTGCACGGTGTCTTCTGCTGTTTCATAAACCTTTTGCTTTTCTTGACATGGAATGTCAGGGTGGTTGAATATCAAAGCTTATTGATTCTGATTTTATCTCATTTCTTAGACAGTTCGACATTTATTGATGAATGTAGTGATGATTTGTTTGTTGCTATATAAAACATTTTGCAAGCCTGCGATTAAATCACAAATCAAGGGAGACGATCTGGAGGTGTCGTACGTTTAATAAAAAAAAAACGAATTCATACCCTTTGTTAGATCGATTGAGGTAAATTATCCAAATCTACTTATTTTTTTTGATTGACAAATTCTTGTTTGGAACAGACAGGGACATTTTGTATGTCTGCTCGTACATTCCCCCCGAAGGGTCTCCTTTCTATGTCTATTTTGATCTAGATAATGGTATTGCTACACTGGAAGAATGTCTGACTAACCTTCTGATATTAAATGATGTTTATGTATTTTGAACGGTGATTTAAATGGTAGAACTGCTCATATCTCTCAAGATTTCTTTGGGTTCCATGCTTTTGATGCACAACATGATAGTCAGTCTTTCAGTATTAATCGATGCTCCCAAGATAAATACTAAACAATTATGGGAAATTGTTATTAAACATGTGCACTGTTTTGAACTTGTGCATCCTAAATGGTGTATGTCAAGGCGACCTAAAAGGTTGCTATACATATGTTTCTGACTCTGGAAGTAGTATGAATGATATTTCATATTGTCAAACGAACTTTTTGCTCTTCTATATGATGTTTGTGAATTACAGGTTGTAGAACGAATGTAGATTCTGACCATTTCCCTGTATCACTTCATGTTCGTTTTCCTTGTGGAAACCTAGCAGACGCTGACAAAAGAGGTCATGACGATGTTATAGAAAAAAATTGTCTGGAATGATGAATGCGCTTCTTCGTTTTGTGATACCCTATGTCATGAAAAAAGCGAGTGAAAATTTGATATTGCCACACGTTTAATAGATACCGATGTTAATCATGCACTTAATATGTTTAACGAATGTATATTGGAATGTGCTGAATGTATGAAAAAATGTATACATGGTCATGATAGAATTTCAAAGAACTGGTTTGATCATGAATGTGCTCTTAATAAAAGAAAGACTAGGAGATTATTGAGAATAAGTCGCCGCTCGTTGAAGGACACTGACAGAACTGCATACGTTATAGCCAGGCATGAATATAACATTACCTAAAGTGAAATAGAAAGAATATAAGAAGTTATTAATAGATGAATTAGTAACATCTATAAAGTCTCAGAAGAATTTCTGGGCTGTAATTCGCAAAATATCGCACAAAAAGAACACAGCTTAGAAATAACATTTCAGCTGAGATGTGGTTTCAACATTTTCAAGCCTTGTTAGACTTAAATACTGACAATGAGCCAAACCAAGAGGGGTTAGAGGGGTTTGAAGATGAGTCTGACAGCTATATGAACCGTCCCATTAGTGAAGAAGAAGTATTGTTAGCTATTAAAAAAACTGAAAAAACCGTAAAGCAGCTGGCCCCGATGGCATTATTGGTGAACTGTTCAAATATTCTTTTGCCCAAGTTGTGCAAGTTTTGTGTGAAATTGTTTAATAAACTGTTTGATAATGGTACGTTTCCAAATAACTGGACGGAATCAATAATTTTGCCCATCTTTAAAAAGGGTGACGCTAATAATCCAAATAATTATAGGGGCATCTCCCTAAGCAATATAAGTAGTAAACTGTATGGAATAATAGTAAATAATAGGCTGCAAGAATGGATTGAAGAAAAAAAAAAATTACTGGTGATCACCAAGCTTGTTTTAAAAAAGGTTATTTGACTGTTGACCACATTTGTTCACTTTAATGGCTTTCGTTCAGAAACAGTTTTCCTATAATCGAAAATTGTACATTGCTTTTATAGACTTTGAAAAAGCGTTTGATTCCATGAATAGAAATCTTCTTTGGCCAGTCTTGATTAAAAACGGTATTAGTGGTAAATTCTACAGATGTATCAGAAGCATGTATGAGGAAGTTAGAGCTAGAGTTCGTTCTGGTGCTAAACTGACAGATTTTATTTAACTGTATAGCTGGGGTTAGGCAAGGTGATGCTTGCAGTCCTGTTCTATTTTCGCTCTTTATTAATGAATTAGCCATTGAAGTGATCAACAATGGAAGACATGGGGCTTTGCTGACACTAGATGCTTTTGAATTGTTTATTCTTTTATTAGCAGATGATGTGGTTTTGATATCGGAGACTGTTATTGGTTTGCAGACTCAACTGAATAGTTTACAATGCGCTGCTGCTTCTCTCCAACTAAGGGTTAATTTGTCCAAAAGAAACATCATCGTATTTCGTAAGGGTGGTTATTTAAGTACAAGAGAAAGATGGTTCTATGATGATGACTCAATGCCTGTTGTGAATGTTTACAAGTAGGTATATTTTTTTCTCTACACACCTAAGTTTTGTTGGTAACGTGTAAGGATCTTGCTAGCAGAGCCAAAAATGCGTTACTCTGTATTATGAAGAAATTGTATGTTTTCTATAAAAACATCTTTCAATGTATCTCTCAAGTTGTTTGATAGTCAGGTTCAGCCAATTGTACAGTATGGGTTGAATTATGGGGGTTAGATGGCGCTGTTGTATTCTGTGAATCTGTGCACCTGTTCGCATAAAAAAGGTTCTTGGGTGTGGATAGGAGAACGCCTAACGACTTTATTCATGGTGAGACGAATAGATTCCCCACATGTATAGTTTCAGCAGTAAAATGCATCCGTTATTGGCTGATCTACTTCATATGGAGGAACACAGATTACCACGCAAAGCTTACAACATGTATATGGTCTCGATGCTAGAGGAAAAAAAACAACTGGGTTAGTAAAGTACGTACTAGTCTTTTTGAACATGATTTTGGTTTTGTGTGGATAAGTCAAAGTGTTATAAATGTTAAGCAGTTTTTTACATTGTTTTTCGTCAACGATTGGCTGACTGCACTTTGCAAAAATGGTCAGACATGTGCAGCATAGTGAGAGGTTTGGTTTCTATAGAAATGTTTGCATCTTTCATGATTTGAAACCTGATCTGATTTTAGAAATGGACAGACACTTGAAATATATCATGACAAATTTAGGTTTGGAATTTCAAAATTGGCAGTTCACAAGTTTAGATACAAAACCGTTGTTGATGACAATGTCTTGTTGTGTCCATTTTGTAAAGAGTATCCAGAAAATGAAAAACCCATTTTGTTCTTTGCTGTCCAGCCCTAAAGAACATTGGAACTGAGTGCATTCAGCCAAAATTTTATAGACAGTCTTCTCTATTTAAATTAACTATACCGATGTCGTCAATCTCACCAGAAGTTGTTCGAAATTTCTCTCTGTTTTTTTTTTTTTTTTTTTTTTTGTTAAGGCATTTAGATTAAGAGAAACAGCTATTTCTTGATGTTCTTAATTATTTGTTTGGAATGTTTTACAAATCATGAGTATTTGTTTTAATGATATATTATGCTCACTCACCCCTTCATAAGGGGCTAAGGCCTATATGAATAAATCATCCGAATCTCTCTCTCTCTCTCTCTCTCTCTCTCTCTCTCTCTCTCTCTCTCTCCCTCCGTTCACCTTCCCCCCTCTCTCTGTTCGATTGAGTCTCCTTTTAGCATCACGGAATGAACAGACAGCTAGAAACCCATCGATGTATTTACCTACAGCCTTCAAATGAGATCTGTAACCAGCCGCCATACTGCAGTAGTTAGCATTATCACTGGTTATAGAGGTCATGGCTCTCAAACATTGGACGGTTGGGGGGAGGAGAGGAAGGAGAGGAGTGGATCGGAGGAATAAAGGGTTAAGGAAAGGAGGGGAGTTGATCCCTGAGACGGGGGGAGGAGGAGGGGGAAGGGTGGATTAAGGAAAGGGAAGGGACGAAAGAGCCAGGGGAGTGGGGAGGGGATGGGGAGGGGGGGGGGGATGGGTTGTGTATGGCAGGAGGAAGGCCAGAGAGCAGTCGATCCTTCTACAGGACTTGCTGCTGGCACCAGTGACCTTTTTGTTGTTGTTGTTGTTGTTGTTGTTGTTGTTTTTTTATGATCACACTTATCTCTGGTAGGCTCCGAGATATTCGGGCACGATCTGAGTGAGTGTCCAAGACACTGAGGGTAGACTGGTCGTGGTCTGCAATTAGCGAAAAGGGAAGACAGTGTGTTAAATAGTTCTCTTTCAGTCCCCTTGAGTAGATGCGTTAAACAGTTTGTAGTGAAGCATGAATCGACAATATTGTTTGTGTGTCTGCTCACATTGTTTTTCTATCTGTCTCTGTCTCTGTCTGTCTGTCTGTCTGTCTGTCTGTCTGTCTGTCTGTCTCTCTCTCTCCTTCGATTGTGTCTACTTTTAACATCACGGGGTGAACAAACAGCCAGAAATCTGTCGATTTAATCATCTACAACCTTTGAGCTGAGATATGTAACAACGTGCCATGATGCAGCGCTCAGCATTGTGATCGCTTATGTGGGCCAAGGTTCTCGATCTGTCGATTTCAGAAACCATGAATCATGAAGATTTGGGTTATTTTCGAGAGAGTGGCATTTCCACTTGGCTGCATTGGAGAAGGCGCGTCTTGACGGAGGACTGTTCCACGCGTCACGTGAAGAGCGAAACTGAGAATCGTCTGCTGGGAACCAACCTTCAAAACTGTTACCAGAGTCGATCTTTACCGTCTGGACGATTCCACGAGCGATTACAACCACTTCTTGTCATTCACCTCAGCGTTCTGCATTTACTAATGTTTCTTAGAAAAAAACCTTATTTTTATTCTTTTGCTGCTTCTGGAGGGGGATGGTGGTGGGGGGGGGGGGGGGGGGGGGGGCGCTAAGGAGAGGGAGGGGGGAAGATGGGGGCGTGGTTGCACAGTAGTCATATGTTCACCATACATTTGGTTTAAAATCACTTTTATTTCAGAAACAAGCAAACAGAATACCTCCATAACTGTCAGGACAAACGGACAACAAGCCCCAGACTTGCAACAACTGTGCTCAAATATACGTCTACAATACATTGGCGGTTAAATACATTCACAATATACTAAACAACATTTCACCTATGGTTGGGATTTTTAACCATACATTTGTAAGTGTTGCAATGCTATCAGCACAAGTACTCTGCTTATTTCCTAGTGAGAATAGAAAACAATGCTGTAAAGGTGATTGTTTTTACCGTCCCCACCCCATCCCCTCTCTCTCGCTGTGTGTGTGTGTGTGTGTGTGTGTGTGTGTGTGTGTGTGTGTGTGTGTGTGTGTATGCGCGCGCGTGCGCACGTGTGTGTGCGCGTGTCCCTTCAAGAGAGATTTACTCCAACATACCTCTTCATCAGATTTTCCAGCACGGCTTAAACAAATCACATTTATACAACCCTTACGTAATAACAACTCCCCCTCCCCCCCAATGCCCCCGTTACCCAAGATCGGCTGAACTGTACACAATATAGAGATTCTACACATCTACAGATCCTTGGCATTTCAAGAGCAACACTAGCAAAAAGCGAGGAAGGAAAACCAACCAACACTGTGGTGTGCGTTCATTTCGGAAGAGACGCGTATCCTGGACGCAAGAGGCTAGAATTTTTTGTGAATTAGGTGAGTAAATGATTTGCTAATCCGACCTCTCATGGCAAGAGTTCGCGTTACGTGGCTACTGTACCTTGGGACTGGTTAGCACGCTAACCAAAGATGGCAGCCCAATAGGCGCGCTCTGTGAAAGGTGAGCTAAAGGCTGTGTACTGTCTGAATGGTTTCACCGTCATCGGTTTGAGGCAAGACGTCCGGTGAGGTCTTCTGGTTGCGACGCGCAGTTCAGGTGAACGGTGTTCCAGCGCTCAAGGTTCGGGTCCATGTCTGTTTTCGTGTTCTTTGTGACACCAGGCACATGCACTCCTGTCCCTTCAGAGTTTCGTGTCTTTTGTATGGTTCCCTCCTGCCATTTCTCTCTCTCTCTTTTTTAATTTAATGTTTTGTGGATCAATCTGTTTCTGCACACTTTTCTATTTCTGCGTGTGCTCATTATTGAAACAAACCCAGCACGTGCCGCTCCAGTATCGACTTTGCTATCAATCAATGTTTTGGGCCAAGAGAGTGGAATGGAAACGAGGGAGGAAACACATAAAGTAGGAGTGGAGGAAATGGGTAAATAAAACCTTAAACATAAATAGAAAGGAAAGAAAGGGGGGGGGATTTTAAAACTTTGGAGCTATACAGAGGAAGAAAGGGAGATCTAGGACGGGGGAGGGGGGGGGGGGGGGGGGGGTTAAGTAAGGAAGGAACGAGGGAAGTCAAAGCCTTCCAACCATCGAGCGGTAGGAGAGGGGAAAGTCAAAGCCTTTTGGGCTATAAGGAGGATGGCAGGGAGGAAGGATAAACGCAAGCACTGTGGCTACAGAGAGTAGGGAGGGAAGGAAGAGTGTTCAAGTAAAATGTTGTGTTTATGAAGAAGGTAGAAAGGGACAGAGAGAGAGAGAGAGAGAGAGAGAGAGAGAGAGAGAGAGAGAGAGAGAGAGAGAGAGAGAGAGAGAGAGAGAGAGAGAGAGAGAGAGAGAGAGAGAGAGAGAGAGAGAGAGAGAGAGAGAGGGGGGGGGGGGGGGGGCAATGAAGCTTTGGTGCTAAAGAGGAGGAGGGAGGGAGGGCAAACTTAAACCTTGTGGCTTGAAGAGGAGGGAGGGGATGAAGGCTGATGAGATGCGGCAATGAGATATGGAGGTAGAAGGGAGCGTGATGAAGCTTTGCAGCTGCAGAGAAGAAGGGAGGAAGGCTAAATTAAAACCTGGTCACTTTGGAGCAAAAGGAGCAGGAGTCCAGATGACAGCAAGGTTTTGGGGGTTTCTGGAACCTCCTTTTTGAAATGGCACAAAAGGATTTTTGACATGTTACCCCCATCCCACCCCCACCCCCACCAATCCCCCTGCCTGCCACTAGAGAATAACCCTCAGACTCTCTTTGGAGCTGCCCTTCTAATGTTACTGATCCAGACCTGAATACACATAGAGGATGTTGACAAGGTCCTCTTGAAAAGTCCCTTCTTCTGCCTCTTTAACAGCCCCCTTCAGACCTACGCGACCACCAATCCCCCCCCCCTCTCTCCCCCTCTCAGGCAAGTTCGCTCACTCATTCATATCCCAAATGGCAGATAAAAATCCTCATCAGTTCGTTAACCGCCATTCACCTTTGTGGGAGCTCCATGAATAGCACGTGTCACGTGCCGCACGCCATGGACACTGTGAAAGGAAGCGAGAGGGCGGGGGAGAGGGTTAAAGTGGGGAAGAGGAGAGGAGTGGAGTGGATGAATAAAGAAGGTGGGGGGGGGGGAGGAAGAAGGAGAGAGCTGAGCCCTGAGACGGGGTAGGAGCAAAAGGGGTGGGGGGTGGGTGGGGGGTAAAGGACAGGGAAGGAATCGAGAATAGGGGGGGGGGGGGGGGGAGTAGGGCAGGGCAGGGGTGAGATAGCAATTAGGCCCCAGCGACAGGACGTGCCGGCACCAGTGACCCAGCTGTTCTGGTTGCACTTGTCTCTGGTGGCACGGTAATATAGGCCACCTACCTGAGTCCGTGTCTGTGACCCGATGGGCAGATTGATCTTGGTCCGCAATAGTCTGAGACAAGAGGGTTGGATCACTTTCGTCGTCAGCCCCTTCATCAGATGCGTGACAAGGTTGGGTGAGGTAGCAACCCACTTTGCTGTTCCTCTCTTTTCTGCTGTGCCTGCCTACATTGCTGCTTCTGTTTCTGTGTGTGCCTCTCTCTCTGTGTTCCTACGCACATTGTTGATGCTGGCTGTGTCTCTCTGTGTGTCTGTCTTCTGTCTCTATCTTTTTGCGCCTCTCTCTCTCTCTCTTTTTTCTCTCTCTGTTTTCTGTGCCTACTCACATTGTTGTTTCTGGCTCTATGTACCTCTCTCTCTCTCTCTCTCTCTCTCTCTCTCTCTCCCATCATCACCCTCTCTTCCCACCTCCCTCACCCCCACTCTCTCACTCTCTCTCTTCGATTGAGTCTCTTTTTAGCATCACTGAATGAACAGACAGCCAGAAATCTATCAATATATTTTATTTACAGCCTTTGAGGTGAGATCTGTGACCAGCCGCCACACTGCAGTGGTTAGCATTATCACTGGTTATGTAGGTCATGGCTCTTAACACATGGAACGGTTGGGGGGGGGGGGGGGGGGGGGAGGGAGGAGAGGGATGGATTGGAGGAATAAGTGGGGGGGGGGGGGAAGTTGATCTCTAAGACAGGGAAGAGGAGGAGGATGGACAAAGAAGAGGAAGGGACGACAGAGCCAGGAGTGGGGATGGGAGGGGAGGGGAGGGGGTGTGTAAAGTGTGTGCAGGGCAGGAGGAAGGCCATACAGCAATTTGGTCCTGCTGCGGGATTGGCTGGCATCAGTGACCCGGTTTTTTTTTTTTTTTTTCCAAACTTATCTCTGGTAGGTACAGCTATATTCGGCACCGACATGAGTCGGCGTTCGTGACGCTATGGGGACACTGGTCTTGGTCTGCACTGATTGAAAAGGGAGGACTGTGTGTGCAACAGTTTCCTTGTCAGCCCTTGATTAGATACGTGAAAGGTTCTGAGTGAAGTCCAGCCAGGAATCTGTGGACGTTTTGATTTAAAAGCTTTGAGTTGATATCTATAATAAACCGACATGGTGAAGTGGTTAGTATTTTGACTGGTTATGTGGGTCACAGTTCTCGATCTTGCAATTAAAATAAAACCATGAATCACGAAGACTCGCTTTATTTTTGAGAGAATGACGTTTCCACTTTGTTAAATTTGAAAAGCACACTCTTGGCTGGAGATTGTTTTATTATTCATGTGAATAGTGGAGGTGTGATTCAACTGCTGGTAGTCAACACTTCAACTTTGTTTTTAGAGTCGATCTTTACTGACCGGATGATTCCAAGAGAGATTACAACCAGTTTATGTCATTCACCTCAGCGTTCTTAATCTACTAACATTTCTTAATAAAACAGTTTCTCTCGTTTTTTCTTTTTTTTTATTCTAGATGGTACGGGGGAGGGAAGTGAGTCAGGGAAGCAGAGAGAAGGGAAGAGGGAGGGGTGGGAGATGTGGTTACACAGTAATTTTTTTTTTTTGCAGGTCTTTCAATTCTATCAGCTTAAGATCGCTGATTATTTCCAAGTCTGTATGGAAAACAATGCATAAAAAGTGAATGTTTACCGCCTCCACTGCCTCTCTTTCTTTCTGCATCTCTCTCTCTCTCTCTCTCTCTCTCTCTCTCTCTCTCTCTCTCTGTGTGTGTGTGTGTGTGTGTGTGTGTGTGTGTGTGTGTGTGTGTGTGTGTGTGTGTGTGTGCGTGCATGTATGCATGCGCGTGTGCGTGCGTGCGTGCATGAGCGCGTGATGTGTGTGTGCCTCCAAGAAATATATCCCAGAAGATACTTCTACAACAGATCTTACAAGGCTTCTTATAAAATCCACAACTGAAAGTCCCTGATATGCCCCCTCCCCCTCCCCTTCCCTGCGGTCGGCTGGGCAAAAAAACAACATGGCCATAACACGCATCTACAGCAGATTAGATTCCTAATACTTTAGGTGTAACACTGGCAAAAAACGACGAGAGAAAAAGGGCGACCAAAACTGTGATGAACGTTGATTTGAAAAGAAGCGCGTTTCATGAAAGCAAAAGCCTTGAATTCTTGCTTAATTAGATGGAAACAGACCAGACGCTGTGGCAAAGTGGTTAGCGTCGCGGAGTCCCGGCTGGGAGGTCGTGGGTTCAATTCACATCAAAGCCATGTGGGATTTTTCTGCCCCAACTGGCACCTACTCAGAGCTGCGTTTGCTTCGGGCTGAGTCGGAAAGACTGGGTCTACACAGCTGAGTTTCATCCACTTTATGGATGCATCTCTGAGAGTGATGCTAAAATTTCCTGACCAAAACTGCAGGTGTCTGTATCTGTCGGGCCTGGTTGATGCCGGGATATATTATGAAAGTGAGTGTAGAGTATGGCCCTCATGCAGTCACAGACCGGAATGGAAATTCGTAGCATCATCTTCAGCATCTTCATGCTCATTGATCAGCTTAAAAAAGTCTCAAATTCTGTGGCCCTTAATGCTCTCCTCTCATGGTGACCTAAGATTCGGCGTTCTCCCCACGTCTATGGCATTGTATTGATTCCGTCAGGTTCAGCGGTATCGGCAAATTCATGGGGGCTATCGTTGGATGGACGTGGTGCGCGCCCTCCGGAGGGAGAGTTAAATCATGCTGGCTCTGTGACTAAGAAGTTATTGTCGTCAGTAAGGGACTTAGTACGTGGCGTCCTACGTATTTTGAATCAGAATAGGCACCAGTGAATACCACCAAGGTGACTCGGCGGCAGTGCAGAGTCTCCTCTGGTGGGCTGCCTCTTGACGACTTGACAGTGACTGCTCCCTGTGGGTTGCCGGTGTCAGGGCTGTGGCGGGCCGGGCCAGGCTGTGGCTGTGGACGGAGGAACTTAATGAACCGCATGGGTGCAGTGCCACAGAAGTGGCGTAGAAGATGGACACAGCAAGAAGAAGAAGAAGAAGAAGAAGAAAGAAAGAAAGAAAAGAAAAAGAAACATAGCAGGTGCTATTTGTGAAAGGTGAAGCAAGGCTGGTTTGGATGAAAAATATTGGGGGGCTGTCACTGTGGGTGGAAGGGAGAACCAGTGTTGTCAGTCACTTGTCTGACGTTGTCCTGATGACACTTTTCAATAAAACGCCCTCATTTCATCGAATCTGGATCCACATTCAGAAACCAGGTCTGCTGGAGAAGACCAGTCAAATCAGCGCCCACCTTGTGTTGTATCTTTGTTACTTTTTCTGGGTAGTTTCGTCGTCATTGCTTTGTTGACAGCCCCCTGGTGATCTCTTACGGTAAAGAAACGTGGCTCACGTGAATGGCGTTATAGCGTGCAGGTTTGGGTCTCTTCTGTTTTCATGTCCCTTGTTTCACCTTTTCTGTTACCACCTACTCCCCCTTTTTTCCCCCTTTAATTCACTGTCATGTGGATCAATCTATTTCTGCACGTGTTTCCATTTCTGCTTGCTTATTGTTGTAATAAAGGCTGTAAGTGTCGCTCTAGTATCGACTTTGCTATCAATAAATGTCTTACAGGCTTAGAAAATGGAATGAAACGAGGGGAGAAAAAAAATTAGAGCCTCGCTGTTACAGAGAGGCAGAGAGGGAGGAAGAGGAATATAGGTGAGCATTGTGGTACAAAAGAGAAAGAAAGGAATGCAAGGTCACGTAAAACTTCAGGGCCATAACGAGGAAGGAAGAGAGGAAGGGGATAAGTAAGTCCTGGACTCTAGACAGGAAGGAAGGAAGGAAGGGTAATGAATGAAAGCTTTGAGAGTACACAGAGGTAGGAAGAGAGCATGGGGAATAAGTTTAAACGCTGTGGCTATAGAGGAAGGGAAGAGAGAGGGAAGTTAAAGCTTTTGAGCTATCAAGTGATAGGAAGGGCAAGTCAAAGCCTTTTGGCTGTAGGAAGGGTGGAAGGAGGTGATGGAGGACAGACTTAAACACTGTGGCTACAGGGAGGAGGGAAGGGAGGAAGACAGTGAAATCAGTGTTGTGTCTTGGAGAAGAAGATAGAAAGGAAGGGAAACGAAGTTTTGGGGTTACAGAGAAGAAAGTAGGAAGGGGGTGGTGGTGGTAAACTTAAGCCTTGTGGCTACAGAGAGGAAGGATGGGGAGGAGGACTGTCAAATCAGAATGCTGAGGCAACTTATAAGAAGGTAGAATTGGAGCGTAATGAAGCTTTGTGGCCAACAGAGAAGAAAGAAGGGAGGGAAAGGTAGATTGAAACTTACCCATTCACATCCCAGAGGGCAAATACACTCCTCATCAGTTAATTAACTGTCATTCACCTTGTGACTAGAACGTGCCACGTACTGTACGCCATCACACACTGTGGAAGAAGAAGGGGTGGGTGGGCGGAAAGGGTAAGATAGGGGAGTCAAGACGGTTGATTGAAGGAATAACGTACGTACGCGAAGGGGAAAGGAGGGGGGGCGGGGGGTGAGTCCTGAGGGGGTAGGAGGAGAAGAGGTGGGGTGAAGGAGAGAACACGGATGACGAGGATGGATTTTCCATCCTCGTCATCCATTTTGATGGGGGGAGGAGGTAGGGGGATGAGAGAGAAATTAGGCCGTGCGAACACTTGTCGCACCAGTGACCCGGTTGTTCTGGTCAGATTCATCTGGGGTTGGCGCGTGGATATTTAGCACACACCTGAGTCTGTGTCCATGACACGCTGGGCAGACTGGTCTTGGTCTGCAGCTCCGAGAAATGGGTTTGACCACTTCTGTTGTCTGCCCTTTGGTCATACGTGTGACACAGTTTGTAGTGCAGCAACAGCCCACATAGTCTCTCTCTTTCAGTGACTACTCACATTGTTGTTTCTTTGTCTCAATGTGGCCGTCTCTGTTCTCTCTCCTCTCTCTCTCTCTCTCTCTCTCTCTCTCTCTCTCTCTCTCTCTGCTCAACTGAGTTTAATTTAAGCATCATGGAATGAATATACAGCCGGAAAGCTTTCGAGTTATATATTGAAACCTTTGAGTTGAGATCTCTAACAAACTGCTATGGTGCAGCGGTTACTATTGTGGTGGTTCAAATGGGTCATGGTTCTCAACCTTTCGACTTAGAAAAAAAACATGAATCATGAAGATTTGGGTTATTTGTGAGAGCGTGACCTTTCCACTGTGTTGGATTTGAAATTCACCTCTTGATTGGGGGCTGTTTTATGTGTCAAGTGAAGCGTAAAGCTGCGAATCTTCTGCTGGAATCAACACTTCGAACTTGTTACCAGAGTCTACCTGTATTGTCTGGAAGACATTACAACCAGTTCTTGTTATTCACCTGAGCGTTCTACGTTTATATAGCGCGCAGGATTCGGGTCCCTTGCTTTCATGCTCCCTTGTTTCACCTCTCACATGCACTCTTTTCCCTTCAAAGGCTTCTACCTTTTTATGCCACCCCTCCCCCCCCCCCCCCCCCTTTTTTTTTTTCTCTTTTAATTTACTGTCATGTTGATCAATTTGTTTCTGCACACGTTTCTATTTCTGCTTGCTCATTATTGAAACAATGCCAGTATGTGCCACTTAAGTATCGACTTTGCTGTCAATAAATGTCTTAGGCTTAGAGAGTGGAACGAAAAGGGGGGAGAGAAAAAAAAAATAGAGCACTGTGGTGTTAGAGAGGCAGGAAGGGAGAAAGAGGGAGTAAATGTTAGCATCGTGGTTACAAAGAAAGGAAGGAAGGAAGGAAGGAAGGAAGGGGAGGAAGAGGGGGAGGGAGGGAGGGAGAGTAATCAAAAACCTTCAGGGCATAGAAGGAAGTGAAGAATGGGGTAAGTACGACTTGGGCCATAGAGAGGACGGAAGGGAGTAAAGGAGTGAGTAAGCTTCCATAGAAAAAAAGAAAGGAAGGGAGAAAAAGGAGGGAGTGGAGGTGAATTTAAGTGTGTGGTCAAAGAGAAAGGACGGAATGAGATAAATTAGCGTTTTTAACCTATCCAGTGGCAGGAAGGGGTAAGTCACAAGTTTAAGGCTATAGGAAAGGAAGGAATGCGTCATAGAGAGTGGAAGGAAAGGAGGATAAACTTAAGCAGAGGGGGGGGGGGGGGTAACTTTAAGCCATAGGGCTAAAGAAAGGAAGCAAGAAAGAAAGGGTACATTGAAGACTCGGAGCTATAAAGAGGTAGGACAGCAAGAAGGCGGATCGACTAAAAAGGCTTGCAGTTACACAAAGGGAAGAAGGACGGCAGGGAGGGGAGATATGTTAGTCTTGGAGCTATAAAAGGAGCTATAAAAGGAGGAAGGAAGGCGCAAATCGAAAGTCTGATGGTTACACAGAATTGCGACAGAGGGAGGAAGGAAGGAAGAGATAAAAATAAGGCCTTTGGGATATAGAAAATTGCAATAAAGGAGGACGGAGTAACTTAAAGTCCAGAGGCTATAGAGACTTGCGAGAAAGCTACAGCAATAAGGAAGGAAGAGAGAAAGAAGCAAAGGAAGAAGTGAGTTAAATTGAAATGTTGTATCTATGTAGAAGAAGGTACAAAGGGAGGGTACCGAAGCTTTCTGCTACAGAAAATTACGCCTTGTGGCTACAGAGAGGAAGGAGGCGAGGATACCAGTTAAATCAGAATGTTGTGGCCAAAGAGAGAAAAACATAGAAAGGGAGCATAACGAAGCTTTGCGCCTACAGAGAAGAAAGCAGGAAGAGAGGGGTGGTGAATTAACATCTCGTGGCTTTGGAGAGAAAAGATCGGGACAGCACAATAGGACAGTTTCCAGGGTTGTTTTTTTGGGGGGGGGTTTTTAGCACGTTACCCCTTCTCTCTTCCTGCCACTAGAGAATAACCCCAGATGCCTCTTTGGAGCTCCCCTACTGCAACTAATCCAGACCTGAGCACACACACACACACGGGACGGTGGCGAGGTTCTCTTGAAAAGTCCCTTCCTCCACCCCCTTACCCCACCCCTTTCCAGCCTACATAGCCACCATCCTCCTTCTCTCTGTCTCTCTAGTGGACACCCATTCAGATCCCAAATGGCAAATAAAAGCCTCATCAGTTAGTTAACCGCCATTCACCCAGCAGGACCTCCCTGAATAGCACGTGCCACGTGCAGCACGCTATGTACACCGTGGAAGACAGGGGGAGAGGACGGGCGGGTGGAGTGTTAAGATGGGGGAGAGGAGTGGGAACGGATTGGAGGAATAAAGAAGGCGGGGTGGAAGGTTGGCCCTGAGGTAGGGGTGGAGGAGACGGGGTGGGTAAATGAAGGAGGGAAGGTATGACGAAGATTGGGGTAGGGAGTAGGTGTGGTGGGGGTGAGAGAGCTGTTGGAGCCTGTGACAGGACTTGTCGGCACCAGTGACTCGGTTGTTCTGGTCACACTCGTCTAGGGCTGGCACGGCAATATTCAGCACCCACTCGAGTCCATGCCTGTGACACATTGGGCAAATTGGGCTCAGTCTGCAATGGTCTGAAACATGGGGTTTGACAAGGTTCGTGTCAGCCCCCAAATCAGATGCATGACATCGTCAGTGGTGAGGCAGCAACCCACAGTTTGTTTCTCTCTGTTTGTGCCTACTCACATTGCTGTTTTTTCCCATGTTAAGTGTCCGTCACTGTGCTCTCTCTCTCTCTCTCTCTCTCTCTCTCTCTCTCTCTCTCTCTCTGATTTTCCTTTCAGCATCATGGCATGAACAAACAATCAGAAATCTGTTGATCTATGTATTTAAAGCCTTCGACTCGAGATCTGTTACACGCCAATGTGGTGAAGTGATTAGCATTGTGACAGGTCACATAAGTCACTGTGTCTCAAACTGCCGATTTCAAAAGCGTGGAAGCGTGCAAGGAAAACAATGTAGAAAAGGTGATTCTTTGCTGTTCCCACTCTCTCTCTTTCTCTACCTACATGTGTGTGTGTGTGTGTGTGTGTGTGTGTGTGTGTGCACATGCATCACCCCAATCCCTTTCCTCACATCTCCCTTCCCTGCCATTTGGTGGACTATTACCAACACGAAAATTGTACATACTTACACATTTAAAAAAAAAAATTTAGGTTCAGCACTGGCACAAAACGATGAGGGCAAACCGCCCAACGCTGTGGCATGCGTTCATTTGAGAAGCGATGCGTTTCGTAGACTCAAGAGGCTAGCATTCGTGCGAGTTTTGCGAGTGGATGACTTTTTGTGACATCTCACGGCGAGAGTTCGCTTAACAAGGCTACCATATTTGGGGACTGGCTTGCACGCTGAACAACAACAACAACAACAAAAAAAGGCAGCACAGTAAGTGGTATTTGTTAGACAAGACCAGTCAAATCAGCATCCACTTTGTACTGTCTCTTTGTCTTTCCTCTGGATAGTTTTGCCATCGTTGCTTTGCAACCAGACATCAAGTGAATTCTCACGGTGAAGAAACGCGGTTCAGGTGGATGGTGTTATAGCGCACAGTGTTCGAGTCCCTTTCTGCTTTCATGTTGGGTTCATCTCTCACATGCACTCCTTTCCCTTCAAAGTTTTCTACCTTTGTACTGTACCCCCTCCCCCCCCCCTTTTTTTTTGACTTACTGTCACATGGATCAGTCTGTTTATGTACACGTTTCTATTTCTGTTTGCTCATTATTGTCTGTACGTACCATTCTAGTATCGACTTTGCTGTCAATAAATGTCTTGGGCTTAGAGATTGGAACGAAAGGAGGGAAGAACAAAATTAGAGCTTTGTGGTTTTAGAAAGGCAGGAATGGAGGAAGAGGAGTAAACCTTTGGAACTGTGGTTACAGAGAGGAAGACAAGAAGGGAGGGCCAGTTAAACCCCTCGGGCTATAGAGAGGAAGGAAGGAAGGGAGGTAAATCAGAGCTTTAAAGCTATACAGAAGTAGAAAAGGAGGGAGTGGATGTAAGCGTAAACGTTGTGATGATAGAGGAGAGGAAGGAACGAATGACGGAAAGTAAAGTCTTTAAGCTACTGAATGTTAGGAAGGGGTAAATCAAAGCCATGGGGCTATGGAGAGAGGAAGGAGGAGGTGAAGATAAACCTTGTGACTACAGACATAAGGGGGGAGAGGAAAAGAGTTGAATGAAAGTGCTGTGTCTGTGGACGGGAAAGCAAACAGGGAGGATAATGAAGTTTGGGGGCTTCAGAAAAAGGAAGGGAGGGAGGGTAAACTTAAGCCTTTTGGCTAAGGAGAGGAGGGAGCGGAAGAAGACAAACTGGAATGTTGTTGCTATAGAGAGGATAGAGAGCATGACGAATCTTTTGAGGCCATAGAGAAGAAGGAAGGGGAGAGGGAGGGTAAATCAAAACTTAACTCTGGCTCTGGACAGAAAGGATCAGAGCACACAAATAGGATGATGAAGAGCCTCTCTCAAGCAGTTCCTTCCCCCGCCCCTTTAACCCGTCCCCTTCCAACCTACACGACCACCCCTCTCCCCATCTCTCTCTCTCTCTCTCTCTCTCTCTGTGAGGGCAGGTGTGGTCACTCATTCATATCCCAAATGGCAAGTAAAATCCTCATTAGTTACTTAACCGCCATCCCCCCCGCGGGACTTTCTCTGAATAGAACGTGTCACGTGCTGCACGCCATGGACACTGTGGAAGACAGGGGTGGATGGGTGGAGGGATAAGGTGGGGGAGAGGAAAGGGGGTGGATTGGAAGAAAAAGAAGGTGTGTGTGTGTGTGTGTGTGTGTGGGGGGGGGGGGTGTAGCCCTGAGACATGGAAAGAGGAGAGTGGGGTGAGGAAAAGAGAGGTAAGTGATGTCGCGAATGGGAGTGAGGTGTACGTAGAGTAGGGGTGAGAAATCAATTAGGTCACGGGACAGGACTTGCAGGCACCAGTGACCTAGTCGTTCTGGTCACACTTGTACCAGGTTGGCATAGCGATGCTCGCACCCACCCGAGTCTGTGTCCGTGACATGTTGGGCAGATTGGTCTTGGTCTGCAGTGCTCTGAGAAGTGGGGTTTCACCACTTCCGTTGTCTGCTGGTTGGTGGTGAAGCAACGACCCAAATAGTTTCTCTCTTTCTGTGCCAAACTCATAGTGTTTTTTTTTTCTCTTACGTATCCATCCCTGTGTTTTCTGACTGTGTGTCTGTCTCTCTCTTGCTCTCTCTCCCCCTCCTCTCTCTCTCTCGCCACTCTCTCTCCCTCCCTCCCTCCTTCCTATCCTCTTTCTCTCCCTCTGTTTCAATCCAGCCTCATTTTAGCATCACGGAATGAACAGACAGCCAGAAATCTATCAATATGTTTAATTACAGCCTTTGAGGTGAGATCTGCAACCAGCCGCCAAGTTGCCGTGGCTAGCATTGTCACTGGTTATGTAGGTCATGGTTCTCAAACATGGGATGGTAGGAAGAGGGGGGGGGGGGGGGGGGGAGGAGATGGGCGGATTGGAGGAATAACTAGGAGGAGAAGGAGAAGAAGGAGGTGAGCCCTGAGACAGGGTAGGAGGAGGAGGAGGAGGAGGGGGGGGGGGGTCAAGGAGAGGGAAAGAACGACAGAGCCAGGGATGGGTGGGATGCAGCAGAAGGTCAGAAGAAAATTAGGCCCTGCTACATGACTTGTAGGCACCAGTGACGCCCCCCCCCCCCCCCCCCCACCTGCTGGTCACATTTATCACTAGTAGCCACAGCAATATTTGGCACCAATCTGTGTCAGTGTCCCAAGACACTTTGGAGAGACTGGCCTGGATTTACGATGAACGAAAAAAAAAAAAAAAGGGGGGGGGGGGGGGGCGGCAGTATGTGTTAAATAGTTCTGTTTAGCCCTTGATTTGTTACGTGAAACAGTTTGTAATGAAGGAGAAATCCACAAGGTTGTTTCTGTGCCTGCTAACTTTGTTCTTCTCTCTCTCTCTCTCTCTCTCTTTTTTTTTTTTTTTTTTTTTTTGATTGTGTCCACTGTCAGCATTACAGAATGAACAAACAGTCAGAAGTCTGTCGATTTATTGATTTAAAAAACCTCTGAGTTGGGATCTATAACAAACTATCATTGTGAAGTGGTTAGCAATATGATTTCGTTATGTGGGTCACGGTTCTCGACCTTTTGATTTCAAACACTATGAATCATGAAGATTAAGATTATTTTTGACAGGGTGACATTTCCACTTTGCTGGATTTGAAAATCACGTCTTGATTGGGACTGTTTTATCGTCATGTAAAGAATGAATTCGCAAATTATCGTCTGCTGGAAATCAACTCTTCAAACTTGTTACCAGAGTCGACTTTTATTCTCTGGTCGATTGCACGAGAGAATAAGACCAATTCTTGTCATTCACCTCAGCGTTTTACGTCTACTGCTGTTTTTGAAAAAAATTCTTCTGTCCTTTCTGGAGAGAAAGGGAAGGGAGGTGAGGAGAGGAAAACAGGGAGGACAGGGAAAGGGGCGTGGCTGCATAGTAGCCATATGTTTACCATTTTGTTTTTGTTGGTCTTGCAATTCTGTCGGCAAAGGATCTCTGATCATTTCAAAGTGTGTAAAGAAAACAATGCAGGAAAATGTGATTTCTTGCTGCTCCCAAATCCCCCTTCTCTATCTACGCGTGTGTGTGTGTGTATGTATGTGTATGTGTGCGTGCGTGCGTGCGTGCGTGCGTGCGCGCGCGCGCGCGCGCATGTGTGTGTGTGTGTGTGTGTGTGTGTGTGTCCCTCCAAGGAAGATATCCCCGAAAATACCCCCCTTCATCAAATTTTACAAGGCAGCTTATTAAATCCACATCCACACAACCCTGATATACCTCCTCCTGTACCCCACCCCCCCCATCCCCTTCCCCTGCAGTTGGCTGACTATAAACAACTTGAAAATCATATTCATCTATTGATTCTTGGCTCTCTAGGTGCAGCACTGGCACGACACATAATGGGGGCAAAACCGGCCAACGCTGTGGTGTGCGTTCCTTTGAGAACAGAGGACTCAAAAGGCCAGAATTCTTGCGAGTCTCGCGAGTGGGTGAAGCTCTTTGTGACATCTCACGGCGAGAGTTCGCTTTAACTAACATGGCTACCGTACCTGGGGACTGGCTTGCACGCTGCACGAAAACGGCAGTACAGCACGTGGTATTTGTGAAAGGTGAACGAAGGCTGTCTAATGAATAAAAGGTTAGGTGCCTGTCACTTTAGGTCTAAGGTTGAACCAGCGGCGTCCATCGCCTGTTTAACGTTCTCTTTATCCACAACTTTCAAGCGAAACGTCCTCATTTCATGGAACCTGGATCCAGATTCAGAAACCAGGTATCATTGTCTCTTTGTCTTTTCTTCGGACAGTTTTCTTGTCATTGCTTTGTGGCCAGACATCTAGTGAGCTCTTGCGGTTAAGGTGGTTCAGGTGAATGGTGTTATAGCGTGCAGGGTTCGGGTCCCTTTGTTTTCGTGCTTCTAGTTTCACTTCTCACATGCACTCCTTTTTCTTCAAAGTTTACCACCTTTTCTAATGTTCCTCATAACCCCCTCCGCCACCCCCCCTTTTCTTTTACCCCTTTAATTCACTGTTATGTGGATCAATCTGGTTTTGCGCACGTTTCCTTTTATGGCTGTTCATTATTGAAACAATGCCATACGTGCCGCTCCATTATTGACTTTGCTATCCATGAATGTCTTAGGCTTTAAGAGTGGAAAAAAAAAAAAAAACGAGGGAGGAGAAAAAAAATTACAACCCTGTGGTTATAGCGAGGCTGGGAAGGAGGAAGAGGGATAATTGTTGGCATTATGCTTACAGAGAGGAAGGGAGGGTCGATTTAAACCTGGGGGCCAAAGATGAGAAGGAACAGAGGTAGGGGTAAGTAAGCCATGGGCCATAGAGAGGAAAGAAGAAACGGGGGGTAAATTAAAGCTCCGGGGCTGCGCAGACAGAAGTAAAAAGGGAAGGAATAGGGATAGATCTAAGCGCTGTCGCGGTATGGGAAGGAAAGAATGAGGCGAATCAAAGCCTTTGAGCTATGGAATGGGAGGAAGGGGTGAGCCAAAGCCTCCAGGCTTTAGAGAGAAAGGAAGGACCGGCTCCTACCCAGAGTTGAGTTGCTGTGGACTCAGTTGGGAAGACTGGGACCACACAGTCGAGTTTCATCCACTTAATGGATGCGTTTCTGAGAGTGTTGCTCAAATTTCTTGACCAACACTGCAGGTGCCTGTATCTCTCGGGCCTGGCTGACGCCGGGATATATTATGAAAGGAAGCGTAGAGTACAGCCCTGTCATGTAGTCTCAGACCGAAATGGAAATCCGTAGCATCATCTTAATCATCCTCATTCTCATCGATCAGCATTAAAAAAAAAAAAAAATGTCACGAATTCTGTGGCCCTTCATGCCATGCTCTCATGGTGACCTCAATTTCGATGTCCTCCACGTCTGTGGTCTTGGTTTGTTCCCGTCGGGGTCCCCTGTATCGGCGAGTCCATGGGGGCTGTCGCTGGACGGACGTGGTGGCGCCCTCCGGAGGGAGAGCTCACTCACGCCGGCTCCGCGACTAAGCAATTATTGTCGTCAGTAGGGGGGCTTAGTAGGTGGTGTCCTGCGTATGTTAGATCAGAACAGGCGCCACTGAACACCACCGAAGTGACTCGGCGGCAGTGCAGTGTCTCCTCCAGTGGGTTGCCTCTTGACGACTTGACATTGCCTGTTCTGTTCCCTGTGGATTGCCGGTGCCGGGGCTGCGTCAGGGGCCGACTGGGCTGTGGACGGGGTGTCGGAATGAGCGGCGTGGGTGCACTGCCTCTGAGGTGGCGCAGAGGTTGGGACAGCAAAAAAAAAAAAAAAAAAAAAACACAAAAAAAACAAACAAAAAAAAACCCCACAAAAAAAACCCCCTTAAACCTTGTGGTTACAGAGAGGAGAGAGTGAACGAGAGAAGTAAGAAAAATGTGCCCGTAGAGAGGAAGATCGAAAGGGAGGCCAGTGAATCCTGGGAGGGGGGGGGGGGGGGGGGGGCTACAGAGAAGACGGGAGGGAGGGTGTGGAGGGGGAGGGGGAATTAAAACCTTGCAGCTTCCGAGAGAAAGGACTAGCTCCGGGCGACAGGAAGGTTTTAGGGGTTCCTGCAAACCCCCTTCTGAATCATAAAACAATGACATGTTTGACACACAAACCCATGCGCCTTCCCGTCGACGGGGAATAACCTTCAACCCCCTCGTAGGAGCCCCCCCCCCCCCCTCTACTCTCACTTCCTTACCATGTAATTGATCCAGACCTCAGGAGAAGGTGGAAGATGAATTAAAACACTGTGGCAGAGCGGCTCATTCAAGCCTTGAGTCTATGAAGAGAAAGGAGAGGAGGGGGAGGGGGGGGGGGGGGGGGGGGGGTGCGTAACTTTAAACCGTAGGGCTAAAGAAAGGAAACGAGAAAGAAAGGGTACATTGAAGATTCGGAGCTATAAAGAGGTAGGACAGCAAGAAGGTGGATCGACTAAAAGGCTTGCAGTTATACAAAGGGAAGAAGGACGGCAGGGAGGGGAGATATGTTAGTCTTGAGCCATAAAAGGAGCTATAAAAGGAGGAAGGAAGGCACAAATCGAAGTCTGAGGGCCACACAGAACTACGACAGAGGAGGAAGGAAGGAAGAGGTAAATTAAGGCCTTTGGGATGTAGAAAATTGCAATGAAGGAGGACAGAGTAAATTAAAGTCCAGGGGCTATAGAGATTTGCGAGAAAGCTACGGCAATTAGGAAGGAAGAGAGGAAGAGTATTTTGACCCCTTGGACTCAAGACGTACAGTAAAGACTACAGTGAAGGCTACAGAGGAAGGAAGAAGGGGGGTTAATTAAAGCCTTGAAGCTACAGAGAAAAAAGGAAGAAAGGAAGTAAGGAAAGAAGGACGGGACGGGAGGGAGGGGGTGGGATAAATCATAACCTCAGGGATATGGACAGGATTGAAGGAAAGGCTGAATCAAAGAGTATAACTGTAGAGAGAAAGGGCAAACAAAGACTCGCAGTTACCGTGAAGACAGAAGGATGAATGAATGAAAGCCTAAGGGTTACTGAAAGGACAAAAAAGGACCAAAAAGAAGAAGCAAAGCACGAATTAAAGCGTTGGGATTGATAAAAAGACCACAGAAAGGGCGAATTATAGCGCTGCTGGGACTGATAAAAGGACCATAGAAAGGGCGAATTAAAGCGTTGGGATTGATAAAAGGACCACAGAAAGGGCGAATTAAAGCGTTGGGATTAATAAGAGGACCACAGAAAGGGCGAATTAAAGCGTTGGGACTGAGAAAAAAGGACCATAGAAAGGGCGAATTAAAGCGTTGGGACTGATAAAAGGACCACAGAAAGGGCGAAGTAAAAGCGTTGGGATTAATAAGAGGACCGAAGAAGGGGTGAGTGAGTTAGAGTATTGGAACTAATGAGAGGACCAACGAAAGGGTGAGTTAGAGTATTGGGACTAATGAGAGGACCAGAGAAAGGGTGAGTTAGAATATTGGGACTAATGAGAGGACCAAAGAAAGGGTGAGTTAGAGAGTATTGGGACTAATGAGAGGACCAGAGAAAGGGGTGAGTTAGAGTATTGGGACTAATGAGAGGACCAGAGAAAGATGAGTTAGATTCCAGAGAAAGGGTGAGTTAGAGTATTGGGACTAAAGAGAGGACCAGAGAAAGGGTGAGTTAGAGTATTGGGACTAAAGAGAGGACCAGAGAAAGGGTGAGTTAGAGTATTGGGACTAAAGAGAGGACCAGAGAAAGGGAGTTAGAATATTGGAATTAATACGAAGACTGAAGAAGGGGTGAATTAGAGTATTGGGACTGATGAGAGGACCAAAAAACGGTGATTTAGAGTATTGGGACTAAGAACCAAAGAAAAGGGCGAGTTAGAGTATTGGGACTAATGAGAGGAACAAAGAAAGGGTGAATCAAAGTCACAGGACATTTGGAGAGCGAAGAAGGGTGAATTTAAGTCTTAGGGGGATGATGACTGAAGAAGGGTTAATTAAGGCTCAAGATCATCGAGATGACTAAACAAAAGGTGAATTAAAGGCTTATGGCTATTGGGAGGACCAAAGGAATAAGGTAAGGTAATGTTGATTATAGCCCAGCCGACCGCAAAGGGCCATATAAGTGCTGTCACCGCGTTCAAGTCAACTCCCAGGTCATTCATTCACACAACTCTTTAAAATACATCTTATGAAAACCCACCCGAAGTTTTGTTAAAAAATCGTTCCACTATAAAATCTCAGATCCGATGAAAAATGTTAATCTCTTTCAAGAATCCAAAGATCGCATCAGGTGGAACATCTCTGAACAAGGTTTTCGTTGAATCTGCTGTAAAATGTTTGTGTCTCACATCATGCAAGTCCCAACACTCTGAAAGATTATGTTTCATTGTGAGTAGTATATGACATGGAATGCACCACGGAGCTTCTTCACTCTGTAAAAGGTACGAATGAGTAAAATACGAATGGCCAGTGTGCAGCTGATATAGAACCGTTTCTTCTTTGCGACCACCAGAGGTAGGTAGATGAGAGAAACTCTTTTAGGTTTGGACGGATCTGAAAGAGTTTGTTACCCGTCTGTGTGTTCAATCCTCCTGCCAGAGGTCTCTGACATAATCATTAACTTTTGGTTTTAGATCTGTGTGGGGGGTATAGATATGTAAGACAGTTTTCCTGTTGGGACATTCTTGGCCAAACGATCAGCCATTTCATTCCCTCCGATGGCAACATAACTGGGAACCCAAACCAGAACAATGTTGTGACCTTTCGCATTCAACGTGGTAAACAGTTTAAAAAAAAAAAGGAATGGTGAAACGGGATCTCGGAGTTATAAGAAGGTTTAAAGGAAGGGTAAATTTAAGTCTTGAGTCTTTAAGGAGAACTGAAGAAAGGGTGAATCAAAGGACGTGTGGATGTCGAGACTGAGACGACAGAAGGGAGGGTGAATGAAAGTCTCGAGGCCACAGAGAGGACTGAAGGAAACGTAAATTAAAGCACTGAGGCTAGAGAGAGAAATGAAAACAGAATAATAAGGGTCTTCTAGCTCATGAAAGGGCTGAAGAAATGGGAAATTCCAGGTTTGGAGGCCGTAAAGAGGATGTATGAACAGGAGGCGAAGACTTTCAAGCTGCAAAGGTGACCAGAGGAAGGGTAGATGAAAGCTTTGAGCTTATGGAAAAATACTGAAAGAAGGGTAAATTAAAGTCTTGGAACTTTATGGAGGAGGACACCGAGGGTAAATTAAAGCCCCAGGGTTATAGGGAGGTAGGAAAGTGTGTGAATTGAATTCTTTGGATCATAGAAAGGAAAGCAGTGTCAATGTGGAGCTTTGGCGTTATCCAGAAGGAAGGATGAATAGATCACTTGGTCCTATGACCAGTCAGAGAACGGAGGGGGTAAGGGGGGGGGGGGGATTACGAAGAGGGAGGGGGTGGGTTTGAAAACCAACTTTTTTTGAGTATAGACAGACAGTATGAATAAAGACCTTGGATATGTAGAAGGAAGGAATGAAGGATATGTAAATCAAAGCCTTTGAAGTATAGAGAATACGGAGGGGATAAATAACCTTTGGAGCGTAGAATTCTTAGAGAAGGGAAAGCAAGGTCTTTGAAGTACAGAGAAGAAGGAAAAGTAAATAAAAAACTTTGGAATATCGGGAAGGAAGGGAGGGCAAGACAAGAGTGTTTGGAAAAGTGTAAAAAGGAAGGGAAAGCTAGCCAAAGCCTTTGCGCAACAGAGAAGGAAAGGTCCGTTACTGCTTTGGAGCTATTGAGAAGAAACAAAAGTAGCAAGTAGATTTAAGCCTTTGAACTGTAGAAATGAAGGAGGGTAAATACAAACCATGGGGCTGTAGAGGGGAATAAAGGGAAGGGTGGGGGTTAAATCAAAATAGAGAGGAAGAGAGGGATGGTAAATAGCAGGTAAATCAAAATCTGTGGATTATGTACAGAAGGAGGAAGGTGTGTGTGTGTGTGTGTGTGTGTGTGTGTGTTGTGATGGAGATACAGATTAAAAGTTTAGCTCTTTTGACAGGAAAGCAGGAAGGGAAAGTTATAGCCTTGGAGCCACAAAAAGGAGGGAGGAGAGATATATTAAAGCTCTGTGCCTGTAGAGGGAAAGAAAGGAAACACAGAACTGAAAATGTAAGGAGCTGATGGCGCAGTTCAAAAGAAAGGAAGGGGCTGAGGAAGGTGAAAATGACAGCTTTAGGGCTATACAGAAGGCAGACGGTGGAGAGGGACAGCAATCTGCCTTGGAAGGAAAGGAAGAGATATTAGACCCTTAAGGCTATGGACAGGCAAGAAGGAAAGAAAGATAGCAACCTTGTGACTGCAGATGAGAAAGCAGGGAGGAAGGGTATTAAAACTGGGTGCCACTGAGAACGGGGGGGGGGGGGGGGGGGGGGGGAGGGGGTATAAAAACCTTGGGGCTATGTTGAAGAAGTGCTCGTGATCAAATCGTTCGCCCTCGAAGCTGACGGTCGTCAGACCGAACCACTCCTCGGGTCGGATTTTAAACGACTTGAAATCTCTCGCTGTCCACCCGTAACGTGAAGGGGGTACCTTATTCAGGTCATGGAGGGACAGGATGGCCAAAGCAGGGAGGCAGGCTTCGACTTTCGTCATGTCGTGACCAAGACACGGTGAACCTTGAACAAGTCACCGCCCCTACAGCCATCAAGCTGTGCGATTTAACGATTGGCCATTTTTTTTTTTTAATATGCAGAGAGACAGGGGAGGGGGAGGATGAACTAAAACCTTGAGGGTACAGAGAGTAGGGAAAGGAGGACGGTTAAATTGAAACCTCCGAGCAATAGAATGGACGGACGAATGGGAGGAAGGGGGACAATAGGAAGAAACAAAGTTAGAGCTGTAAATGAGAAGGGAGAGAAGGCAAAAAAAAAAACAACAAAAAAAAAAACACACACACACACACACAAAGTTAAAAGCTCACGGTAACTCCCCAAGTTCGACATGACTGGACTTCAGCAAGCCTGTGTGGGTCAGTGGCGTGACAACACTGTCGGACCGTTGAGCTGCGCAGAGAGATGACGACATTAGGTGGGGATCAGATGGTCATGTAATGCGATAAAGAAGGAGCTGCTTGCAGGAGCCGTTGTTTGGAGTGCGACAGAGAGGGCGAGGAAGAGAGGGATCAAGACTTGAGACTCTAGCACCTCGTTCCTTGCTTTCCAACCTAATGTACCCCCGCCCCCCGCACGCTTGCCCCAACCGCCACTTCCCAGTCCCCCTCGACACCCTACCCTTATCTATCCCCTCGTAAAATTCTCTGTGGTGTGCACAACTCGGACACCTTTGTGGTGTTGGTTCTAGACGCTGACGTCAATTAACCAAGCTCTGGTCAATATTGACACGCTGGTTCCACCATATTTGCCGAGAGTTCCCGCGCGCGCGCATGCGCGCGCGCGTGTGTGTGTGTGTGTGTGTGTGTGTGTACTGCGTGTGTGTGTTGTTTAGAGGAGCGGTGAAAGTCAGGATGGATAATAGGGTTTGTGAAGTGTGAGTTTCAATCTCTCTCTCTCTCTCTCTCTCTCTCTCTCTCTCTCTTTCTCTCTCTCTCTCTCTCTCTCTCCCCTGTCATGTCCCTTCTTTGTTCGTTCTTCTTTTGCTCTCTCTCTCTCTCTCTCTCTCTCTCTCTCTCTCTCTCTCTCTCTCTCTCTCCTCATGTCCCTTCTTTGTTCGTTCTTCTTTTGCTTTTGCTCTGTCTGTCTGTCTGTCTGTCTGTCTGTCTGTCTGTCTCTCTCTCTCTCTCTCTCTCTCTCTCTCTCTCTCTGTCATGTCCCTCCTTTGTTCGTTCTTCTTTCGCTCTTTCCTTCATTTCCATCCTTCTCTGATTTTTTTTTTTTTTTTTTTTTTGCTTTCTTCCTTCATTTTCCTTTCAATTCTCTCTAACCTTCCTCTCTTCAATATCTTCCCTGTTCATTTCCTCACTGTCTTCCTCCTCCATCGTGCTTCTTTTACTGTGTTCATTATTTGTTTCTGTGTTGCCCCCTACCCTCTCCTTGAAATTCCTCCTCTCTTTCCCACAATTTTTTCTTCTTTTTAAAGATTCTGTATTTTCTATCTTCATTTTCCTGTTTTTTTTCATTTTATCAGACTGCCCCTTTTCAATTATCCATTTTCATGTCTTTTCCTTTCAATGCGTGGCGAATATGGTAACAAATAAGACTGGATAATGCGGTCCAATGTTACATTCAAATTGGTAATAAAGTCGTTATCGTTTGCTGGAAATATAGATAATTACTCGATCGATCGATCGATCGATCGTGTGTGTGTGTGTGTGTGTGTGTGTGTGTGTGTGTGTGTGTGTGTGTGTGTGTGTGTGTGTAGGCTAATTAATCATGAGAACTTACAGCAACCAGTTGCTAAGAGGGGTTATCTTTTGTTCCCACAATCGCGCCGCCCGCCGCCTCCCATACTAATGCACCATCCACATCCCCCCAGTCCCGGTCTTCAAGCGAGAGAGAGAAAGGGACAGAGAGATAGAGAGGGGGGTGCGCAGAGAGAGAGAGAGAGAGAGAGAGAGAGAGAGAGAGAGAGAGAGAGAGAGAGAGGAGAGGGAGGAGAGAGAGAAGAGAGAGAGAGAGAGAGAGAGAGAGAGAGAGAGAGAGAGAGAGAGAGAGAGAGAGAGATAGAGAGACAGACAGACACATTTGCTTTTACCGATTCTCTACACCCCTACTCTTCAGATACAAATTCAATTCCACCAGCGTCGCACATACACACCTCTCTCTTTTACCGATTCTCTCCCCCCTACTCTCCTCATTCCCCTACACAATCTCAATTCCACCAGCGTCGCACATAAAATCACCTCTCTCTCTCTCTCCCCCCATTCCCCTCCCCTCCTCCTCCAACCCATACCCCACCCCACACACATATCTCACCATCTCCGCGTGCCAACACACACGTCCCTCCAAGTGGCAGGCCTACATCCCATCCAAGGCAGGCCAACAGAGCATTGGGAAACAGCCAGGAGAGCGCCAGGCAGCAGGCGGGACCCAAGAAGTTGTTTTTTTTGGGGGAAAATAAAAATGAAATGGATTTTCCGGCTGAGGACACTCCCAAGTCTTGGTGCCGACGACAGACTGCTCATTCCGGGCACACCAAGATGGATGGCAGTCACTGAAGTCAGCAGGGATCTGGTGGCTGGCGGGACACGCGCCGGAATGCAGACGACAGATCGCTTTTCTCTCTCTCGGGGGAGGGGCAGTTGAAGACGGATTGTACTTAACGTAATGTGGTACTCACGGGGAACACTAGACCGCTCGTCTTGAAAAACGGATCTTGGCGTACAGAAAGAACTACACGGCTTTTGCCTTTTGCAGACGTAACGTCTGGCACTCCAGCAGCCAGGACACAGAACTATATAAGACG
>JADBJO010001000.1:207500-220000 GCA_016801955.1 Conus betulinus | reverse complement strand
TACAAAATGCTAGGATGCTCAGAAGATTTTGGAAAAAAAAAAAAAAACAGGAACAAAAAAATCTTCAATGTTTCGGTCATAAACCGGCTCCAGGACTTGTCCTAAAGACGGTCTATAACCGAAACGTCGAAGATTTTTTCTGTTCTGTTTTTTTTTTTTTTTCATATTTTAAAAAATATTCTGAGCATTCTCAAAGACATGTTATAGATAACGATGAATTTCTGTTAAAATAAATCCTTGTTTTAAAAAAAATCATGGATGCTTGCAGGCTCTTAGAAACATAAAACAAAAAGAGCCTGATGACATAGAGAGAGAGAGAGAGAGAGAGAGAGAGAGAGAGAGAGAGAGAGACGCACACACACACACACACACACACACACACACACACACACACACACACACACACACACACACACATACGCACGCGCGCACAAACACACACAGACGCACACACACAAACTGATGAAAATTCACACACACACACACACACACACACACACACACACACACACACACACACACTGAATAACATTCACAGACACAGACGCGCTTGTGCCCGCGCCCCATGCACATAAATACACACAGACACACACACGCACGCACGCACGTATACACGCACGCGCACGTACGCACGCACGAACGCGCGCCCGCGCCGCACACACACACACACACACACACACACACACACACACACACACACTGATGAACATTCACAGACACATACGCGCCTGCACCCCCGCCCCACGTTTGCAAACACACGCACATGTCCGCGCGCGCGCGCACACACACACACACACACACACACACACACACACACACACACACACACACACACACACACACACAATCGCGCCCGAGAGAGAGAGAGAGAGAGAGAGAGAGAGAGAGAGAGAGAGAGAGAGAGAGAGAGAGAGAGAGAATGAATGAATGAATGAATGAATGAATGAACGAACGAATTTTGAGGGTAATGGATTTAGCATGTATACTTTTTTACATCCAGCCTTTGGGCAGGAAAAAAATATATGTCATAAGAAACAAAATCAAACAATGTACATGAAAAAAAATGCAATAATCGATTCTTGAGTACATTTGAAAAAACGAAGAATCCAATCAACAAAAAAATTAACAGGGCGAGAGGATGGGATGGGATGCAGCAAACTCAAACTCAAATAGTTTTAACTACAAAGGCCACCGACCTATCTGCAATGAGGTCAAGAACAAAAGTAGAACTCACACGCGCGCTCGGCGCATATACTGAAAATTATGAAGGAAAATATTTGCATAACAAAATGTTCATCCTGAAATTACTTTGGCATTTGTGTGTTAACTGACAGCAGCCTTGTCTTCGTTTTAGAGCTTTCATAAGTGAACATAGCTGCAGAGCGAGTTACAATTCTTTTCATTTTGCAGTAAGAAAAAGCAATGATACTTGATGAACATTTCTAGTATGAGGCAAAATGTGTTTATCTCTTAAATCTCTATTGGATGGACAAACAATCAAAATGTGTTTCTTCCTCGATTTGATTACAGAATGGACAGTTTTCACGGTTTAGTGTATATCTGTGATGGACATTCAAATCACCATCATCAAGTCAAAATCTCACGAACTTTTTGCGAAAGTTAGAAACTGTAATATCAGTTAAATATTTCTCAGGCTGCCATACGATTTGAAGAAACAATATGTTGAATATCTGTCACTATTAAGTATTTTACTATCCCAATTTTGTCTACAACAGTCAATCATGCGTTGTTTAAGTTCACGTCAAACACAGTTTTCTCATAATTCACTCCACCATTTAACCAAACAAAAGAAAAGTCATAAGTCTCCAAACGATGGTTATTTGAAGATACCCAATTTGTTTGTACACTCCAATTTCTTGCACATTTGAATTTATTTTGATTTTTTTTTTTCCATTTCATATGCTTGTTTTGGTAGTCTAGCGAGTGACAGCTTTTGCAATTTGAACATTGTATTTGGGGTACTTGGACGCACACTTAAAAAGCATTTGCAGGCAAACAAAAGTAATTGAATTACATGTCGCTGAGACTCTCCAGACTTCTGCTGCATCTAAAAGATATGTGTGCACCTCAAAACGTTAAAAAAAATAGACTTTCATCCCTTGTTCCCAAACTCCACATAGTTTTCAGAATTTCTACAATTTTGGCTTTATCCCTGCCTGCATATTCTTCGAGCGCAATGTCATATGATAGCTTCGTGGTTAAAGTAAATCCCAAATACTTCTAACTGTTAACAACTTCAATCTCTTTTCCTTTCCCCGATAGAAGCATTTTTTTTTCGATAAAGCATTTTTTTTCTGCTTTTGATAAAATTTTCCCCTTTCTCTAAAAACCATAACGTTTGTTTTCTTTCAGTTCACTTTAAGTCCTAGAGAAAATGATGCTTTATCAAGATTATTTAATTCATTTTGTAGCCAATAAGGAGAGCTTTCGATATCAAATCCATATAATCAGCAAATAACAATAAAAAGATTTCTTGAGAGAGAGAGAGAGAGAGAGAGAGAGAGAGAGAGAGAGAGAGAGAGAGAGAGAGAGAGCAACCAACAACCAACCAACCAACCGGCCGACAGGTAGTCAGGCAGGAATAAAGGCGGAGAAAAACAATGAAACGCAAATAGATTAAGACATTCGCGCGCCCGAGAACTCGGAACACAGTTAAAAACAAACAACACAAACACACAAAAGCATTATTGACACAGGATGATCAACGCAGTTTAACATACTCTGGAGTCAAATCAGATGTTAGTAACAATACATCTGAATTAGGAATGATCAATACCTTTTCGGTGTAGTGGAGTCAAATCGGTTGCTTGTAGTCTACCATTAAGGATGGCTCAGCTAGCGTTACTTTGATAGCTCATTTGTGAATGGTAATCAGCAGTCTCAGTAGATTATTGCTAGCTGATCCCAAAGTGTTCATGCATAGTCAAATAATGGGCTGAATATAAGAGTGAAAGATTGATTTACATGTATGCAAAATTAATGTAAGTTTTTTTTTTTTTTTTTTTTGCTTTGTATAGTAGATTAGGTTTTTTTTTAAACATTTATCTTTTTAGTAGATGTGGTTTTCTTGCAACATTTCCAGATGAAAATTCTAAATGTTTTGACCAAGACAGATTATTATCTATTGCTATTCCGAAGACTTTGTGACTCGATAATTCTTCGATTGTTTCATTAGGAACGCAAAGTGCCGGTAGATTTTGGCTAAGTTTTGATGCTTCTGTCTTGTAGTAATCATCATGAATTCAGTTTTTTAGTGTGGAAAGCCATGTGACTGAACCATGTCCATTTAACCAAAAGATTAATGTTTTCTTGAATGTCATTGTAAACCTGTTTGGCGTCAGAAACATTCGTGTTTAAATTAGTATCACCAGCGAACATTTCACTGTTTTCTTCAAGTATAACGGCAGATCATTCACGTATATGGAAATAACAGAGGACCTAACACTGATCCTTGTGGGAGTTCAAATTTGTTAGGAAGAAAATCAAATGTGTTTGTAAATTTGTGTTGTCTAATGGAAAGAAAAGACGACATCAATTTCAGTGTTTTGAAAGGTAGTTTATACATTGCTAGTTTTCCGAGCAAATGCTCCCGATTTATGACATAGAAAGCTTTAGCGAATCTAAACACATTCCTGAAGAAATTGTTATTCATGTTTAAAAGCCATTTATCTATCAGTTTAGTAAGTGCTATGTGGCACGATCATTTACTCTAAATCCCGATCGATTTGGATGGAATAAATTATGTTTTATTGCATGCGCAATGAGAGACTTTTTAAAGTACAGATCTAGTGGTATGCAAAGAGCAAATAAAATGAAATAGGTCATTACTTTGATGGATAGGTAGTGTTTCCTTATTTGTATATTGGTACAGTTTTGCTTTTTTTTCAAGGTACTTGGAAAACACTGATTGTCTATGCAGAGTTTATAAACTTAAGCTAAAGTTTCTGCCATAACAGGTGCAGAGAGCTTAAGAATTTTGCTGTCTAAGCCATCAATTCTACGACTGGATGTTTGTTTCAATCGCCTAAGTGATGCAAAAACACAATGAACATCTAAAGGGCTAATATCTAAATCTGAAAGGATATTCTTTCTCTGACAAAATTTCTGTAATTCGTCTAGGTCGTAATCTTTAGATTCACCTCTTCAATTATTTGGTCTGCCACCGTTGAACTGTGGTGATTCAGGTTACGATATCATTCGTCATGTTTGAAACAGAGAGAACATCACTATTTGTTAACCCATGCACGGCTTTCCATGCAGATCTACTGTCTTTCTTTTCAATGATTAAGTTTTAAAATAGTTCTTTTTCTCTGATCCAATGACAGAGAGGTTACTTTGTTTTTCTTTGCTTTTTATAGTTCTTCCCGAGGGCCATTTCTTTCAAACAGGAGTTTCTCTTTGGTAAACAGCGTTCTGTGTCTCAATTGAGAGAGGGGGGGAGAGAGAGAGAGAGAGAGAGAGAGAGAGAGAGAGAGAGAGAGAGAGAGAGAGAGAGAGACAGAGAGAGAGAGAGAGAGAGAGAGGACAGAGAGAGAGAGAGACAGAAAGAAGGAGCTAATGGGAGGGAGAGAGAGAGAGAGGGAGAGAGAGAGAGAGAGAGAGAGAGAGAGAGAGAGAGAGAGAGATGAGACAAAGACACGAGAGAGAGAGATAAAGACAGAGAGAGAGACAGAGAGAAGGAGCTAATGGGAGGGGAGAGAGAGAGAGAGAGAGAGAGAGAGAGAGAGAGAGAGAGAGAGAGAGAGAGAGAGAGAGTTAGGAATGTCGCGGTAAGGCTTTCACACAAGGGGTTACACGTCTAAAGGAGGAAATAATTTGATCAGTGAATCTGAAGGGGAAATGATTCAATTGACCGCTGAAGGAACAAAACAAACATCCGTATTGTTCTGCCCTCGATTCACACGTTGTGACCTATTAGTAACCCGAAATGGTTTAAGAGAGAAAGACAAAGAGAGAGAGAGAGAGAGAGAGAGAGAGAGAGAGAGAGAGAGAGAGAGAGAGAGGGGGGGGGGGGGTGGAAGGGAGAGAGAGAGAGAGAGGGGGGAGGGAGGGGGGGGGGATGGGGAGAAAAAAATCCAGATTCAATTGACCTATTCCCCCTTTGCGGTATGCAAGATTTCAAACATACAACATCTTGGTCATGATCGTTAAATCTTCCAAGTTTTTGAAAGCGTCTTAACATTGCAACGTTTGGTCAATATTTTTACTTTTTTTTCTCTCAACACAGAATTCTTGCTTCCAGAAAAAAAATAAACGGCATAACAAGATTATGACCCTTGGATGCAAATATTCATAAAGTATTATTATTTTGCAGATTTAAGAATCCGTTTTGGGACACGCAGTAACTAATGATTATTACATGAACTTAATTTTTAGAATAAGATTCTTCATGTCGCTTTTGTGCGGCAAATACATATGGTATCCGTTTGGAATGGCCATAACTTGCCCTGTCTCAATACACAAAAAGATGATTATTACACACTCTGAACTGGAACGATGAAACCCTGTTTGCATAGGATGAACTGACCAGTATATTTTTCTCGCTAAAGCCCATTGTTTGTGTGTTGTAATATATCATGACGTTGTACGTAGAGTACAGCTCTGTCACGCAGTCTCAGGCCGAAATTTTTCCATAGCATCGTCTTCATCACCCTTATTCTCATCAATCAGTATCTGCAATGTTTCCTTCTACCTCAGGTTTTCAAATGGCTTTGGTTTGTTCGTCGGGGTCACAAGTAAAAAAATGGACTGGTCGTTGGACTTGGTGGCATCCTCCAGCGGGAGAGCTCAAATAATTTTTGTTTATCATCGTCGGGTAGGGGCTTAGAAACCTGCGTATGAATCAGAACAGGCGCCACTGAAACTCACCGAAGTGGAAACTCCTCGGCTTAATTGCAGTGTCTCCTTCGATGGGTTGACTCTTGACGACTTGACACTGACTGCTCCCTGTGGATTACCGGTGCCATGGAGCTACGGCAGGCCAGGCCGGGGCTTGCGGCTTCCGGACGGGTGGGGGAGGGAAGGAGGGGGGTGGGTGAACGAGCGATGGGTGCAATGCCGTTGAGGTTGCACAGAAGATGGGACAGGGAAAAAAAATCATTCTGATCCATTCTTACAGATAAATCTTTCCGGTCGTGTGAATCGTGTTTAAAAGCTTTCATTTTTGGAGAGCGTTTGGCTAAATCGCCTGGTATCAGACCGTGTCTAGAATCGATTTATTCTTGCATTAGATGAGGACGGGGATGAATTCTAGAATTCCAGATTCAATCCATGACAGACTATTCATCGTACTTCTCTTTAGTCGGAATCATCTTAGTTGCGGGTTAACATGTCAATAACCCCTCTCCTCCTCCACCACCCCCCCCCCCCCCCCCCCCCCCCCCGACACACACACACACACATTTCAGAAGTCTACGACGAACTGGAACCACCATTAACAGAGACCAAAAATGAAATCTACTGATCAATTCTGGCTTGAGACAAGAGCACTGAACTGCTCGTTCGTGTGACATTTTGTTGGCTTTAACCATTTTCTTTGGGGGTGAAATATTATCCACAAGCGCTCATAACAGCCTACAGGGGGCCGGAGCAGCCCAGTGGTAGAGCGCCGGACTCGTAATCTTGGTGATCCTGGCGTTGCGGGTTCGAATCTTCGCCGGGCCGTTTCGGTACAGGGGTATTTTTCCCTCGGAATTAACATTGGTTCTGACTCCATTTCCCATACAGTCCTTAGACTGAAACTATAAACCGTGGTTCTGTGTGAACGCACGTACAACATCTTGCACACACGTATAATCCCATCACCAACTTTGGGAAGAGAAGGCCAGTTTGGCCGTTGGTATGGATGACACGTTACACATAGCATGCACCTTCCCCGAAGTTGGAGTATGGCTGCCTTAATGGCGGGATAAAAAAAAAAAACCCGGTCATACACACACAACTCCACTCCCTTTGTTGTGTAGATGGGATCAATCCTTGCCCTGTCTATACAGGGAGTGTCCGCAGGAGTATCAGCCTGCATACGCAGAAATAAAGAAAAAGAAAAATAACAGCCTACAAATATCAAAGCATCACTTTTCAAATCTGAAATCAATTGTTTGGTTTTTATTTGTATTGAATATTAATACATTTTTTTCTGGATTAATCTTGTTTCTACACAAAACAATATGTGCTATAACTACTACCACCCCCCCTCGCGCGCGCGCGCGCGCGCGCGCACACACACACACACACACACACACACACACACACAATATCTCTCTCTCTCTCTCTCTCTCTCTCTCTCTCTCTCTCTCTCTCTCTCTCTCTCTCTCTCTCATACACACACACACACAGACTGACAGACAGGCTGACAAACAGATAGACACAGACAGTGAGCACCGGCGAAAAAGAATAAAAACGAACGAACGAACGGGAAAATAAAAACTCAAATGGAAAAATCAATGCTTCATCTTCAATAGGGATCACTTGGAGGGCACAGCCCCTATAGAAAAAAAAAGCCGACAGATCCGCACCTCCCTCCATCCTCCTCATTACCCACCCCCACCCCCAGCCCCCCCCCCTTCCCCATATTTATCAGCGTGCCTCTTTAATCGGCAAGGAAGAAAAGGATTTCCCTTTGCTTTGCGTCATTTTGGCTGATAATCAGAAAGCACGCCATACAGCATGACGTACAAAAGGTAATCATCTAAGATGACCACCCACCTCGACCCCATTTTTCCTCATCATCCATCTCCATACCAGCACCTCACCGTTTACACACACAGACAGACACACGCACACACTTGCACACACACACATGCACACACACACGCACACAAACACACACACACACGCACAGACACACACACACACAAAGACACACCTATGCACACACACACACCACACACACACACACACACACACACACACACACACACACACACACACACACGCACGCACGCACGCACGCACGCACGCACGCATGCACGCACGCACGCACACAATATTTTTTTTTCCGTTTTCTTCTTTGGGTCACAACCTTTACTGCATCTATAAAATCAACTTGTTGATTTGATGCTCAACTGAAGAACACATACATACACAGGTACACGCGAGCGCGCGCGCACACACACACACACACACACACACACACACACACACACACACACACACACACAAGTATTGTGCACGTACGCGCTCACAGGGGGGTGTACATTCACACATACACGCGCGCGCACACAATTACATGTATGCACGAGTGCACACACACACACACGAACACACACACACAAATATACATATACATATATATATATATATATATATATATATATATATATATATATTGAGAGAGAGAGAGAGAGAGAGAGAGAGAGAGAGGGGGGGGGGGGGGCGCAGTTTCACACGCGCGTGTGAATGTTATCCTCCAGAATGCGACCAAACCGAATCACCCTTTCACCCCTCTCCCCCCCCCCCCCTCACTCCCCCCGCCCCACTTTCCTCCTCTTCGTCCCTCCCCCTCTCCTCTTCCCCACCCCATGTGCCCCCCACTCTTCTCTCTCCTCCTCCCCCTTCCCCCCTCTTCTCCTCCCCCCCTCCCTTCCCCCCCCCCCCCCCCCCCCCCAACATCTTCCAGTGTTCCACCATGCCTTACTGATTTTAAAGACAAGCGGCAAAATTAAATTGGGAGGAAAACGGTAATGGCAGAGAGTGCAATCCAAAGAGCATTAAAGAGAGAGAGAGAGAGAGAGAGAGAGAGAGAGAGAGAGAGAGAGAGAGAGACTGAGAGAGAGAGAGAGAGAGAGAGAGAGAGAGAGAGAAGCTATGAAAGGTGAGGCGGGAGACACATGCACGCCCATGACCTCCCCTTTCCACTCGGTCTTCACGTGCCAGGGGGACGGCGCCCGGATTTTCCGCCCCTTCCCTCTCAGTTTGAATGATGATCTGGGTGACGATCATCCCCCACAGACCCAGAAGCGCTCGTTGCGTAAAGAAGAGCGGAGGGGTGAATTGGGGGTGGGGGGTGGGCGTGGGGGATGAGACAGCGGTGGTGGTGGTGGTGGCGGTGGTGATGATGGTAGAGAGTTGGGGGGTGACGTAGGGATGAAAAACAGCTGAATGTGATGGAAGTTTGTTGGAATTCCAACGAAAGATTTCCGTTTGGTACCCTCTCTTCTCTTCTTCTCCCTTACTGACGTCAGACATGGAAAAACCGCTTGGTTTATTAAGTCTCACACCACGGTTATCTTCTTTCGACCTTATATTAAGTTCTTACCATATGGATACATCTAAGTCGACTTTCCTCGTCAACTGAAAGAGGTTCGTGTGCCAAAGCGTGGTATGGAAGCCCATTTTTTTTTTTTCAAACAGTCGATTACGAGGAACAGCAACGACGACGACGACGACGACACTCTAACACTAGCCTTGACAATAAAAAAAAAAAACAGGACGGGGGAAGGGAGGACAGGGGTGGGGGGGGGGGGGGGGGGGGGGGGGGGGGGGGGGGGGGGGGGGGGGGGGGGGGGGGAAGGGGTAAAAGCGACAGAGCGAGTTGCAGCGATGCAGATGCAAGATTGGGAAAATTGGCGGAGGGAAAGAAGACGAAATGAACATCTGAACTCACGTAATGACATCTTAATGGCCCAGCCTGTTCCTTAACCCGCATCCAACGCTTCTCCGGAAAGAGAGAGAGAGAGAGAGAGAGAGAGAGAGAGAGAGACACACACACACACACACACACACACACACACACACACACACACACACACCGAAATCAAGAGAATTCTAGAAAAAAAAGTCAAAGGCATGTCATGTTTTCCCCATTTTACTTTGACACACATTTCATGAAAAATTAAAACAAAAGCCCGATAAAGATGTCACCTTTGTGACAGCTCACTCATTGGGGAACATTAAAATCCTGTGGACGTAGTGCACGAAGTCACTTCAAGAACTTGAAAATACGAAATCCACAGACCCCCATTTCAATATGGAGAGAGAGAGAGAGAGAGAGAGAGGGAGAGAGAGAGAGAGAGAGGGGGGGGGGGGGAGAGAGAGAGAGATGGAGAGAGAGATACAGACAGACAGACAGAGACACACACACACACACACACACACACACACACACACACACACACACACACACACACACACATACACAGACAGACAGAGAAGGGTAGTGGATCGCGTCAGGTTTGAGGTGGTCCCAACCATCTTTCTCCCAACCACGTACATCAGACTATACGTTAAACATACCTCAATCGCACCGAGTCCCAACGAAATCAGTTTTAAGCCCTCCGGTGGCCTTGGAGGTCGGCTGGGCTATAAACACCCACGACCTGACACCCAAACATCTCCATCGTTTCTCGCACGGCGTTGAACCAAGAGCGCGGACCGATGGGAAATCACGGAAGTATCGGAATGAACGGGCCGTTTCAGAAACACGACAAAATCCCATAGTTTTGAGGCCGGGAACCGCCCCACCCCACCCCCACCCCCCATCCCTACTGTCATCCATCCCTCGCGAAAACGTCTTTCGTTCTGTGAACATTCAGTGCGGAGATGAGAAACGTTTGGCCGACAAGGGGGCGATTCGTGTGGATGGCTCCGGCATCACACCTTGATTGTGAATTTTAATGTTCAGAACAGTGTACAGAGAGCAGAATCAGGCTGTTCATGCCACGAAGGGAGACGGGGGGAAATGGAGAAGGGTAGGACAGGTAAGAATGGAGGGTGGTGTGGTAGGGTGGCGGTGGTGTGGTGGTGGTATTTCAGTCAGGATATTTCGGACACCGGTTCTTCAGCAGGACGAGTCTGTCTGTCTACTGGCGGAGACAAGGACTGGAGCGAGTCGATGTACTGAACTTAGTTATCTTTCTTCTTGGGGTTTGTTAGCGACCCCCTCCCTCCCTCAACACCCCCCCCCCCCCCCCCCCCCCGCGCGGCCTCACTCAATCCATACGCACTCGTGATGAGATAAGGCAGGAGGTTCTTTGTTAAGCAACAGATTCTGTACCAGAAGTTTCCTGGTTTTGTTGGTGGGTTTTCGTTTTTTTGTACTCCCAGTTCTTATAGAACAGGCAGTACTTTACAATGGGAACGAAGAAACGCTGTGTGTGCGTGTGTGTATGTGTGCGTGCGTGCGTGCGTGCGTGCGTGTGTGTGTGTGTGTGCATGTGTGTGTGTGTTCGTCCGTGGTCAAAATGTGTTCCACTCGCTCCAGACAAAACTACTAAGACGATCTTTCTGAAACTTTGTAGGTATGTTCCTTGTGGGTCACGGATGATGCCCGATGTTTTATTCTACCGTTATAGTCGCTACTAATGGCTATAACGGCCAATAACGGTTTTTATTCTTTATGGAATATCTCAGAAAGTAATTGACCGATCTTTCTGAAAATGTTAGGTATGTTGATTATGGGTCACGGATGATGGCCGATGTTTACCAGAATAGTCGTTACTAACGGCTATAACGGCCCAAAACGGTTTTTCCTCTTTATGGAATATCTTACGCGTATTCAAGATAAACTGGGAGTACTTTTATATGCTCTGCATCTTTTCTTTTCTTTTCTTTTTTTCGTTCTGTCTGATTGCGCATTTTGATCAGAACGTCCTGTATTGTCGTCCACGGTGCGTGTGGCCTTGCGGCTCCTTCGCCTCTCTGTCGTTGGAAGGTCTTTGCTTTTCTAATAACACTTCCCGTTTACTTTAACCTAGGGATGGTAAAATTAAGTGGGATGGCTGGCGCCCCTATCCCGGGGTTAATCTTATCTGTCTAAATGATGTCAACACAATAGCTATCATGTGATGACTTTGCTGTATACACTAAAGAGATCGCTGTAGTGTGTTTACTGTTGTTCTTTTTGTTCTTGTTTGTTTGTTTGTTTGTTTTTACAAAAGAGATTACGTTCCTGGCAGGGCGCTGCGTGGTCGGCTGAATTTAAATAGAACTGTCCCATTTACCAGCCGCCGTGGCGAAGTGGTTAGCGTCGCGGACTCCCGGCTGGGAGGTCGTGGGTTCGAATCCCGTCAGTCATGTGGATTTTTCTGCCCCGACCGGCTCCTACCCAGAGTTGAGTTTGCTGCGGACTCAGTTGGGAAGACTGGGACCACACAGTCGAGTTTTATCCACTTAATGGATGCGTCTCTGAGAGCGTTGCTCAAATTTCCTGACCAATACTGCAGGTGCCTGCATCCCTCGGGCCTGGTTGACGCCGGGATATATTATGAAAGGAAGCGTAGAGTACAGCCCTGTCATGTAGTCTCAGACCGAAATGGAAATCCGTAGCATCATCTTATTCATCCTCATTCTCATTGATCAGCATAAAAAAACAAGCTGTCCCATTTTTTTTTTTTTTTACAGTCGTTGACTATATCAATAAAGCGAGTTAGTGTTCGGAAGAACAGACCACGAAACGGAGTGGTTAGAAATCAACCAAACTTCTTCATTTTCACCACCGCTTTATGTACTGTTAACTGTATGTATTAAAGAGACACAGCTTT
>JADBJO010001000.1:180000-190000 GCA_016801955.1 Conus betulinus | reverse complement strand
ACTCACGAACGCGCGCGCGCGCGGCGCGCGCGCACACACACACACACACACACACACACACACACACACACACACAAGCACAGCAAAGTTCCAAATTCATTCTCGCCTAACAGAAAGCCTTGTTGAAGTTAACCAAATTTATACAGATCATGATGAAGAATCAATGAAAAGTTACGAACATTGTCAAGAAATACAGATTCTTTTCCCTTTTTGGGTAAAAATATTTCACTACTGCTCATTTCATCCATGTGCACAGGATAGTTTCGTTCATTTGCTTCATTGTTGTACTAAATGCCCTCCCCCCCCCCTTCTTTTCAATCTTTTTCTTCGTTTTTATCCATGCAACCAACTCCGCCCCTCCCCCCCCCCCCCCCCCCCCCCAAACAAAAAACAAAAAAAAACTGGCCCACGGGATTAATTTTTTTTTTTTTTGCTTATACTTATCCCTTTGTGACTTTTTCTTTTTTTTTTTTTTTTTTTTTCTTTTTTTTTATCCCTGTCTCAGTCCGACCCTTTGTCTTTCTTTCTTTTTTTTTTTTCTTTCGTGCTAGCTGGTACGTCCCGTCAACGATTAGCTTCCCTTCTCTTCAACATCACAGCAAATTTTAGGTGACGGCAGTTAGGCTTCAAGTTGTCTTTCCCGGCGTTTACGGCTTGTTTGGTTTGGAGCAGAGGGAGAGGAAAGGAGGAGGGGACAGGGGAGGGAGGGGGGGGGGGAGATTGCGAGAGAGAGGGGGGTGAGGATAGGCGGTGGTGATGTTGGATAAACCCCCCCACCCCCCTCCTTGTGGGAAAAAAAAACTGTGGTTGACAACATGAGAAGAGAAGATGACAGATCGTAAACTGTCATTGTCGGGCTGTGGGAAAGGTCATAGCAATACTGCCTCTCGATCTTTCTCTCTAGCCCCCCCCCCCCCCTCCCCTCCCCCCTCCCTCCCCAATCCCCACCCACCCCCCCGTACCCCCCCCCCCCCCCCACCCGTCCTTCCTTAATCCTACCAACCCCTACCCCCTCAACCTCCACCCAGTCTCTCTGTCTGCCACTCCATTGTCTCTGTCTGTCTGTCTGTCTGTCTGTCAGTCAGCCAGTCTCTGTGTGTGTGTGTGTGTGTGTGTGTGTGTGTGTGTGTGTGTGTGTGTGTGTGTGTGTGTGTGTGTGTGTGTGTGTGTTGAGCGTGTCAATAATTGAATAAACAAATCAATAAATATTTTCGTGTGTGTGTGTGTGTGTGTGTGTGTGTGTGTGTGTGTGTGTGTGTGTGTGTGTGTGTGTGTGTGTGTTAGAGTACAACTTTGAGTTAATCTGACGATAAATTGGTTTCAGTCAGTCAGTCAGTCAGTCAGTCAGTGTGTGTGTGTGTGTGTGTGTGTGTGTGTGTGTGTGTGTGTGTGTGTGTGTGTGTGTGTGTGTGTGTGTGTGTGTGTGTGTGTGTGTGTGTTGCGCAGTTGCGCAGTTGCGCTAGTTCTCCAAGTGACGGAGTGATCCAACACTTTAAAACACCAGGTTTTGTGTTCTACCACAGTTAGCACCACATCATCATCATCGTCATCATCATTATCATCATCCATCATCATCATCATCATCATCACCATCGTCGTCATCATCACGATTGTTGTAACTACCATAAAATCCTCTGTTATTATTATCCTAGTTTCCTGGACCTGTGCAGCGGCAGTCTTTGGGCCTTTGCAACGCCGTAATGGAAGTTAACGTTACGTAGCCTCGCTCAGTTAAATATTAAGGTCAGTTCATTCCTTTGCTGACATCAGTTATTTCTAACGGGAAAAAATGGGGCCGTACTGGTTTCAAAAGTGCAACATTAGGGGGGGGGGGGGGGGGGGGGGGGGGGGGGCAGGGGGGGGGGGGGGGCAGGGGGGGCAGATGGGGGGAGGGGAGGCCTTATATTTCACAGAGGGAAAAAGTTTTTTTTTTTTTTCACGTAGGTTGAAATTATCGCAAGTATACAATTATTTTTCTGTGATGAGTAGCGACTGCAAACACTTATTTTCCTGGGATGTCTGTTTTTTTTTTTTTCCACGGAAAATAACTTTTCGTGGAACAGGGAGAAAAGTACTGGTTCGTAACCAGCTGTGTGCCCATGAAGATGACCTGTTCCAACGCGGAAAAGACTGCTCTCCCGGGACGATCAGATGTGTTCACGTGCATAGGGCAGGACGTTTTCAAAGAGATATACTTTTAGCTGCTTTCACGCGAAACTGTTTTTTTCCTCCTGAAATAACCTCGTGGAAATAACTGCTGCTTTCCTGAATGCGTAGTGGCTCCTTCCACGCAGAAATAACTACTTTCCTGAACGCGTAGCTCCTTCCACGCAGAAATAACTGCTTTCCTGAACGCGTAGCTCCTTCCACGCGGAAAGGACTGCTTTCCTGAACGCGTAGCTCCTTCCACGCAGAAATGACTGCTTTCCTGAACGCGTAGCTCCTTCCACGCGGAAAGGACTGCTTTCCTGAACGCGTAGCTCCTTCCACGCGGAAATGACTGCTTTCTACAAATAATTAGCTGTTTTCACGATGTAATACTGCTTTTTACAAAGAATTAGCTGTTTTCACGGTGTAATACTGCTTTCTACAAAGAATTAGCTATATTCACGGTGTAATACTGCTTTCTACAAAGAATTAGCCCGTTTTCACGGTGTAATACTGCTTTCTACAAAGAATTAGCTGTTTTCACGGTGTAATACTGCTTTCTACAAAGAATTAGCTGTTTTCACGGTGTAATATTGCTTTCTACAAAGAATTAGCTGTTTTCACGGTGTAATACCCTTTTTGTTTCTGGTATGTTTTCCATGAAAACACGGCGTTTTCCTGACCCCAGGGTCCTCTATATCACGATTTCTTCTTCTATGTCACAGGCTGGAGGCGCAAAGAGCACACCGGCCGCATTGTTTTTAATATAAACAATAAAAAAGTGCCATCCATTCAACAATCCTCAACTATACTGTTGAAGGCAAGATACGCAACCCTTTATGTTTTCTTGGTTACCTTCGTGGTAGTGAGGTTCCGTTGGTCAGTCAGTTGCTCGGTCCAGACTCTAAGAGTCGATTCATGAAGTCTAGAAAAGGCTTGAAAGCACATCTTTCCACTGTGATCAGTATTATTCATAATGCTTGCATGATTACGTGTGGACTATGAACGGGCAGGGTTAGGAGTGCTTGTATATCCCCCCCCCCCCCCCCCCCCAACCCGTCGTGAAAGGAAGACTGAAAGTCAGTTCATGACAATGTACTTTTGTGAAACGCTGTGAATAGGTCTCCGGAAAGAGCCATCATCATCATCATCATCACCATCACCATCACCATCATCATCATATTTTATTTCATCATCATCTCCGCAACGGAGATTATGCTTTCACCCTCGTCGAATAATTCAATTGTTTGCCTGCTTGTAGGACTACCGCAAGAACTACCGAACCTGTTCAAAAGACAAAACGTAGTCCAGGCACGAAGCAAGCCACTTTTGGGGCGGATCAGTTGAGCGGGTTGGGTGGTGTTGTTTGTTGCTGACTGTGTTTGAATACATTGCGTCCGGCAAACGTTACGACCTTCATGATCAATTCGAATGCGGCGCCAAGCTCACCCTATGATTGTCGTTTTCCCACGGACACGCCATAAAAACAATGAACTGACTGAACGGCACAATTGTGAGAAGAAGTTAAAACGCCAGGCTAACTGAACGACGCTACAATACTGATTATAAACAGGGGCCGGAATAGCTCGGTTGGTAGAGCGCCGGACTTGTGATCCTAGGGGTTGCGGGTTCGAATTTCGGTACAGGGGGATTCTTCCCTCGGAGGAAGTGACATTGGTTCTGATTCAATTCCCCATACAGTCCTTCGAATGAGAATATAAATCGAGGTTCTATGTGTGAACGCACGCACATCATCTTGCACACACGTAAAACCCCATCACCAACTTTCGGAAGAGAAGGCCAGTCTGGCCGTTGGTATGGATGACACGTTACACATAGCATGCACCTTCCCCGAAGATGGAGTATGGCTGCTTTAATGACAGGATGAAAAAAACGGTCATACACACAAAACTCCACTGCCTGTCTATACAGGCAGCGTCCGTAGGAGTATCAGACTGCGTACGCAGAAAGAAAGGAAAGAAAGAAAGAACTGATTGTAAGAAAAGGGAACTAGCAGTTGTGAGTGAACGACAGTGCAGCCAGGAGCTGGGGACTGAGCTGCTGGTGGAACGCGTCACGGCTAGTGCGAGAGACGAGCGGAGAGAGGAGAGAGACGGAGAGGAGATGAGGAGAGGAGGAGAGAGAGAGAAGAGGGGAGAGGGAGGGACGAGAGATAAGGAGGAGATGGAGAGAGAGGAGAGAGAGATAGAGATGAGGAGAGGAGAGATGGATAGCGAGATGATGAGCCCAGCAGAGGAGGGAAGACAGGGCACGAGAGAGGTGAGGAGAGAGGAGAGGGGAGAGAGACTGAGGAGGAGGAGCAAAGAAAGAGAGAAGCGAGGAGATAGAGCAGAGAGGAGGAGAGAAGAGAGGAAGACACAGAGGGGAGGGAGGGAGATTGAGAGAGCAGAGGGAGAGGGAGGAGAGAGAGACGAGAGGAGAAGAGGTGAGAGATGGTGAGGAAGAGAGGAGGGAGGAGAGAAGGTGAGGGAGAGAGGAGAGGAGAGAGACGAGAGGAGAGAGAGAGAGATCGGGAGGAGGAGGAGCAGAGAGAGAGGAGAGGAGATAGAGGAAGAGGGAGAGCAGAGAGAGGGATTCGAGGGAGGAGAGAGGGAGAGGGCAGCGGAGAGAGGAGACGGAGAGAGAAGAGGGAGAGGAGAGGAGGAGGAGGTGGAGAGAAGAGAGAGTGAAGGAGAGAAAGGAGAGCCGGAGAGACGAGAAGAGAGAGAGAGGCTGAGAGAAGAGGGGGGAGAGAGGAGGATGAGAAGAGAGAGAGAGGACGAGAAAAGGGGAAAAGAGTGAGAGAGAGAGGAGAGAGGGAGGAGAGCGGGCGACAGATGACGAGACGAGATGAGGAGACAGACCCGAGACGGGGAGAGGATGGAGAGGAGGAGGAGTGAGGGAGAGGAGAGAGAGTAGAGAGATGAGATGGGAGAGAAGAGGAAGGAGAGAGCAGGAGGAGAGGGAGAGGAGGAGGAGACGGAGGAGGGAGAGAGAGAAGTGAGAGAGGAGAGGAGAGGGGAAGAGAGGACGGGAGGAGTGATGAGGAGAGAGAGAGAGGAGGAGAGAAGGGAGAGGAGGGAGAGAGAGAGCGAGAGAGAGGAGAGAGGGAGGGAGAGCGAGAAAGCGAGGAGAGAGTAGTGAGAGGGAGCGGAGAGGAGAGAGATGAGGATGGCGAGGAGAGACGAGGGAGGGAAGTAGGGCGATGGAGACAAGACAAGAAAAAAATTCTTTATTGACGAGGATAATAGAAAAGCACGGGAGGGGATTTGCGGGAGGGGAGAGAGAGAGATGGAAGAGAGTGAGAGAGGGCAACAGAGCGAGAGAGAGAGAGAGGGACGAGAGAGCGGGGAGGAGAGAGAGAGAGAGGAGGAGGGGGAGGGGTGGAGAGCAGAGAGAGAGAGAGAGAGGAGAGAGAGAGAACAGAGAGAGGAGGAGAAGAGGAGAGGAGAGGGCGGGAGGAGGAGAGAGGGAGAGAGAGAGACATGAGGATGAGAAGAGAGAAGAGCGAGAGCCGGAGATGAGAGAGCGGAGAGAGGGGAGAGGAGAGGTAGAGGAGAAGAGGAGAGAGGATGAGGGAGAAAGGAGAGGAGAGCGTGCGAGGAGAGAGAGAGAGAAGAGGAGAGAGCGAGAGATAGAGAGACGAAGATCGAGAGAGGGGGGAGAGAGTGAGAGAGGGAGAGAGAGAGAGGGGACGAGGAGGGGAGGAGGTGGAGGGAGAGAGAGGAGAGAGGGGACGGTAGAGAGAGAGAGAGGAGAGAGAGAGGAGGAGAGAGGAGAGGAGAGCGAGTTGGAGGAGGAGGGGAGAGAGAGAGGATGAGGAGAGAGAGAGAAGAGAGAGGGGAGGCGGGAGTCTGTAGAGAGGAGAGGACGGAGAGGAGAGAGAGGAGGGAGGTAGAGAGAGATGAGAGGAGAGAGGCCCTGAGGAGAGGGGAGAAGAGGAGAGGAGGAGTGAGAGGCGAGAGAGAGAGAGGAGAGGAGAGAGGAAGGAGAGAGAGGGGAGAGAGAGAGAGAGGGAGGGGAGAGAGGGGAGGCGAGGGAGAGGAGAGGAGGCGAAGAGGAGGAGGAGCGGAGAGAGGAGAGACGGGGAGAGAGAGAGGAGGAGAGGAGAGGACGAGGAGTGGAGAGAGAGAGGAAGAGAGGAGGAGGAGGAGTGAGGAGACGGAGTGAGAGAGAGTGAGGAGTGAGGAGGGAGAATGGAGGAGAGAGGAGGGGAGACGAGGTGAGAGAGAGAATGCAGAGTCCTAGAGCGAGGGATGTTGCATGTAGAGAAGCCGCGAGCTGTACTCTTGATGGATTTGAGAGGGTGAGGGAGAGGGAGGGGGGAGGGTGTCGGTGTCCGTGTGTGTTGCAGCATGGCTGGCGAGGAGTGCACGCTCGCTGTTTTGAGTATTTAAAGGATAGGAGACAAGTGAGTGAGATAAAAGATTAAGAGAAAGGTAGAATGTGAGCGAGAGGGTGAGAGGGGAGAGAGAGAGAGACAGCGAGAAGAGAGAGAGTGCGAGAGAGGAGGAGAGAGACAGAGGAAGCGAGAGAGAGGGAGGGGGAGGACAGGAGGACAGACAGAGAGAGGCACAGGGACCGAGGAAAGACGTGAGTGAAGAGAGAACGGAAAGCGAGAGAGAGGAGATGAGAGGGAGAAGAGAGAGACAGAGAGCAGAGACGGAGGGATGCGATGGAGAAAGGAGACGAGAGAGACCAGACGGGGAAGGGGGAGTGAGGAGACAGTACTCTGTGAGAGAGTCAAATTAGGGAAAGGGTGGGGGGGGGGGGAGGACTAGGTGAGCGTCGCCCGTCAGAGTGAGAGAGAGAGCCGGCGAAGAGAGAGAAAGAGAGAGGAGGTGACGAGGAGGAGAAGGAGCTGAGATGAGGAAGAGAGTATAGGGACAGAGAGTGAGAGAGAGAGGGAGAGGGGGTAGAGTTGGGAGGAGAGTGAGGAGGAGGGAGCGAGAGACAGAGAGAGGAGGAGATTTTTTTTCGGAGAGAGGAGGTGAGAGGGGGGAGCGGAGAGAGAGGGGAAGGGGGGAGAGTGATGACAGAGTCAGGTAGATTGAGAGTGAGAGAGAGAGGAGGCGAGATGAAAGAAGGAGAACAACAGAGTAGAGGAGCGAGAGTGAGCGAGTCGCGAGTAGTAGGAGAGAGATGAGATGGAGAGCAGGGAGAGTGAGCGAGAGAGTAGAGAGAGAGAGAGAGTAGAAGTAGGAGAGGAGAGAGCGAGAGAGGAGGAGAGGGGGGAGAGTAACAGTCACGTGCTTGTGACAGAGATTCAAATTACCATTAAAAAAAAAAAACAACGAAGGGCGATTTTCTATCTTGAGCGTATTATCCGGCTAGAGAGAGAGAGAGAGAGAGAGAGAGGGAGAGAGAGAGAGAGACGAGAGAGAGGACAGAGACAGACAGACAGACAGACAGACCAGACAGAGACAGGAGACACAGATACAGGACAGACAGACAGAGAATATGTGGGGGGTGGGGGACGGAGGGGGGGGGGGGGGGGGGGGGGTTAACAGTCACGTGCTCTCGGAGGAGATTCAAATTACCATTTAAAAAGAAATAACGAAGGACCATTTCTACCCTGAGCGTATCCCGGTAGATTGCAGGGACAAAATTGACAGCGATCAGACGGAATAAACTGCGAACGGTAATGATGGCCAGTAGAAAGAGAGGGCGGGAAGGGGAGGGGCAGAGTAGGGGAAAGGAATGGGGGGACTATGAGTTATAGGGAGGAGGGCAAAGGACGGGGGGGGGGGGGGGGGGGGGGGGGGATGAGATGAGGGCGAGGAAAGTACAGCCATCTGGGATTCGCTTTTCTTTCCTTCCTTCCTTCCTTATAGAAAAAAAAAAAAAGAGTATAGATGAACATGTATACTGGTAAAAACGCAAGCCATGCTACTCGAATACTCATTCGTCTAAATGGAGACAGTTTCTACTCGTGGATGCATGACGTGTGCTCTGTCCGTCTGTCTCAATGTAGGATGTAGAATGCGAAAATTTCAGGGATTCTTTTTTCGTCCGGTGTGTGTTGTTTTCAATGAATGTTTGAAGTAACACCCGTCATCCTCCTTATCTGTTGTTTCACTGAATGTGAGAATTTGAGAGATCGATGTTTCGTCCAGAGTGGCAACAATCATCCTTTATGTCTTGTTTCATAGAATGCGAACATTCACATATCGTACACTGTAACTGCCATTCCATGAACTGTATATGAGTTACCTACTGTGTACTGTTAATTAATGATAGGGAACCATTGGTTGTATACACTTAGACATAATCAACACATTTGTGACTTTTGCTGCAATGATGCGGTTTCTTTTCAAGACCTTATTGAAACTCTTACCATTTTTGGGTTATTGTGACTTCCTGTCAAGGTGTGACAAGCGCCAAAAATGCTCTCTAGCAGACCAGATAGCCCATGCGGTATCCTACAGAGAAGCGAAAGGACCATCATCCGCAGCCATTTCAGGACAGCATGGAGAGAAAGACTACCCAAGCTACGGACTTTCTATCTGACCAGCATGACCAGGGAACGCAGGAGAAGAAGAAGAAGCTCTCGTGTGTGTGTGTGTGTGTGTGTGTGTGTGTGTGTGTGTGTGTGTGTGTGTGTGTGTGTGTGTGTGTGTGTGTGTGTTTGTGTGGCGGGTGTGTGTTGAAATGATCTCTAAATCAAGACAAAGATGTCCTCATTTTGTCGGACTCCCTTTCAGCTTTGGAGGCCATTTGCCGGCCGTAACCCTCCAGCTCCATCAAGTGCTGAAATTATTGCGGCTGTAAACCTCCCTGAAATCACATGGATACAGCATAGGTTTTGCTTGGGTTCCTGGCCATGTTGGCTTTCGAGGGAACAAATTGGTTGATCAACTCGCCAAGAGTGCCACAACGAAATAGTTGAGCAGATTGTCTCTCCCTCACACTGATCCGAAAACCCAAGCCCAGGCTTATGTCAAAGACTCCTGGCAAGAGGAACAGAACTTGCAGACGGAGCCATTTAAAATCCGTCCAAACCCTGAAAGAGTTTTTAACCATGTTCCCCGAAGCGGCCGTACAGAAAAAAAAACGGTCTTGTACCGTTTGCATACAGGCCATCCTTTTACACATCCCATTCTTATTAAGAGGTGTTGAAGAAGCTCCGTGGTGCATTCCATGTCATGTACCACTCACAGTGAAACGTATTCTTTTTTAGAGTGTTGGGACTTGCATTATGTGAGACATAGACATCCTACAGCAGACTCCATCAAAGCACCTTGTTCAGAGATGTCCCACCTCATGTGATCTTTGAATTTCTATAAGAGATAATACTTTTCATCTGATCTACAATTTTGCAGAAGAAAGATTTTTAACAAAAAATTTCCATGTGTTTTTTTAGGTGTATTTTAAAGGGTTGTTTGAAATAGTTTTTTTATTATTTAATGCTTGTGAAATGATTTTTCATTTTAATGATTTGTGAAAATGGTTTTTTCATTTTAATGACTCGTGAGTTGACTTCGGCGCAGTGACAGCTTGATATGGCCCTTTGCGGTCGGCTGGGGCTATAAGAAACATTACCTTACCTTACAGTACCTTCTCTTCTCTACTCTCTCTCTCTCTCTCTTTGCGGTGGGGTGAGCGTGTGTGTGTGCGCGAGAGAGGTGAGGAGAGGGGGAGGGAGAGAGTGAGAGAGAGAGGGAGAGGGAGAGGAGAGGGAGAGTGGGAGAGAGAGAGAGAGGGGAGAGGAGAGTGAGGAAGGAAAGAAGAGAACGAGGTGAGAGAGAGGGAAAGCGAAGAGAGAAGATGGAGAGAGAGAGAAAAGGGAAGAAAGAGAAAAGGAGAGAGGAGAGAGAGAGAGGAGATGAGAGAGAGATGAGAGGGAGAGGAG
>JADBJO010001000.1:165000-175000 GCA_016801955.1 Conus betulinus | reverse complement strand
TTGAGGAGGGGGGTGGGGGGGGGGGGGGGGCAAGGCATTGAGCAGGGAGTCTGTCGATTCGGGGGAATATTGAGCTAACTCCCGCATTGACGTGCGCCTAAAATTTGGGAGATTTATTTATTTATTTATTTATTTTTTAACTAAATAGCTCGGACAATCTAAACCTTTTCTGTCTGTCTGTCTGTCTGTCTGTCTGTCTGTCTGTGATTGGGTCAGGGCAGAGGTGGGGTGGGGGGAGGGGAAAGGAGGGGAGGGATGTTAGGGCCAAAGAGTGTGCCTGTGTGTCAGAGGAAGGGGATAGAGGCGAGGATTGGGGTAGGAATGATGGGAAGTAGAGGGGGGGGGGGGGGGGGGGGCGAGGATTGGGATAGGAATGATGGGAAGAGGGAAGGGGGGGAGAGGCGAGAATTGGGATAGGAATGATGGGAAGAGGAGGGGGGGGGGGGAGGGCGAGGATTGGGATAAGGAGGGGGATAGAGGCGAGGATTGGGGTAGGAATGATGGGAAGAGGAGGGGGGGGGGGGGTAGAGGCGAGGATTGGGATAGGAATGATGGGATCGAGGAGGGGGGGGGGGGGGAGAGGCGAGGACTGGGATAGGAATGATGGGAAGAGGAGGGGGATAGAGGCGAGGATTGGGATAGGAATGATGGGAAGAGGAGGGGGGGGGGGATAGAGGCGAGGGATTGGGATAGGAATGATGGGGAAGAGGAGGGGGGGGAGGCGAGGATTGGGATAGGAATTATGGGAAGAGGAGGAGGGGGGGCGGGAGAGGCGAGGATTGGGGTAGGAATGATGGGAAGAGGAGGGGGAGAGAGGGCGAGGATTGGGATAGGAATGATGGGAAAGAGGAGGGGGAGGAGAGGAGAGGATTGGGATAGGAATGATGGGAAAGGAGGAGGGGGGGGAGAGGCGAGGATTGGGATAGGAATGATGGGAAGAGGGAGGGGGGGAGAGGCGAGGATGGGATAGGAATGATGGGAAGAGGAGGGGGGATAGAGGCGAGGATTGGGATAGGAATGATGGGAAGAGGAGGAGGGAGGGGCGAGGAGGCGAGGATTGGGATAGGAATGATGGGAAGAGGAGGAGGGGGGAGGGGAGAGGCGAGGATTGGGGTAGGAATGATGGGAAGAGGGAGGGAGGGATAGAGGCGAGGATTGGGGATAGGAATGATGGGAAGAGGAGGGGGGGGGGGGGGGAGAGGCGAGGGATGGGATAGGAATGATGGGAAGAGGAGGGGGGGGGGGAGGGGCGAGGATTGGGGTAGGAATGATGGGAAGAGGATGGGGGGGGGGGAGAGGCGAGGATTGGGATAGGAATGATGGGAAGAGGAGGGGGGAGAGAGGCGAGGATTGGGATAGGAATGATGGGAAGAGGAGGGGGGAGAGGCGAGGATTGGGATAGGAATGATGGGAAGAGGAGTGGGATAGAGGCGAGGATTGGGATAGGAATGATGGGAAGAGAGGGGGGGGGGAGAGGCGAGGATTGGGATAGGAATGATGGGAAGAGGAGGGGGGAGAGGCGAGGATTGGGGTAGGAATGATGGGAAGACGAGGGGGGAGAGGCGAGGATTGGGATAGGAATGATGGGAAGAGGAGGGGGGGGGGGGGGGAGAGAGGCGAGGATTGGGATAGGAATGATGGGAAGAGGAGGGGGGAGAGGCGAGGATTGGGATAGGAATGATGGGAAGAGGAGGGGGGGGAGAGGCGGGGTCTGGGATAGGAATGATGGGAAGAGGAGGGGGGGGGAGAGGCGAGGATTGGGATAGGAATGATGGAAAGAGGAGGGGGGGGGGGGGGCGAGGATTGGGATAGGAATGATGGGAAGAGGAGGGGGGGGGGGAGAGAGGCGAGGATTGGGATAGGAATGATGGGAAGAGGAGGGGGGGGGGAGGCGAGGATTGGGATAGGAATGATGGGGAAGAGGGAGGGGGGGGGGGGGGGCGAGGGATTGGGATAGGAATGATGGGAAGAGGAGGGGAGGAGAGGAGAGGATTGGGATAGGAATGATGGGAAGAGGAGTGGGATAGAGGCGAGGATTGGGATAGGAATGATGGGAAGAGGAGGGGGGGGGGGGGGGAGAGGCGAGGATTGGGATAGGAATGATGGGAAGAGGAGGGGAGGGGAGGAGAGGATTGGGATAGGAATGATGGGAGAGGAGGGGGGGGGGGGAGAGGGGATAGGATGAATGGATTGGAGGGGGAGAGGGGGGAGGCGAGGATTGGGATAGGAATGATGGGAAGAGGAGGGGGGGGGGAGAGGCGAGGATTGGGATAGGAATGATGGGAAGAGGAGGGGGAGAGGCGAGGATTGGGATAGGAATGATGGGAAGAGGAGGGGGGGGGGGGTGAGGATGGGATAGGAATGAGGGAAGAGGAGGGGGGGAGGGGAGGAGAGGATGGATTGGGATAGGAATGATGGGAAAAGGAGGAGGGGGGGGGGGAGGCGGATTGGGATAGGAATGATGGGAAGAGGAGGGGGGGAGGGAGAGGAGAGGACTGGGATAGGAATGATGGGAAGAGGAAGGGGGGGGAGGAGAGGACTGGGATAGGAATGATGGGAAGAGGATGGGGGGGGGGGGGGGGGGGAGGAGAGGAGAGGACTGGGATAGGAATGATGGGAAGAGGAGGGGGGGAGAGAAGAGGGATTGGGATAGGAATGATGGGAAGAGGAGGTGGGGGGGGGGGGGAGAGGCGAGGATTGGGATAGGAATGATGGGAAGAGGAGGGGGGAGGAGGCGAGGATTGGGATAGGAATGATGGGAAGAGGAGGAGGGGTGTGGTGTGAGGATTGGGATAGGAATGAAGGGAAGAGGAGGAGGGGGGGGGGGAGGCGAGGATTGGGATAGGAATGATGGGAAGAGGAGGAGGGGTGGGGAGGGATTGGGATAGGAATGATGGGAAGAGGAGGAGGGGGAGGAGAGAGAGGACTGGGATAGGAATGATGGGAAGAGGAGGGGGAGGGGAGAGGAGAGGTCTGGGATAGGAATGATGGGAAGGGGGGGGGGGGGGGAGAGAGAGAGACAAGAAATTGGGATAGGAATGATGGGAAGAGGAGGGAGGGGGGGGGGGGGAGAGGCGAGGATTGGGATAGGAATGATGGGAAGAGGAGTGGGATAGAGGCGAGGATTGGGATAGGAATGATGGGAAGAGGAGAGGGGGGGGGGGGGGGGGGAGAGGAGAGGTCTGGGATAGGAATGATGGGAAGAGGAGGGGGGGGGGGGGAGAGAGAAGGATTGGGGTAGGAATGATGGGGAAGAGGAGGGGGGGGGGGGGGGGGAGGCGAGGATTTGGGTAGGAATGATGGGAAGAGGAGGGGGAGAGGCGAGGATTGGGGTAGGAATGATGGGAAGAGGAGGGGGGGGGGGGAGACAGACAGGATTGGGGTAGGAATGATGGGAAGAGGAGGGGGGGGGGGGGAGAGAGAGGCGAGGATTGGGATAGGAATGATGGGAAGAGGAAGGGGGGGGGGGAGAGACAAGGATTGGGATAGGAATGATGGGAGAGGAGGAGGGGGATGGGAGGCGAGGATTGGGATAGGAATGATGGGAAGAGGAGGGGGGGGGGGGGGGGAGGCGACGATTGGGGTAGGATTATGGGAAGAGGAGGGGGGGGGGGGAGAGGATGAGGATTGGGGTAGGAATGATGGGAAGAGGAGGGGGGGGGGGAGGCGAGGTCTGGATAGGAATGATGGGAAGAGGAGGGGGGGGGGGAGGCGACGATGGGGGTAGGAATGATGGGAAGAGGAGGGGGGGGGAGGGAGGGAGAGGATTGGGGTAGGAATAATGGGAAGAGGAGGGGGAGAGACAAGGATTGGGATAGGAATGATGGGAAGAGGAGGAGGGAGGGGGGAGAGACAAGGATTGGGATAGGAATGATGGGAAGAGGAGGGGGGGGGGGGTGGAGAGGCGAGGATTGGGATAGGAATGATGGGAAGAGGAGGGGGGGGGGAGAGGCGAGGATTGGGATAGGAAATGATGGGAAGAGGAGGGGGGGGGGGGAGAGGCGAGAGATGGGATAGGAATGATGGGAAGAGGAGGGGGGGGGGGAGAGGCGAGGATTGGGATAGGAATGATGGGAAGAGGGGGAGGGGGGGGAGAGGAGAGACAAGGATGGGGATAGGAATGATGGGAAGAGGAGGGGGGGTGGGAGGCGAGGATGGGAAAGGAATGATGGGAAAAGAGTGGAAAGGACGGACATGGAGGTGGAGACAAGACAGGAAGAAAAAGGGAATGAGAGGGAAGGAAAAACAAAGGGGGGGGGTGGGGGGGGGGGGGAGGGAGGGGCAGAGGAGGGTACGTGTGATCACATGCATTCGATTCTTGATGATGAGATATACCAATTATTTCCGAGGCTCTGGAACAAAACAACAACAACAACAACAACAACAACAAACCTTCACCATGTAATTCCACAACAGACATAGAAGTTTTAAGTCACGTTGTTTTACAGCAGAGACCCGCGTTAGGGCTGCAACACATTAGAGCCCCTGGCGAGCTGACCCATGATGAAAGACAGACCAGTAAGCGGGGAATTAGAAGGCAGCGAGTCACAGCAGCTGTAGGTTACAGCCGATCACCGATGATCTGATTTGTCTGCCCGGCCCAGTCAATCGCCAACAGAACGTCACGGTCCATCTCTGATGACCTCATCTGTCTGCCTCCTCCCCCCTCATGGATATTACTATACAACACTGATGACCTTCTATGGCTGCCTCATCTGATCATCGGAATGTTTCAGTCCCTCATCGATGGCCGGATCTACCAGTTCTTTGCGGGTGACCTGATCTGTCTGCCCCATCCCATCAGAAAGATGTTGTAGTCCTTTACTGATGACCTAAATTGCTCCGTCACAAGAACCTTTCACTCCTTTCGTAATGACCTGAATATGCAGCCCCCCCCCCCCCCCCCCCCCCCTCCCCCTCCCACCCCCTTCGCATCACGAAACCTAACAGTCTGTCACTGATGACTTGATCCATTCGCTCCATCTTATCACAAGGATGTAACAGTCCTTCGCTGATGACCTTCAATGTCTGCTTCATCCCGACAGGAGGACATTACAGTCGTTCCCGATGACCTGATCTGTCCGCCCCATCCTTTATATGAATGTTACAGTCCAACACTGATGACCTGATTTGTCCGCCCCATCCTTTATATAAATGTTACAGTCCAACACGGATGATCTGATCTCTGTCCGCCCCATCCTTTATATGAATGTTACAGTCCAACACGGATGATCTGATCTGTCCGCACCATCCTTTATATGAATGTTACAGTCCAACACGGATGACCTGATCTGTCCCGCACCATCCTTTATATGAATGTTACAGTCCAACACTGATGACCTGATCTGTCCGCCCCATCCTTTATATGAATGTTACAGTCCAACACTGATGACCTGATCTCTCCGCCCCCATCCTTTATATGAATGTTACAGTCCAACACTGATGACCTGATCTGTCCGCCCCCATCCTTTATATGAATGTTACAGTCCAACACTGATGACCTGATCTGTCCGCCCCATCCTTTATATGAATGTTACAGTCCAACACTGATGACCTGATCTGTCCGCCCCATCCTTTATATGAATGTTACAGTCCAACACTGATGACCTGATCTGTCCGCCCCATCCTTTATATGAATGTTACAGTCCAACACTGATGACCTGATCTCTCCGCCCCATCCTTTATATGAATGTACAGTCCAACACTGATGACCTGATCTGTCCCGCCCCATCCTTTATATGAATGTTACAGTCCAACACTGATGACCTGATCTGTCCGCCCCATCCTTTATATGAATGTTACAGTCCAACACTGATGACCTGATCTGTCTGTCCTTATATGAATGTTACAGTCCAACACTGATGATCTGATCTGTCCGCCCCATCCTTTATATGAATGTTACAGTCCAACACTGATGATCTGATCTGTCCATCTGATTTGTCCGCCCCATCCTTATATGAATGGTTACAGTCCAACACTGATGACCTGATCTGTCCGCCCCATCCTTTATATGAATGTTACAGTCCAACACTGATGACCTGATCTCTCCGCCCCATCCTTTATATGAATGTTACAGTCCAACACTGATGACCTGATCTCTCCGCCCCATCCTTTATATGAATGGTACAGTCCAACACTGATGATGTTCTGATCTGTCCGCCCCATCCTTTATATGAATGTTACAGTCCAACACTGATGATCTGATCTGTCCGCCCCATCCTTTATATGAATGGTACAGTCCAACACTCATGATCTGATCTGTCCGCCCCATCCTTTATATGAATGTTACAGTCCAACACTGATGACCTGATCTGTCCGCCCCATCCTTTATATGAATGTTACAGTCCAACACTGATGATCTGATCTGTCCGCCCCATCCTTTATATGAATGTTACAGTCCAACACTGATGACCTGATTCTGTCCGCCCCATCCTTTATATGAATGTTACAGTCCAACACTGATGACCTGATCTGTCTCCGCCCCATCCTTTATATGAATGTTACAGTCCAACACTGATGACCTGATCTGTCCGCCCCATCCTTTATATGAATGTTACAGTCCAACACTGATGACCTGATCTGTCCGCCCCATCCTTTATATGAATGTTACAGTCCAACACTCATGACCTGATCTGTCCGCCCCATCCTTTATATGAATGTTACAGTCCAACACTGATGACCTGATCTCTCCGCCCCATCCTTTATATGAATGGTACAGTCCAACACTGATGACCTGATCTCTCCGCCCCATCCTTTATATGAATGTTACAGTCCAACACTGATGACCTGATCTGTCCGCCCCATCCTTTATATGATGGTACAGTCCAACACTCATGATCTGATCTGTCCGCCCCATCCTTTATATGAATGTTACAGTCCAACACTGATGATCTGATCTGTCCGCCCCATCCTTTATATGAATGTTACAGTCCAACACTGATGATCTGATCTGTCCGCCCCATCCTTTATATGAATGTTACAGTCCAACACTGATGACCTGATCTGTCCGCCCCATCCTTTATATGAATGTTACAGTCCAACACTGATGACCTGATCTGTGCCCCCCCATCCTTTTATATGAATGGTACAGTCCAACACTGATGACCTGATCTGTCCGCCCCATCCTTTATATGAATGTTACAGTCCAGCACTGATGACCTGATCTGTCCGCCCCATCCTTTATATGAATGTTACAGTCCAACACTGATGATCTGATCTGTCCGCCCCATCCTTTATATGAATGGTACAGTCCAACACTGATGATCTGATCTGTCCGCGCCCCATCCTTTATATGAATGTTACAGTCCAACACTGATGATCTGATTTGTCCGCCCCATCCTTTATATGAATGTTTACAGTTGTGTCCTGATCTGTCCGCCCCCATCCCATCACATGAATGGTACAGTCCAACAATGACCATCTGATCTGTCTGCCCTATCCCCCACGACAGAGACGTTGCATTCCTAAACTGATGACCTGGTCCGTCTGCCCCACGTCACGGCAGGAATATTACCGTCACTGACCGACCACACTCGCTCCTTTTAGTCAAGGGTCTGAATCCAGTCTACGCCCGTCAGTAATAATACAGACAAAACAATTTCGTACTTAAAGACGTACTTTTTTTTTTTTTTTTTTTTGTTAAATCGCACATTTGCTAAGATTTTAAAAGTCAATGACTATGAAGTTCTCGACTGGGAGGTTTCATGTTTTTCTGTCTGCTTGAGATTCTGTGCCGATCATTTCCTGTCCTCTTTGCTTCTCATGAACCAAACGTAAAAGACAAGTGACTATTCCGCCGAACGCAAGAGACAAATAACAAGACAAAACGCGACGAGTTTCGACCTCTTCGGCCATCTTCAGGCAAGGCAAACAACATTCAAGACGATGAAAAAAGGACGAACAATCGCTTATCTCCTCAAAGTAGACCGAGAATGGGTCAGTGACTCATCTCCTCAAACGAGTCGCCAAACTTAACAACCGTTCTGCGCCCCGATTTGAGGAGGCAAGCGATTGTTCGTTCGCCTTGTTTGTTGCCTTGGATGTTGTGTGCCTTGTCTGAAGAAGACCAAAGAGATGAGAATGCGTCGTATTTTGTTTTTGCTTATTTGTTTATCGCTTTCGTCTGGCAGAATAGTAGGGTTTTTTTTTTTTTTTTTTTTTTTTAAGTTTGATTCAGTTTCCGCCTGCGGTTACCTCCCATTTGAAACCTTCTCTTCAGCCGTTTTTAACTAATTCTTTTTCCTGTCCTCTCGTCAGCTTGTTTTTTTTTGTTGTGTGTGTGTGTGTGTGTGTGTGTGTGTGTGTGGCCCATTTGCCCGTTTCTGTTGTCAAAAGTCTCCACTTTTCTTTTGACTCTCGCTACAGTTGAGAACATGCCATCTTGTTTACGTCGTTGCCAGCTGGCTATGAGAAGAGAGACTACTCGCTGGACGCAATGTATTTAGTGGTATTTACTTTTTGGAATCTTTTTGTGGCACGGTCATGGTCGTGAGTTTTGTTGTTATTGTTGTTGTTTGGGTGCTCAGTTCAGTAAAACTGGTGTGTGTGTGTGTGTGTGTGTGTGTGTGTGTGTGTGTGTGTGTGTGTGTGTGTGTGTGTGTGAGAGCGTGCGTCTGTGTGTGTTTGCGTGCGTGCGTGTGTGTGAGCGCGCGCGTGAGAGTGTGTGTGCGTGTGAAAACAGTAAATGAAATGCTTGGGTGGCCTCAACGCATCCTAATGCTCCATGCTGAAGGAATATCAATAATTTAGCTACCATGTTCACTGGATCGTCAGTGCAGATAGCTGTCTTTGTGGAGGGTACAACCCAGTCCTTCTGCACGGAACGTTATTTTTTTCCCCCCTAATCAAACCTGAATTTACCTCCATCATGAGACCAAGGACAATTAATCCTTCGTCGCCGTGGAACCCTTCACGTGCACTACGTGTTTTGCCGCACACGGAGCCTCCTCCGAAAGACACCGTCGGTCGGACCAACTGTGTCCAAACCGAACACAACGACAACAACAACAACAACAACAACAACAACAACAACAAAGAATCCCCCCGAGAATCGCCGAACTGACCGGGATTCAGTGCAGTGTCTCCACTCGTGGGTTGCCTCACGGCGACTTGTTACCGTTTGCGCCCTGTGTGGACACAGGCACAGGGGCTGCGACAGAACAAACCTAGGTAGGGCTGATATAAGAGAGGACCCCCAAAGTGCGGTGTGGAAACAAGTGGCACGGAATACTTAAAAAAAAAAAAAAAGGAAGAGGGAAGGGTGAAGGCAAAGAAAAAGAAAGAAAGAAAGGAAGAGAGAAATGAAGAAAGAACGAAACAAAGGGAAAAAAAAAGAAAAAAGGAAAGAAAGCAAGACAGAAAGAGGGAATGAAAAGAAAAAGAAAGAGAGGAGGAAGAAAAAAATAAAGAAGAACGAACAAACGAAAGAAAGAAGAAAAAAAATAGCCATATAAACAGACAGAAAGAAAAAAAATCTCATCAAGAACGAACGGACAGACAGACAGAGACAGACAGACAGAGAGAAGGAAAGAAAGAAAGGAAGATAGAAAGAAGGAAAATAAAGAAAGAAGAACGAAAGAACGAAAAGAAAAAAGAAAGAAAGAAAAGAAAGGCACATATAAACAGACAGACAGAAAGGGAAAAAAACTCTCTTCAAGAACGAACGAACGAACGAAACGAACGGACGGACGGACGGACGGACGGACCAGACAGACAGACAGACAGACAGACAGGAAAGCCGTCTCTTCATCAGGCTCTAGAAGCGGCCAGCCACCCACTTGAAGCGGGGCGTGCCGTTGGTGTAGGCGAAGAAGGGGACGGTGTAGGTCATCATCCAAAATGTCGCCGCCGCCGCAGTCGAAGTAGGGCAGGCTCCAATGGCCGTCCCCATAGCTGACCCTGACCACCGAGTCCCGCTCCCTGGCCATGTGCATGCTCTGGTTGTAGCGCCACTGGACCGTGCCTGCAACACCACACACACCCAAGATGGACGGTCAGTCGG
>JADBJO010001000.1:155000-160000 GCA_016801955.1 Conus betulinus | reverse complement strand
TCATATTCATACTTTAACGGTTTCGCTATCACCATCCCCCCTAACCTCACCTCACTCGACCCTTCTTCTTCGCCTTTTTTTTCTTTCTTTTTGTTTGCTTGTTCAAGTCTGTGTTAAATCATTGTCACAATGACAGAGCGATTGTTCGCCTGTACTTACTCCCTCCTCCTCCCCTTAGCCCCCCATCTCTCTCTCTCTCTCTCCATACACACACACACACACGCACGCACGCACGCACGCGTGCGCACGCGCACACACGCACACACACACAGCGCGCGCGCGCGCACACACACACACACACACACACATTCCACATGTGTATGTATGAGTGAAAGGGGAGCAAGAGGAAAAAAAAAGGGGGCAAGTTAGAGGCTGGATGGGATACAGAACGCGTGTGCATGTCAATAAAACATTGACGTCCACTGTTTGAGCTGACAGAGCAAGTGAATGTCACCGATGAAAAAATGTGACCCCTTGTTTTTCAGTTTCGTCATCAGTTCATCAATTTCTGATTCGACGTCCGAGCCATTCGGAACTTTGTAACACCACACACCGTTTTTTTTGCAGAAGACTTGTCAGCCGAAATATCAATCCACACTGTTTTGTTGTTCAGAGCTTTTCTATTACCAGTTGCCATATATATACACGTGTGTGTCTCCCACCCCTCCCCCTTATCTAAGATTTCATTACATGTATACGTGTGTGCAAGTTTCGACACAATTACAGGTCCTGTGATGATCAGGAAAGTTTCAGCGTGAGGAAAGTTCTGGAATCGGTTGGTCGTGAAATGTGAACGCGCGTGTGCAAAGAGGAAACTTCGCCATCTCTCGTTTTTTTTTTTTTTTTTTTTTTTTTTTTGGGGGGGGGGGTCTATCCCTCCCCCCCCCCCCCACTGCTGTCCCGTCCTCTCCCTTCCACGTCCCTTACTTCCACTCATACACCTTCTACCCCCACATCCACCGACCCCTCTAAAAGCTCGCCCAGAAACCTTTCTGTCTTATCAGATAATATGATGATCGCTCCAGACTCGACTTCCCAAAGAACCACAGAGAGAGAGAGAGAGAGAGAGAGAGAGAGAGAGAGAGAGAGAGAGAGAGAGAGGTCATGCTGTTGATGTGCGCCAAAGACTGAACAGTGTCACGCAGCCAGTTCAGCCACCAACCATCCTCCCCCCCCCCCCCCCCCTCCCTCCTCCATCAACCTCCTCCCCGCCCCTCTTCCACCCCCCTTCTCCCTCCTCCGCCCTGCTCCTGAGAGGTCATACATTACAACGGATTTCCATGGCACCCAATCCTCTTCCACGGATTTTCAATTCAAAAATCAACATGCCTACATGCGGGAAACATTTTAAAGATCAGCTTACCTCCACGTATTCTACGTCTCCATTATTTTTCCCCCCATCTGTTAATGAAATGCCGTTCGTTGGCAGCACTGGTTTTTCTTTCGCTAATATTGTTCTTCTTCTTCCCCAAAATTCAAGAGCAAACGTTGAGATCGTTTTAAAACGTGTTTACTACTTCTCATGATAGGAATTCAGGTGGAGAGCCGAACGGAGGAAAAACAACTTAACTTCGCACTGAAGTCGCCGTCAAATGTAGACTATGTCCACATTTACCACAGGGAACAGTAGAAAAATCTTTTAATGGAAAGATGTTTTCTGAATCGGTTGTAGAGCTTCTGTCCGTCTATAGATGACGTTTTTACCTCACGACGGTAAATGTGAATACTGCCATGCCACGAAAGATTCATCAGCATTTTCAACCATTTGATATTTCAGAATTAAAGGTGAGTGGAGGAGAGGAGAGGAGAGGAGAGAAGAGAGAGAGAGAGAGAGAGAGAGAGAGAGAGAGAGAGAGAGAGAGAGAGAGAGAGAGAGAGAGAGAGAATCCGATCATCTGTTTCGCCTGGAGGCATCACTAATATTGCAAACATTGTCTAGTGATTATTGTTTCTTGCATCATCTAGTCAGGATTTTTCCTTTCTGCCTCCTCCCTAAACTTAAAAATCTACTTTTCGGTACTGTAGCCCCGTCATCCTGCAAACTTTTTCTGCCCTGTTTCCCTGACCTTAAACCTATGTACTGGCAGTATAGTCCTTAATCCTGCAAACTTTTTCTGCCTCCTCCCTGACCTTAAAAACCTATGTACTGGCAGTATAGTCCTTAATCCTGCAAACCTTTGCTGCCTCCTCCCTGACCTTAAAACCAATGTACCAGCAGTGTGGTCCTATAATCCTGCAGACGTTGCGTTAACAGATTTACAGCGAATGCCAGGCAAAAGATGTCCAAACGAATCAAGCTTTTTACTCAACAACATCGTGTGCAAAACCCGCTTACTTCAACTGTCCCGCTGCGCTCGAGTAAGCCGCCATGTTGATAACTACGAAACTACTTTCACTGCAGATGGGGAGAGTTGTCATTCGATTTCTTCACACTGGCAAGACCTGAATACCGAACACTTCTTCTACCAATCACAGAAAGTTTACAGAAGTTGGTGAATCACGCAGCCCGACGTACACGTTAATCTTAGCAAACGAAAGAGAAAAGGATGAAAAGCAAAGACGTGTTCTTTCTTTCTGTGTAAAGTCTTCCTCTTCGATGCAAACAAGGTCGATGCTTAAAAGAGCAAAAGAATTACAATTCCGCCGAGCGCGAAAAGAGACGAACAAATTACAAAGACAAAACACGACGCGCTTCGACCTCTTTGATCTTCTTCAGGCAAGACAAACAACATTCAAGACAATGAAAACGAAGAAGGAACAATCAGCTATCTCCTCAAACTGGGCACAAAATGCATCAATCACTTATCTCCCCAAACTGGGCGCAAAATGTATCAATCACTTATCTCTTCAAACTGGACGCAGGAAAGCGTCCTGGTGTTCACGCGCAGTGTTAATTCTGCACAGTTCCTCCTCCCCTCCCTCAACTCACCCTACTTTTCTGTTACCCTCCCCATTCTTTCAACATTCCCGTTTCTCTGCTTTTGCTTTCTCAACACCCCACACGCCATCAACATCCTCCATTTTTTTAACACCTCACTCCCCTCTACATCCCTAGTGTTTTGACATCCCGTTGTCTCATTACTCCCACACTTTCAACATCTCTTCAGTCTTTCAGTCCCCCCCCCCCCCCCCCCCCCCCCTCTCCGCCCCCCCCTCTCTCAAAACCCTCATTCTTTCAACACTCAATTCCTTTAACCTCCAGTCTTTCGTTACCCCCCTCCATTATCTTTCGTTACCCCCCATTATCTTAACCCCCCCCCCCCCCCCCCCCCCCCCCCCCCCCCCCCCCCCCCCCCCCCCCCCCCCCCCCCGCCGCCTTTTCCAACAACCCAGTCCACCATAACTCAACATACAAGTCTGTCAAATCCCCATTCCATCGACGCACCTATTCCATTAGCGCCCACTCCTGAACCTCTCCGCTCTAAATTACTAAAACCATATTCCCTGAATATCCACACTCTTTCTGTTAACATCCTACCACATTCCCCCCAACCTGATTTCTTTCTCAATCTTCTTTAAAAAACGCAAGCGCATAGGAAACACCCTCACACATCATCCATGTACACGATCTGTGCCCATCATTTCACCAGTTTTGAAAATACGCAGTGGGTTTGTATTTGTTGTGCATTTTCAAATCGATCATGGTATCTGTACCATTTTATCGCCCACTTCTTCTAAACGCTGCGTTGTGTACGTTGCACACTCTTTTCATGTCGTTTCAGTTTCGTTTCTCTACTTTTCATTGATTCTCTGTGTTGTTTTCTTAGATTTTTACGAAGCGACTTTAGGTGTGGTTTCGTCCCTCGATGAGAAGGCGCGGTGATCCTGCTCACAGTCTCAAAACCCCACTCCGTCAAACCATAAGTAAGCGTAAGTAAGTACAGAATCTTGATGAGCATTCTTGTTCCATCACTGCTGATGATGACGAGCGATACGATTTTTTTTTAAATTACAAATCCTGTCTCAGTTAAAGAGTTTCTCGCATGTTTAACAGTAGGATGCTGAAATTCTTGATGGTTAAGTTTAACGTTCTCACAGCGCGGCTTTTTAGGGGCGCATTGGGTGTTGCAACCAGCTTCAGTACACAGTCAGTGAACTGACTTGCTATTTGGTAGCGTCGGGCGAGATCTGTATCTACATCGGGAAAGGCAGGTGCCAGAGTAGACCAGATGGTTCGTCTGTAGTCAGTGTCTCTTACGCTTCGTTTATCAAGGGGCTCTGAACATATGACTGTTTGTTTCATTTCACTTCTTTCTCTGATACCTTAAAGAAATGTAAAAAAAAATCCTTCTGTAACTGATGTCATAATTCATTCATTGACCATTTATTGTTATTCACTATCTCCTTCTGTAATTGATATAAATGTGTTTTTATTTGTTAATTGTTGTGTGACAAAAGTATCATCTAATGCAACGTATTAGGTTAACATCTTATTGATGATTATTGTCTATTATTGCTGAAAACATGGATTATCTCCCCTGAAAAGCCCCCCCCCTCCCCCCCCCCCCCCCCCCCCCCCCCCCCCCCTCTCTCTTTTCATTTCGAGACTAACTATCACCTACTTAGACCCATCCATTGACAGCCTTTCACATACTGGTTCTTTCTTTTCTCCACAATCAATCTCTGATTTTGACCACAAAACCATAGTCTGCACGCTACGCCGCGCAGGCGTTGTGAATCTCAAACGAGGCTGCGTTACGTACCTGAACGGCGGACACTTTCTCCCAGGATTCACTGCGGTCAGCAAGGTAAAGAAAATGAAGCCACATAACACCCGTAACACAATGGCGAGATTTCGGTTTGTTTTCAGCTTTCTCAGGCTACACTGGCCAATTGACAAACGAAACAGTTCAGATTTCTGTCGATTCACTGCGGTTTCAGTTTTCTTTGAAAGCAAATCGAGCTTGCTCGACGTGACGTAGGCTGTCCAGTATCCAAAGGGCAGACACAGCCAGACAGCACGTTCCGATTGAAAATAGAAAACAGCTTGTTTGCGTGTT
>JADBJO010001000.1:137500-150000 GCA_016801955.1 Conus betulinus | reverse complement strand
CTTTTTACCATGTCAGTTCCAGCTGGACCACGGAAACGAGCTATTCCGACAATTGCCGAGCCTGTTCGAGTGGACACGAAGTCGGCCGATCCCGATCAAAAACTTCGTCTGCATTGTGCGCGGATACTTTGAAGGCAGAGTGGTGAGCTCGTACAGATGAGTACGATAGTCGCACGTTTATTCTGTTCTTATCTATGGACAGATCACACTTGTTAAATTGAATGAACGCGTTAAGGATGGAAACGAAGGTGAAGAATAGCCACAGCTAACAAGATAAAAGGTAAGACTTTCTAAGGGTAAGTGTTTTACCCAATTTTATTGAGGACCGACAAAGTGAGAAGCGAATTTCACATTCAGACTTTTTGAGTCAGATATGCAGCAAATATCCCTCGTGCATACTTGAGGAAGGAGAATCTCCGCTCGCCGTCCCACGCGTGATCGCATCAAGAAGTCAGTCGGTAGCCTCCCTTGAGACTTCGGTAAAGTCCGTAGGCCTTCGGAATGCTGTGTTTCGGGCGTCCAGCTGGAAGTGACGTAGTAAAAAGAACTTAGCTCCCGCCGCCCCACCTCCCCGTTACCTTATCCTCTCTTCACCCACAGAACGGCGTTCTTTTGTCTGATCCCTAAGTGATGTAGTGTCATTATGTCTGCCATCCAACACTCCAGAGAGCCAAGTGTTACGATTAAATCGTGAGTCGAAACGTGAACACTGATTCCAGGAACAAGCCAAGGTTAGATGACCAAAAGTAAAATGTACGTAGTCCATACACATATATGTGCAAGGACCTGCGGTTCGCAACCGCCACTAATCATTCTGCATGCACATACACAGTCCCGCGCATTTGTCTCAGTGTGCACAGGTACTTTCTGTTCTCCCTCTTTTCCCACTTTCTTCCTCACCAGCTCAGCATCCTTGTCCATGTGCAACGTACAGAAAACAACACAGGACGGGTGCCATGCGACGAAAACGAGCAAACAAAAACAACAAAGCAAATAACAATTAAAATAAAACAAAGAAAATAAAAACAACCTAGAATGGGTACTATGTGGCCAACAGGAAACAGACGAGTGCCACGTGAGAAACTAGAAACACGGCATGGGTGCCACGTGACAAAAAGAAAGTACAGGACGAGTGCCCCCTGACGGACAGAAAACATAGAACAGGTGCCATGTGACAAAAGAAAACACAGGACTGGTGCCATGTGACAAAAGAAAACACACAGGACTGGTGCCATGTGACACAAGAAAATACAGGACTGGTGCCATGTGACACAAGAAAATACAGGACGGGTGCCATGTGACAAACAGACAACACAGGACGAGAGCCATGTGACAAACAGAAAGCACAAGACGAGTGTCATGTGACAAACAGACAACACTGGACGAAAGCCATGTGATAGAAAGTACAGGACTGATGCCATATGACAAACGGAAAGTACAGGACTGATGCTATGTGACAAACCGAAAAAACACAGGACGAGTGCCATGTGACAAACAGAAAACACAGGACGGATGCCATGTGACAAAGAGAAAACAACACAGGAGGACGAGTGCCATGTGACAAAGAGAAAAACAACAGGACGAGTGCCATGTGACAAAGAGAAAAACAACACAGGACGAGTGCCATGTGACAAACAAAAAACAACACAGGACGAGGACCATGTGACAAACAGAAAGCACAGGACGAGTTCCATGTGACAAACAGAAAACACAGGACGAGTGCCATGTGACAAACAGAAAACAACACAGCACACGTCATATATTGTTCTCTGCTTCGTAGCAACGCTCAGTAGATTCATGATTTTTTTTTTTTTTTTTTTTTTTTTTTTTTTTTTTTTTTTTTTTTTTTGCGGTCGGGGGAGGGGGATGGGACGGGGGGGGGGGGGGGAGTTGATCTGCCTGTCTGCGCTGGTCCTCCTTTAAATTTCATCTTCTCACAAGCGCTTAAAGAAACACCCATAGTTTCCTGATTTTAACACACCTCATCTCCGAAATGGGGCTTCGTTGCGTTGTCACTACTTATTCTCTCTACCTTATTGTCCTACTTTTGAACCTTAGGCAATCGTTTTTGCCCAGACTCGAAGTCGCCCGGAAAACCAGTATTATCAGTTCTCCCAGTAGAAAAGAAAACTCTACAATGTCATAGCTGACGATGTTTCTGCTTGGATGCGACAGCCGGACACGAAGAGTCACTCTGGAACGAAAAATCAAGGTTTCCCAGAAAAAAGGCTTCAGACTGATGGGATTCTCCCTATCTCTTTCAAGGACTGACTGACCAGAACCATTTCTTGTCAGATTAACCATAGGGTGCACTGACGTTTTAAACAAAAGGAATAACACAAATTTAGAAAAGTAAATTAAAACTAAAGAAAAAAAAAAAGTAAGACACTCTCAATTCATTACTTCAGAAATGAAAAGAAAATTGTAAAGAAATGATTTACGATACCTTAACAGAATTGCAAGGTGACCAAAGTGTAATGAACATACAAATGTCACTCTCTTCCTCCCTCTCATTCTCCTGTTTACTCCCATCCTGAGAACCCTTCTTACACTAATCATATCCATAATGAAATAATAAGGAATCATCATTATTCTCTCTCTCTCTCTCTCTCTCTCTCTCTCTCTCTCTCTCTCTCTCTCTCATATCTGGGGCAAGTACTCATGAAAAACACACACACACACACACACACACACACACACACACACACACACACACACATACGCACGCACGCACGCACGCACGAGCACGCACACTCACGCACACACGCACGCACGCACGCACACACAGACATACATACATACATACATACATACATACATACATACATACATACATACATACATACTGAACGTCTTTCTCGCTTAACTAGTCACTATATAACGCTTCCAGACATCATTTCGTAGTTCTCCAGTGCCATTAACGTCCCAGGAGACGGCAAGCACCTCGCTACGGCTTTCTCTGGCCAAGACCTTTCTCCACAGCGCAGTGGAGGGTGCACGTACATCCCGGAGGCAGACGGGAATTCTGAGTCCTGGATGGCCCATATAAAGGACTGGGCTGGACACAGCCCCTCTACACTGTCGCGCATGACTGGCGATATAGCAGGGCGGAGAGCTCTGACTCGTGGAGCGTCTGTCACGATTCCATGAGATCTACTGCCATACGGCAATAATAAAAGTAGTTAGCACACCATTGGTCTGTCTGACCGGAAGAGGCAGCCATGTTGGCGGAACGCATGCGCAGTATATTAGTTGTTTGAAGCGCCCAGGCCCCACACACCCCTACTATCTACCATGCCCTTCCTCTCATTCCATCAGAAGTTACTTTTTTCCCTACTTTCCTCATTTACCGTCTTTCCTCTGCTTTTTATGATTTCCTTTTCTCCTGCTTTATTCTCTCCCCCCCTTTTCTCACTTTCCCCTTAGGTTCCGGCTTTGGTTTTCTCTTCTTTTTCAACGTTACTCTTTCCCATTTATTTTCCTGCTTTACTCTCCCCTTCTTTTCTTACCTTGCTCTTCTTGTTCTACTAGCCGCCATCCCCTTCCCACCACACCCACCATAACTACTACCCCTCCCCTTCCAGTGTTACTTTTCCTTCTTATTTCCACTCTTCCCTTCTTGTCCTACTTTTATGTCCCTATTCTTTCCTTGCTTTACTCTTTCTTTTTTTCTCTCTCTCTTACTTTTGCCTTGTCTTTTCTCCTTTTCCTAATTTCCCTTCTCTTCTTCTCCCTTCTCACCTCGTCTGTTTGTACTTTTCACATCTTTTGTCTGTTCTTCTTTTCCTAATTTCTCTTCTCTTCTTCTCCGCTCCCTTCTCTTCTTCTCCGTTTCTACTTTTTCTATCGTTTCCATTCGTTTCTCACTTATCCCCATTTCATTTTCCATTTCCCGTCTCTGCCATTCTTTCCTTACTTTCCCCTAGTCTTTCTCTCTTTTTTTTTTTTTTACGATTCCCTACCTCCCCTCCCTTCTTTTTACCTGTTTTTTTTTTTTTCCCGCAAGATTTCTCCACTCTTCCCTTTTTTCTCCCCCCTTCGATGCTGTTCTCTTCTTTCGTTTCCTCACTTGTCCCTTATTTTTCGGACTTTTTCGTACACTTTCCTTCTGTTGGTACTCTTCTAATTTCTTCCTTTTTTTCACACTTTCCCCAGCTTTTCTCTTCTTTTCACATTTTTCATAATCTTCTCTCTTTTCATACTTATTCAGTTTTCTCCCCCCCCTCCCTCCCTCCTCTAATTCACCTCTATTTAATGCTTTTCACAGATTTGCCTCTATTTTCACTACCCTCCATTTTTCCGTACATTTCCAAACTCTTTCTTTCTTTTGCTATTTCTGGAACTTGTCTTATCTTTCCCTGCTTTCGCTTTTCTCCCCTTGTTTTCATACTTCCCCCACTCTGCCCTTTTTTTCCTCCTTCCCCCCCAAATCTTCCCATCCTTTCATAGCTTCCCGCACTTGACTTTCATTTCAGACTTCTTACATCTTCCCGTCACTTCCATACTCTTGTCTGTCTTTTCCTGCTTAAATGGTACCATACAAATCCAGCAGAATACTGAGATCATGTGTGCGACACCCCTCAACGCTACAATCGACACAGTTTTTTGTAATCAGATGTCCGGCTATCATGACAAAAACCCAGAATACGATCACAAAGTATGTGTCGCCTGACAATTGATTATCTGATATATACTAGTCACATAAAGTTAGCACAGGCCTTTGCACACAGGGGGTTGATTCATCCCTTCAAAAAAACATTGTTTTTTTTTGTTATTATGCGGCAACAATGATGGAATCTCACACAGCAGTGTGTAATCCAGCCTGTGTCAACTGGTAGTGCGCACGGGGGTCTTGGTGACCTCGTTACCGCGCGGGATATAAAAGTGCAAAGTTGTGTTAACTGTGCCTGTTTTGCATCAAGCTTGCTGGCGACACAAGACGTGTAAAAATGAAAAATTCTTTTTTCCCGTGCAAGAGCAGTCTCTCAAGTGAGTTTTATGCCCCTTCTTTTGGCTGTTTAAGCGCGGGGTTGGTTACTGTCAGCCCTTTTCTCACCATGCCACCACGAAGAAAACTTAGCACCTTTGACAAAACCAGGGCGATTGCGTGGTGGATACAAGATGGCATTGCAAAGGCTGAAGTGGCGCGACGACTTGGTGTGCATCATTCAGTTATTGTTAGACTGAATCAGCGTTTTAGGGCGACCAACAGCGTTGAAGAGAGGCCACGGTCAGGTCGGCCTAGGCAGACTACTCCCAGAGAAGATCGTTTCATCGAGAGGCAGGCCCTATTGCAGCGGGATACCACTTCCACCAGCATCCAAAGGCAGCTTCGTATGGCAAATAACACCATCCTCAGCCGTCAAGCCATACGAAACCGTCTTCTTCACCACTTCGGGCCTCAGATCACGTCGCCCAGCTGTTCGACCACGACTGCTAGCAGCCCATAGGCTGGCTCGCCGAGCTTTCTGCCATCGTCATGTGAGATGGAACCAACAACAGTGGTCCCAGGTCCTCTTTTCAGATGAGTCGCGGTTTAGTCTTGAACACAATGACGGCCGAACTAGAGTTTGGAGGCGTGTTGGTGAACGTTACATTGATGCAGCTGTTCGCCAGACCAGGGCCTTTGGGGGAGGATCTGTTATGGTATGGGGTGCCTTCAGCCTCCACCACAAGACACCACTCTACCATATTGATGGAAACCTCACAGGCATCCGCTATCGGGATGAAATCCTGGCGCCTTTCGTTGTTCCGACCATGCAAACGGATAGGACCCATGGCAGTCTTCTTCCAAGACGACAATGCTCGGCCACATAGGGCCCGGTGGGCCGAAAACTTCATTGTGCAGGCCGGCATCAACAGGATGATCTTCCGGCGTATAGTCCCGACCTCAATCCCATCGAGCATATGTGGGATGAGTTGGGGAGACGTGTGAAGGAGAACCATCCACCTCCCAGAGACCGCCCGGATCTCTTCCAAATGCTGCAACTGGAATGGCAGAGAATCCCTCAGAGGGTCATCAGAACACTGGTCAACTCGATGAGGAGTCGCTGCGTGGAATGTCTCGCCAATGGCGGTGGCCACACCCACTATTGAAATGATTTTGTGAACTGAACAGATTTTGCGAACTTTGATTTCGACCCATCCTCTGTTTAATTGTCTATAAATCAACAACCGTTCATTCGATCCCAATGAAATTCAATGTACGTTGGAACAAGATAATGAATTAAATCTGTTTCCCAATTTCAAAATCGTGGCTTTCATATTTTGGAAATTATGCGGGTACATGTAAACTGTGCTTAACTTTATGTGACTAGTATACATCAGTTTGATTTTCTTTTCACTGGAAGGATTTGTTCCCAAAGCCCCTTTCATTAGTGAGCCATGGCGTTTGATATCTGTATCCGTGTCCTGTGATCTGAAAGAAAAAGAAAAGAAGTGAAAGTGGGGGAAACGAAGAGAAAAGAAGGAAGGAGAAGGAAACGAAGGGATAGAGTGAAGGAAATAATTATGAACAAAGTAGGAGTAGAAAAGAAGGAAAGAGTGGGCTTGGGGGGTGAGAAGTGAAAAAAAAAATAGTAGAGAAAAGTAGGAGCAGATGGCAAAGGGAAGGGGGGGGGGGGGGGGGGGGGGGGGGGGGAAAAAAAAAAGGGGAACAAAACAGGGATGGAAAAGAGGAAAGTCGAAAAAAGAGAGTGAGGAAACGCAGCAGAAAGAAGAAGAAGAAGACAATAGAGAAAAACGGGATAAGAAGAGAAAAAGGGAAGGGAGGGGCATGGGGAGGGGGAATGGGGGGGGGGGGGGGGGCACGAAAAACAGGGAACGGTGACGTAAAGTAAGAAACCAAGGTGCTTGGGGAACAAGGTAAGGGTGGGTGATAGCAAAAATTTTTTTTAATTTAAAAAAAAAAGGGGGGGAGGGTGGAGTTTTGAAACAAGAAAGGAAGAAGAATTTTAAAAAAAGGATCAATGTTGAACAAAAAAAAAAACAAACAAAAAACAAATGGAAGAAAAGCATAGTAGTGAACAGAACGACGGAAGAAAAAGCATGAGTAGTGAAAATGGGGGAAGTGAAAAAAGTCAAAACTGGGGTGTACGCAAAGAAGGGGAAAGCAGGGGAAAGTAAGACAGAATAGAAGAGCAAAGAAAGTAGGAAAGGAAAAAGAACAAATAAAAAAGGAAACAGAAAGAAAGAGTAAGGGGAAAGCAGGAGACGAAGAGAAGAGTTAGGAAAAGTTAGAAAAGAAATAGGAGCACGGAAAGCAGAAACAGGTAAGAACAGTAAGAAAAATGTGGAAGGATGAAAAAAAAAAAAAAAACAAAAACAAAAAACCAGAGGAAAAGAAGAGCCAGCCAGAAAAAAGAGGAAAGTAGAAGTGTACCTGGTCTGAAGGGGACTGGCTGCCACTATCTGAGGGTCGGGGCCGTAGCTGTGATCTACCCCCTTGTTCTCCGCCTGTGTCGGCTTGGAGAGGCCGGCCTGAGTGCCGACAACTACCCTACCTGCCACTGCGCCCGGGACCGACTACCCGCTGAGCAGTGGGGCTGGAGACGCCGCTGCTGCCAAGCTAGAGCGCCGCTCCCGAGATTTGATCCAGCGACCTGTTGGCTAGGCTGTCGCTGCGTTCTGTTTTGTTGTGTGAGCCACAGCTCCTGTGTGAGACTGTCGTCTTGTCGTCGGCAGAGACGCCGTCAGTGTGGCAGTGATTTTGAGCCACAGCTCTGTGAAGTTCCAAGTCCTGTGTCGGACTTGACTCTGTAGACGTCGTCTTCGTCGTCTTCATCGTCTTCGTCGTTTTTGTCCTCTTTAGCATCCTTCTCGTCATCGTTGGAACTCTGCGCCGTTCAGAGAACTGTGTTGGACCGGACGCGGCCAGCACCAGCAGCGCTAGCAGATAGCCAATTATATATAGTTCTGTGTGTACGCCTTATGGTTGGCGTGCCGACCTATTGATGAACTTATATTTATTATATATGTTGTCTGATGGCTCGGGCAGCATAAAACAACAACACAAAAAAAGTGCCGTTCTGTTGCCTGGCTGTCAATGTTCGGGTGAGTGGGTGTGTGTATGTAAACTGGAAAAATCGTGCATGCATCCATAATTTCTGTGTGAGAGTCAGACAGTCAGACACCCGCCGACACCACCCAATCCATCCGTAACAGTTATTACATATCTTAGTTGATGTGAAATATTGATCTGCATGCTATGGGGTGGCGTGTATTGATTTCGTGATGAATTGAAATGATATGATATGTGAAATGGTTTATTAATACGTGTTTATGTTTGATGGTTCAGGCAGCATATTAAAAGAAAGAAACTTAACTTGTGAGTTGCCTGGCTATCCATGTTCATAATTTTGGGGGTGTGTGTAGGGAATAATCGTTCCACGCATCCCAACTTTTGAAAGTGAGAGTCAGACAGTAGTACACACAGCCACTACACACAATCCGTAACAAGTGGTGTGTGTGTGACTGGGTGGGGGGGGGGGGGGGGGGGAGTCATGGGGGAGGGGGGGGGGGGGGGGGGAGTCGGAAAGAGTAGAAAAAAAAAGTAGGGACGACGAGAGTGCAGTCGAACAAGTTGAACGCAGCTCTAACCAGTGACCCAATGATGATCCGTTTTCCTCCCAGGCCGGCTGATCGATACAGGACGACCCCCCACTGCCCCCCCCCCCCCCCCCCCCCCCCCCCCCCTCCCCGTCTGTCCCCTACCCCATCCCCTCCACCCCCCTACCTCCGGTAAAAATGTCCTCACCGGGACTCCCTTCATGGTGACCAACTTCCCGCTTGTCTCCATAAATAACTGGCCTGGCCCCGTGGAGAAACAGCCCGCCCTCCCGTCAGCCATTTCCTGCTGCGCCAGATGAAAACGTCACTCTGATTGCCTCTTAGGTACACTTCCCGTCGTGCTCCGAGACATTGGAACAGCGGTGGAGCGCAAGTTTGGACTTCCTAGCAAGTCTGGCTTTCTGGCAATCATCTGCTCTCTCTCTCTCTCTCTCTCTCTCTCTCTCTCTCTCTCTCTCTCTTGCGCTCAGAGGGTTCATGAAAGAGGAGGAGGATGGGAAGCTGGATGTGTGTGTGTGTGTGTGTGTGTGTGTGTGTGTGTGTGTGTGGGGTGATGGGTAGGGGAGGGGGAAGAAGGGGGGAGGGGGCGGAGGTTATGTACACCCTGTAGAGAAAGTATATTGAGGCGCGTTCATCACTGTGTTGGAAAAGTACAAGACCAAGTATGTTCAAGTTTCTGAAGAAGTTGTTTCAGTGGTTTCTGGCGAGAGTTCTGTCTTTGGGGGAACACGTTAGCTGCCAGGGTCTTGTGGGGTTAGTATTGGTGTGATGTGATCCGTCCCAGCCTCGCCTATACTCCTCTTTTGTTATTCCTTTAATGAGAAATGATCTCTGTTTTCCTTTCACCTCAGTTTCTGTATCTGTCTACTCCCTGTGTGATGGTGCACTAACCCGTGCATTTACGGGCATTGACACCGCCCTGCCGCCTTTCATTTGCAGTTTCCATCCTTACAAACGACTGTCTCTCAGTCTCTGTCTCCATCTGTGTGTGTGTGTGTGTGTGTGTGTGTGTGTGTGTGTGTGTGTGTGTGTGTGTGTGTGTGTGTGTGTGCTGTGATGCGTGCGTGCGCGCGTGTGCTGCAGAATACTTGATGGCTCCGGACTACCTTTGCATCATGTTCATATGACCGACACTCTGGGGAGGCGGTGACCCAAATGACCTCATCTAGGGGGCCGTGACCCAAATGACCTCATCTAGGGGCCGGTGACCCAAATGACCTCATCTAGGGGCCGGTGACCCAAATGATCTCATCAAGGGGCCGTTGACCCAAATGACCTCATCTAGGGGCCGGTGACTCAAATGACCTCATCCAGGGACCGGTGACCCAAATGACCTCATCTAGGGGCCGGTGACCCAAATGACCTCATCTAGGGGCCGGTGACCCAAATGATCTCATCAAGGGGCGGTGACCCAAATGACCTCATCCAGGGGCCGGTGACCCAAATGACCTCATCTAGGCTTTCAGGTGTATTATGTCCCTAGGGAACAGCAGTCCCGCCAGTTCCGCTAATCATGTGACCACTCTCCCTCAGCTCCCTCCAAGAACGTTCCCCACCGAGTGGAAGTAATGGGAAGATATGTCTTCTAGCCCTTCCGCCGCTCGCTGAACCTGCGACCCCATACAGAGTTCAGTCTGGAACCAAACCCGCCCTTAAAGTGCCTTTGTCCGGCAGAAAGTGAAATTCACAGTCCACGCTCTAAACTGCTGTACATCTTAATGTTCATAGCTGGTCTTCCGGACTTGTGAGTGGTCTTTCTTCTTCTGATGATGCGCTGTTTACCGTCTCTGTCACACTCACTGTGTATCTGGGGACTAGACGTAAGAAACTTTGAAGTGCATTGAAAGTTAAGTATGAGAAAAAGGAGGAGGGTGAGGGTTGGGGAGGGTGAGGGGGGGGGGGGGGGGGGGGAGCTATGCAGAGATCATCCTCCGTCTAAAGGGGCTGGGGTGGGGGGGGGGGAGGTGATATATCAGCTGCTAGGCAAGTGTCTCTGAGGTGTTAAAACTAAGCCTTTATTGTTATTTTTGTGAAAATACATTGGGATAACAAAAGTTTTGGTGGTGGTGTGAAAATCTTTTCAGGAGCACAGTTAAGAGAAAATTGTAAGGTTAGTCTATGCATGCAGAACACACACACACACACACACACACACACACACACACACACACACACACACACACACACACACACACACACACACACACACACACACACACACACACACACACACACACACACACACACACACACACACACACACAAAAATTCGTGATCACAGACACAAAATGTACACTTTCACTTACACAACACATTTCCCAATGTGTGTTTTAAAAAGTGTTCCAGTGAAACAGGAAGTTTTTTTGTTCACCTGTTACATAAATTTATCATTAGAATGATTTTCACGTGTGTGCAAAAGCGTAGCAGTAATCCGTCAGGTCTCATGAACATAGACATTTACATACTTCGTCCTGCACTTCCAAGTTTTGATTTTGAAACGGTACAATTCGAACTTTAAAAAAAAAAAAAAACTGCGGCTACAATTACCGCTATCAGTTGGATTCGCCGTTTTATGGCTATGTTGAACAAATAAACAAAACAAAACAATCAAACAAACAAAAATGCGCGCGTGCGCGCGCGCGTGTGTGTGTGTGGCAGCCGCGGTCCACACAGAAAGGGTCTTAGAAAAGGTCTTATTATTATGACTTGGCAGAAAAATAGGTAGCCTATAGCTTTGGAACCCAGTCAGCCTCAATGAGTCGTGTCAGAGCAAAGGGAGCTAAACTCCTATCAGCCTCAATGAGTCATGCCAGAGCAAAGGGAGCTAAACCCCTATCTTAAAATGGATCAGCGCATTAGCACCTGTTCATGACCTCGACCAGGACACAACGACCTGCGCGCCTTTTTTCCTGAATCTGTTTCAAAAGGCAACCAGGGTGAAGTCCCTTTCCCTAACGATCTCAAGGGCTGTGAACTTGACGAGATTCGACATGTCTAGAGCACGGAATCATGGAGTCGGGACCGATCATCTACTTCCGGTGCTCCGGTGAACGGAAGGAGGTACCCATTTACTGCCACCGAGTGCACAGAAAAGGTTTTCGAGCCGTGAAAATCCACCCCCCTGTGTGGTTTGAACTCACGACCCGGTCAATTCCGTAGACAAAGGCTCTGGCCATTTGAATGCCGGCTCTCAACAACAAAAAAAAAAAAAAAAAAAAAAAAAAAAAAAAAAATGAAAGAAAGAAAACAGAAAGAAAAGAAAAGAAAAAAGAGAGCTTGAAGTGTGGTGGGGATAGGGTGAGTGAACAGTCACTTCGTGGAAAGAAAGTGTGAGATGATTGTCTGTTTTTTTTTTTATGTTTTAAAAAGGCTGTTCACACTACGCAGTTGGCAGGTGGTCTGCATTCTAGCTTGAGGAAGGTTTTCAATAAACCGAAAATTTGCTATAACAGTGTTAGTTGTTTTTACTATCCACAAGAAAAGAAAAGAAAAAAAGAACGAAAGAAAGAAAGAAAAGAAAGAAGAAAGAAAGACAGAAAAAGAGAGATGAAAAGTTTAGCATGTTCAAAGTAGCCTTGTTGAGTTATTTACCAGGCCTCGGAAACGACCTGTCTGACATGTAGCGGGAAATGGAATAGCATTTGTTCCTTTCACGACTTTTACAGCGACCTGCGTTTGTTGGAATACCACGCCCACGCCCTTGTCAGCAACGATCAGCGATATGAACACCTGGCGAAACACAATACACACATGACAAAACAGCAAAGGATTTTAAAAATATGTAAATTCACGATTGGGTGTGCAAGGAAAATGGTACGTTCAATTTCATGTCATCTAAACGATCTCGATTTCATTTCATCAAAACATTGACAAAAACTTGACATAATTGTGTGAATTTTTATGCGATGAAACAGTAACAGGTGTAATATAGC
>JADBJO010001000.1:132500-135000 GCA_016801955.1 Conus betulinus | reverse complement strand
TCTTATCTTTTTAGGTGCATATCCGTTTGTAACATTATGCATGCATACTGCCTTATTGAACAAAAGTCTGTTGTAGAAAGTTAAACATTAAGTTGTTTATAGTCTTCTGTAGTTAGGTGCTTGATTTTAGTAACACTAATTTTAATGCTCTTTTTTATACATTCGATGAATAATTTTCAAGTTGGTTTCACTGCAGTTATCCCATAGGGTTGATGCATAATCAATGATTGATAGAACATGAGCACAGAAAAAAAGAGCTTTCGAGAATGGGTGTCCAGGAAGTTCTTAATCTTGGCTAATTGAAGTATTTTTTTTGAGAGACTTTTTCCCATTTGACGTTATATGGTCGGTCCATGTTAAATCTTTATCTATCTATTATTACTCCTAATATTTTATGTGAGTCGACTTCTTCTATTTTTAGGTCAGATATAAACAATGGTGGAAATTTTGACTTCATCTTTTCTTTTTTTTGTCGGGCACATACAAACATGCACTTGGTTTTGCTTGCATTTAAGGACATATGGTTCAACTGAGTCCATTCGATAAGTTTTTTTTACATCATTTTGGAGTTTACTAGCTAATCTTAATGGATCTGAATCACTGGAATGAAGAGCTGTATCATCGGCAAACATTTCGCATTTACTTTCAAGAAAACAAGGTAAATCATTGACGTAGACAGTAAACAGTAGAGGGCCCAATACAGAGCCTTGTGGTACTCCATATTGATAGACATTAAGTTTGACGTTTTGTTGACTGTTACTGACTGTTTCCTATTACATAGAAATGAGGACATGAGATTTATGAATTCTGGAGTTACTTTGTAGAGTTCCAGTTTACGCAACAGGAGAGAACGATTTTATTACATCAAAAGCTTTTTCAAAGTCTATAAAAAGAATGCCAGTAAATTTATTTTCATTTATACTACATAAGAGGCTATCAATAAGCTGTACAAGGGTTGTATGGCAGGAATGATTTTTACGGAAACCAGATTGATCGTCGTGGAGTAAATTGTTTTTAGTAAGGTAAGAATATAGTGAATTTTGCAAGTGTTTTTCAATAGGTTTAGATAAAGCAGATAAAATAGAAAATGGTCTCTATAGTTTGATGGAATTGACTTATCGCCAGATTTATAAAGTGGAATTACTTTGCCTTCCTTAAATTTCAAGGGAAAGGTTTGTTATCTTTAGTATTTTTAAATCTAAACCATCTAAATCGCGTGTACTTGATTGTTTTAAAGAAGAAATACTTTTACTAACGTCCATAACAGTCATTGGTTGGAGGGTAAAGGTGTCACACACACACACACACACACACACACACACACACACACACACACACAGAGAGAGAGAGAGAGAGAGAGAGAGAGAGAGAGAGAGAGAGAGAGAGAGAGAGAGAGAGAGTCATATAAACCAGATTTAGATGATTTATTCATTGAAGGCCATAGCCCCATACGAGGTGGGCGATGACAGTATTACAGGAAAATGATCATAACGGCAGCAATATCACGAGTACTTAGCAACGCAACAAAGAAAACAATCAAAGTAGCATGGTTTCTTTTCAAATGGAAAGCTCTATGCATGTAAAGAACTAAATACACAAGCCACAGTCTCTTTCTCCGATGACATCAGCAAGCCAAAACGAAACATACTTGCTTGATTGTATATATTTTCCTGGGTATTAGCTGCATACGAAACTCACCAGAAGCAGGGCACCGCAAACCAGCACTGCGCTTCAGCGATTACCATCACTTATCCAGTAAAAGTACATCGTAAATGCTTCTTCATCTTAAACATGTGTGTGTGTGTGTGTGTGTGTGTGTGTGTGTGTGTGTGTGTGTGAGAGAGAGAGAGAGAGAGAGAGAGAGAGAGAGAGAGAGAGAGAGAGAGAGAGAACGCAGTCAATAAGAAGATGTCCTGTTGTCTAACGCCCCATCCTCATCCCATCTCCTTCCCCACCCCTAGCCTTGGTATCGATGAAAAACGGCGACATCGCGTGAGTTAGGAAATGTTCACAAATGCCTGTCATACTGAACAGCATGACGCGTAGAAAGCTCTGAGATTTTAATCTAACATCTTGAATTATTCACTCACGGCTGAATTTGGATCAGGTCATTTAATTAGTGCCGGGGATGTGTGCACGCGCGAGCGTACTTACACACACACACACACACACACACACACACACACACACACACACACACACACACAACACTACACACACACACACACACACACACACACACACACACACACACACACACGCACAGATGATGCTATTCACAACAATGCATATCTGTTCTGACATCACAAGGATATAGACCAACAGATAGTTTGCGATGACTGGTTCACGTTGAATGTTAGAGACCAGGTACAGATATAGAGAACCATCAATTTTACGGTAACACAAGATACTTCACCACCTTGCTTTTGCAGCAGGCATACGCAGGAAGCCAGTGAAGCGCCTACATAAAGCTGCTGACTCACGAGCCTTTCTGTCCGTA
>JADBJO010001000.1:125000-127500 GCA_016801955.1 Conus betulinus | reverse complement strand
GTGTTATCAGCTGTTAAGACATTCGGAGAGGAGGAGTGAGAAGAAAGATGGGGCAGGTTGGAGGGGCGGGGAGAGGGGGGAGGGGGTGTGTTTAAAGAGTGGCGTCAGTATATGACGTAAAAACTGATGACATTAGTGGAAGAGAGAGAGAGAGAGAGAGAGAGAGAGAGAGAGAGAGAGAGAGAGAGAGAGAGAGAGAGAGACTCCACTGAGTTGAGAGAGAGAGAGAGAGAGAGAGAGAGAGAGAGAGAGAGAGAGAGAGACTCAGAGAGAGAGAGAGAGAGAGAGAGAGAGAGAGAGAAACTCAGGGGAGTTTCTCTCTCTCTCTCTCTCTCTCTCTCTCTCTCTTTCTCAGGGGAGATTATTTTTCTCTCTCTCTCTCTGTCTCTGTCTCTCTCTCTTTCTCTCTCTCTCTGTGCATGTGTGCGTGCGTGCATGCGTACCCACGCACGCACGCACCCGCTCATACGCTCGCTCGTGAGTCTATCAGTGTACGTCAGTCAAAGCGGCACGCTCGTTGTCAAGTTCTCCAGGATGGGGTATGACTCTTATCAACCACCCAAGGCGGAACCTTCAAAGAAGACGGAGGGACGGGGACGGCCTGGCTCTGTGGGACACAGACTTCACTGGGAGGTGCCAGTGTCTGCCTCGCTCTGTGGGACACAGACTTCACTGGCAGGTGCCAGTGTCTGCCTCGTTTTTGTGGGACACAGACTTCACTGGCAGGTGCCAGTGTCTGCCTCGTTTTGTGGGACACATGAGACTTCCGACTTCATTGGGAGGTGCCAGTGTCTGTCTCACTCTGTGGGACACAGCCTTCACTGGCAGATGCCAGTGTCTGCCTCACTCTGTGGGACACAGACTTCACTGGGAGGTGCCAGTGTCTGCCTCGCTCTGTGGGACACACGAGACTTCCGACTTCACTGGGAGGTGCCAGTGTCTGCCTCACTCTGTGGGACACAGCCTTCACTGGGAGGTGCCAGTGTCTGCGGGTCTGCAGGCCTTCAGGGCCGGAGAAGGGCGACAGACAGGCAGGAGGTAAATGTCATGGTGCCAGGGACGACGCCGCTTCATCCCTGACTGACAGACAGCTCTGGTGGGGCCGTCTCGGCACTGCGCCGCGCCTGGTTCCCCGGGACAACAGGAGCGCTGAAAGACAGCAGCGTGCAGGGCTGACGGCATTGCGTAACGTCTGCCGCCGGGGGGCATTGAGCAGGTTATTGGTTTTTCAGAGAGAGAGAGAGATACAGATACAGACAAACAGACACACAGACAGACACACACAGAGACAGACAAACAGGAGACATCAAAAGAGAGAAGGAGAGAGAGAGAGAGAGAGGAGAGAGAGAGAGAGAGAGAGAGATAGAGAGAGAGAGGACAGCAGCCAGACAGACAGACAGCGACAGAGAAAGGGGAGACATAAAGACAGAGAGAGCGAGACAGAGAGAGAGAGAGAGAGAGAGAGAGAGAGAGAGAGAGAGAGAGAGAGAGAGAGAGAGAGAGATAAAGAAGAGACATAGAGAAATAAATATGGGTATGCTATGGATGGGGTGGGAAATCAAGAGAGAAAGAGAGAGTGGGAGAGAGAGAGAGAGACAGAGGACAGAGAGAGAGAGAGAGAGGACAGAGAGAGAAGAGAGAGACGTACACACACCGAAAAACAAAAACATGGCGAGGGAGAGGATGTGTGAAATCAATAGTGAGAAGGGGGGGGGGGGGGGGGGGGGGGGTGGGGGGGGGGGGGGGGGGGGGGGGGGGTGGGGGGGGGGGGTGGGGGAATGGTGGGTTACACCCCAACATAAGATTGGGGGGGTAAAGAGAGTAGGGGGGAGGGGTCACACACGAGACTGTGGCAGAAGAAATGATTAACAACCAGTCACACACACACCCACACCAACACACACACACACCCACAAACACCCACACACACACAACACCACACGTCACGCACGCACACACCCAACACACACACCACACACCCACACACACACACACAAACCACACACACACACACACAGACCTCATACACAGACACACACACCCACGAACGCAATACACAGACCCACACAGAGACTCTTGCACAGACAGAGAGAAGAGAGAGAGAGAGAGATATAGAAGAGAGAGAGATATGAGAGAGAGAGAAGAGAGATGAGAGGAGAGAGAGACTCATACCCAGACCACATCACACAGACTCTGTCCTCTCTCTCTCTCCTTCTCTTTTCTCCATCTCTCTCTCCTCTCTCTCTCTCTCTCTCACACACACACACCCACTTTTTTACATCCATCCTCGCCCTGAGTAGGGACTACAACATGCAGTGACATGAAAAAATGTAAGAAAACAAACAAGCAAACAAAACAAAGCGATCATGGAATCATAGTGGAACATCAAATGAAAATAACAGAGAAGAAATGAAGAGAAAAACAAACAAACAAACAAATAAATATAATATAATGATGATAATAATAATAATAATAATAAAAAATAATAATAATAATAACA
>JADBJO010001000.1:115000-117500 GCA_016801955.1 Conus betulinus | reverse complement strand
GTCTACAATAGTACCTGCTTTTGGGTCACTGTCCTTCCTTTGTGTCTTACAGTAATCTCCTGCCTTCGAGTCCACGACTATGATACGAGCCTGCCTCTCTGTCCTTATCTATACAATACGACATTGCCTTTGTGCCTCTTTCTAAAAATACCAGATTGCTCCTCTCTCTCTCTCTCTCTCTCTCTCTCTCTCTTTCATATATATATATATATATATATATATATATATATATATATATATATATATACAGAAAAATAGACGAAGAACGCGTACCCGCACAGATATACATACATAATACTGAACAATTAAGTAGCGGAGATTAAACAAGTGCAGGTTAACAATTCTTCCGTCATTATAGTGAGGACATGGCAAAATTTGAATAAAAAAAAAGTGGGTGGGGGTTGTGTGAAATGAAGAAAAATGGGAACACAAAAATTATGAAAGTATATTATTTATATGAAAATCTTCCACTAGCTGCATCGTGATCCCTCTCAAAGGCAGATCTATTTATAGTGTCTGCTCCTAAGCCGTTCGTCCCGCTGGATCAGATTCATCAGGGAGATACAGCTGATTGTGTCTGCATGCATTTGCATTGAGGGCGAGATTAACGTCCTATCGGCCAGAGGCCCTTAAGGACAAGGTTCCTGCAGACATAGGTCTGCATATTTGTGGCAAACTGCTGTCGCCTGGCAGTAGTGGGTAGTTTCAATGGGGGTCGTCGCATTTGTCTCTGAGAGCTCGGGTTCCTCTTGAACATTGGCTCAATTCTGGTCGTGATCTTCTTGAATGTTGGTTCAGGTTTGGTGGAATTGGTCTTGAACGCTGGTTCAATTTGAGGTTGTTGGTCGACCGACGATGGGCGTCGGTGTGTGTTGCCTGCCGTCCCCCAAAACATCAGGCTGTCTTCAGAACCACCGGGCGGCCTTCTTCATGCTCGGGTGGCGATGGTCCTGTGCGGGAGCAGGACGAATGTCGCTGGAGCGCTGCACGAGTCCCTAAAACTTGGCGGGCACTCGCTGACTGCGGCCGAGAGGGCAATTTTTCAGCCCAACCCCCTAAGGAGTGCCCCTATGTCTGTCGCCCCACAAAACAGTACGGTATTCCAGGCCCACGGTAGTCGCAGTCAGGCAGCGCTCCTTCGCCAATCGCCCCACACATCTCCAGGAGTCGTCCCCCGGCGACACAGGTTAGACCCGCCGTCACCCACATGGCTGGAAGGTTGTCTGCGCCGCCCAACGCTGATCTCTCACATCAGTGTCCCTCGAAGGAGAGCTGTCACCTCTCCCTTGACATCCACTGCGATGCCACAATGGAGAGGATTGTGTCTGTCCTCTTGTGTCTGTCATCTTGGCGTGAAATAGAGACACACCACAGTCCATAATTATGTGGTGTTCTCACCACCAAGGGTTCAAAAAAGAATCCAACAGCACCCCCCAAAGCAGCCAGCGAAGGGTAGTAAATGAAACAAAACGAAAGCGTGGAAAAGGAAAAAAGTTGCTGAAAAGCTGAAAACATTATGCAAACAGTATAAAAAAATAGGGGACATTCTTTCAGCCTATGCTTGAGGATCCATTTTAAGGATGCAAGGGAGATCAAAAGGTATGGAACAGTCTGAGTGGTCAGCTCTGCTGTTCAATAACCCAAGCATTAGCAGCGGCTAACAACTGTGCAGACCAAACACCTTTACTTGGATCTCCTAAGAGATGCAGTCTCCCACTGATTGACCAAACAATATAATGCCGCACAATTAGTAGTGGGGAAAAAACAAGTGCAGGCTAGCAGTTCTTCCGTCATTATGGTAATGACTTGGCAAAGTTGAAGATGAAGAAAAAAATGGGAACATCAAATTAAGAAAATATATTATAAATATGAAAACCCTCACTAACTGCTTGAGGGATCCATCATAATCCCTCTCGATATATATATATATATATATATATATATATATATATATATATATATATATATATATATAATAAATAAATAATATATATATATATATATATATATAACATATACATACTCTCTATCTCTCTCTCTCTCTCTCTGTGTGTCCACACACACACACACACACACACACACACACACACACACACACACACACACACACACACACAGAGTGTGGACACAGAGAGAGAGGAGAGAGAGAGAGAGAGAGAGAGAGATAGATAGATAGAGAGAGAGAGAGAGAGAGAGAGAGAGAGAGAGAGAGAGAGAGAGAGAGAGACTGGCACTCACTAACAGTCAAACAGACAGAGAGAGAGTACAGATAAGATAAGATAAGAAAGACCAGATAAGATGAGATAAGATAAGATAACATAAGATAAGATAAGATACACTTTATTATATCATCATGAGAAATCTGGTCCAGGTGCATTTCACACGAAAAAACACAGCACTAGAAACCGACCAAACACAAAAGCATAAAAAGATATAGTAAAAACCACAAACACAGGTAAGCAACAGTTAAAGAAATAAAGTACAAACACAGACAAACTGT
>JADBJO010001000.1:80000-90000 GCA_016801955.1 Conus betulinus | reverse complement strand
CATTGTAATGATTAAATGTAGCCATTGCGGTAAATCCGAATCTAAAACGATAGAAAACTAAGCATCCAAAATCAAGTCAAGAGTGAAACGAGAGAAAATAACGATCATCAAAACAAAACAAAACAAAACAAAACAAAATTGATAACGTCAAACTTAATCTGTCCCAGAGTAGATGAGCTTCCAGATAACCTCCCATTCATAGATCACTTCTTTCTGTCAGTCATTATGGCCAGATCAGATAAGATGTGCAAACCCGAGTCTTAAACTGGCATTTATAGAGCAGTTAAGATGCTTTCTTCTTACATTCACTTAAATCCTGGTCAGAAAGAAAACACGACGGAGAGAAAACATGTCTGCAATCGAGTGAGTCTACAAAGCAAGAGGACACTAAAATTCACGTTTTGCCGAAACCGAAAGTAGGGAGTGATTCGAAATAACTGTCGCAGAACAACTGAAGTACAATGTGATAAGAAAAACAGCATCAATGAAAACCTGAGCCATGAAATTACAGGAAATAACCATAACAGGAACCCTGCTCTATTAAGTGACGAAAGATATCCATCATAGGAAACCTGAAGTTTGAAACTGTAGAAAGCAATCCTCACACTGGGAAACTGAACAATGACCTAACACAAAATAATCATCACAGGAAACTTGAATGATGAAGTGATACAAAATAACCATCGTAAGAAAACTGAAGTATGAAGTGATACAAATTAAGTATCATGTAGGAAAACTTAAGTCTAAATTTGAATTACAGGAGATGACTTTCACAGGAAAACTACAGTATAAGATGATACAAATATCCATTATAGAAGAACCCGAAGTACGAAGCGATAGACAATACATTCATGGGAAATTTAAGTACGAAATTACAGAAGATAGATATAATAGGAAACGTAAAGTATGAGGTGATATAACAAAAAAAAAATGACAGGAAACTGAAAGATGACATGAAAAAAATATGCATATAGGAAACAGCAGGAATGAAGTGATAGAAAATAACTATCATAGGAAAACCTAAGGTATGAAGTAGTTCAAAATATGAAATTTCAGGTATGAAGTAACACAAAATAACCATATAGGTATGAACCGATACAACATAACCATCACATCAAAGTTCAGGTATGAAGACATGCAATATAACCATCACGGGGAAACTCCTGGTATGAAATAATACAAAATTACTATCATGGGAAACCTCAGGTAAGAAATGATACAAAATAACCATCATGGGATGCTCCATGTAAAAATCAAAACAAAACAACTATCATGGGAAGCTTCAGGTATGACGAAATGCAAAACAACCATTATGGAAAATCCCAAGTATGAAATAATACAAAATAACTGTCATGGGAAGCCTCAGGTTTGAAATACAAAATAACTATCAACGAAGTAATGCAAATTAATCATAATGGGAAACCTCGGATATTAAGTAATACAAAATAATTGTGATGGACCATATTTCCATCATAGGAACACTAAGGTATGACCTTACAGAAAACCTGAAGAATAAAGTAATTTAAAAAATAGCCATAATAGGAAATTTGAAGTTGAAAAATGATTTTTAAAAAAAAAAACCATTAAACTGAACTATGATATGATGTAAAATTACTAGACTAGAAAACCTCAAGCAATGAAAGGATCGAAAACACAATAACTGGAAAACTAAAACAGGAAGTGATAAAAATTAACCATCACAGGAACCGTGAACTGTGCAGAGATTAAACATTAATCACAGGAAATTTGAAGCATGAAATTACAGAAAATATCTGTTGTGTTAATGCTGTAGCATGCTGTACAGAAGATAACCATCATAGGAACACTCAAGTGTGAAGAGACAGAAGATAACCACATAGGAAAACTGATGAAAGAATTGAGACATGATAACCTTCATAAGAAAAAACTGAGTCATGAAATAAGATGAAATAACCATCTCGGTAAAAAGTTGCATGGAGCGATACAAAACAACCAATAAAGGAAAATGGGTGTATGAAAATGTACCAAAGTAAAGCTATTCCGTCATCGTGGGGAATGAAATATTATAAAATAACTGTTTTAGATCAACTGAAGTATGAAGTAATAAAACGTAAACATCATACGAAACCGAATAATGGAAATACACAAAAAAAATCACGATCTGTTTTGTTCTGCGGAGAGCTCATCAGACTTTGCTACTGGCCAAAGGGGAACTAAGCCAGGTAAGATCTCGGAAAGCTCAAATAAAGCACTTTCATTAAAGAACATCAGAAGCTGTGGAATGATAGAAAGCAATGTCACGGCAAACCCGCAGCAGGAAGTGATGAACAATAGCCAATCAATACTGTATGAAGAGGCAGATGCGGGTACAGTGACAAGAATGCTGACGGCATGGACATACGTTGATTGTCCTGAGACAATCCGCCCCCCCTCCTCCCCCCCCCCCCCTGCTCCCCCCCCCCCCCCCCCCCCCCCCCCCCCCCCCCCCCCCATCCCCTCTCCACCTGTCCTTTACCTTGACACCAGTCCCTCTCCAGTAGTCTAGCACGCACATAGTTCATGGTACTCTTTCCACAAGGCCTCTGACCTCTCCGGCAGAAAGTCATCTTCCAGTGCTTTGCTGTCCTTTACTTAGTTGAAAGGCACTCCAGAGAACGCAGATCTCTGCCAATATCGAACGGATCCTGAATCTGGCTTCTCTTCTCCGGATCTGCACCATGGGGCAACACCAAATTTCATATTTGTTCCTAAATCGCACTCATTCCCTTCTTCAATTTTTGTTTAAAGCGTTTTTCCCGAATTCATGTATTCTTATTGACAGATAAAAAAACACAGGCGGGACACAATTACTATTTTAGTCCGACTTTCAGAAAGCATTTGATTCAGGTAACATGGTTGCTTAAATGAAAAGTAGTTTGTGTCTTGGGATTCTACCTGCCATAGGATTGAAACATTTAAAAGCGTACCACTATCAGTACCAGTAGTTGGAGAAGTGTCAACTGGTATGAAATTAAATGAAGTTGCAGGCAAGGTAATCCGATTCTACCTTGTCTGTTCATTCGATGTGTATTTATAATGGGAACAAAGAAAAGAGAAAATAATAACATTAGAAGAACTTCTACAAACCAAATCAACCATGAAATTGTACTGTCTGCCGGTGACGTGCAATCATCACACCACAGAGGCTTCTAGACGTGTGGGGAAGCAACCAATCACGTTCACTATGATCTATGTTTCAAAGTTTACCACTACTTGTGTGAGGCTGTTCATTTTTTATTGTACAAAGCTATTTTTTTGTTGCACATTTTTGTTTCTTTATTTTTGTCATGTGACGAACCAAGCTTTGATGTACTGATTCAGCAAGATACGTTATATAAGAGTTATTGTTATTTCATATGCTTTTGTTGCATATGGTCATCTGTTTTCAATAACTATGGCTGGCTATTCTTTGTTGCATGCGATTAGCTGTTCTTTAATGCATATGTATGGTTTTTTCTATGATGTATTTGACAGATTCTCCTTTATGTTGCTTTTTGTTCTTTGTTGCGAATGATTTATAGTCATTGTCATGATTTTGTATTAAAAATGATTGATTTACTTGCTGTTGTGTACAGCCTATTGCATTTCGAACACGACCAAATATCTTAATTTTGTCTTCTTTCTTTCATGCGATGTCAATTGGTAATATTCATTTTTCATATTGTAAGGAAGTACGCAAGCAAACGCGAATGCTGAATGAGGGTCATGTGAGCGAGTTTTGGGTGGTTGATACAAGTCAGTCATCTCCAAAAGCAACTTCGTAAATATCCTATCAATAAAAGAAAAACGAGATAAGCATGTTAATAAGATAGGTCCGTAAAATATTGGGAACGGTAAAACTCCAGAGAGTTCCTGTCTCAACTCGATCTAAGTTTTTCTTTTATTTCAACAATTTTCAATATTCTCCGGCCACATCTACATAACCTATATTGCTCATTGTTGCATATGGCAGATAATGTGTGTGTGTGTGTGTGTGTGTGTGTGTGTGTGTGTGTGTGTGTGTGTGTGTGTGTACGTATGGATAGTTGTAATTTTGTTTGAAATGTTTGATTTTGCCTTGCTGAATATGACTAGCTGATCTTCGTTGCACGTGGCTAATTATTCTTTGCTGCAAATGAGTGGTCTTTGTTTATTGAATGTTGTTGATTTTCTTCTTGCATATCACTGCCTGTTCCTTTAACCTCTCGTTCTTTGCTGCATGGCGTTATAGTTTTGTGTCTATGACTGCTCTTTGTGTGACTGATTGGTAGTGTTTACAAGGTTCATCGATCCTCTTTGTTACGTACGGATCACAACTTCTTTTCATTTAAGGAACGTGTTGCTGTTGCTGTTGTGGTACGTTGTTGTTTTTGTTGTGGTTCTTCCTTTTCTTCTTCTTCTTCTTCTTCTTCTTCCTTCCTTCCTTCCTTCCTTTATGTCTTTCTGTCTTTCTTCTCTTCTTCTTCTTCTTCGTGTTCACAGGCTAGGCAATCAGTCCTGTAAGGGTGATGAATAATGCTGTTTTGGCCAATTGTCGGTGACAGCCCGTAGAGTGAGGTCATTAGCGGGATAGGCTACATGTCCAGTGACCACACATCTAATTTGCTGGTTCGTGGTAGAGACATCTCAGAAGCGTGCACATTCCATGAACAATATCTACCAGTCTTGTTGCGGTGTACTTGAAGAATTCAACAGAGAGAGAGAGAGAGAGAGAGAGAGAGAGAGAGGAGAGAGAGGAGAGAGACAGACAGACAGAGAGACAGACAGACAGAGACAGAGAGACAGAAGACACAGACAGACACAGACAGACAGACAGAGAGATACAGACAGACAGACAAACAGACAGACAGTCAGACAGACAGGCAGACAGTCAGACAGACAAATAAAGACAGACATATATATATATATATATATATATATTATCAGACAGAGACAGAGACATAAAGACAGAGAAACAGAGAGAGAGAGAGAGACTGAAGAGATAGAGAGAGAGAGAGACGAGAGAGAGAGAGAGGACGGGGGGGGGGGGGGGGGGGGGGGGGGGGGGAGAGGGGGGGAGAGAGCGGGGCGTTGCAGGCAAGACCTCATCAGAATAGACCTCCCACGGAGACAGACAGGGGCGGATCGATAGGACAAGCGGTTCCGGTGTGTGACGGTTGGGTGCACACAGCCGACCTGCGGTTGTTTATTCTCGTCATGCTTCGTTGCTTGTCGCTCACTTTTGTCCGTAGGTTTTGCTGTCATCAGCAGGGCGTGGAGGTCTACCCCGAGCTGAGGTCTGTGAGTCTGTCCATCTGGCGGTCTGTTTCGGTCTTTTTCTGTACACCGAGCGGAGGTCGATGAGTCTGTCTATCTGGCGGTCTGTTTCGGTCTGTTTCGGTCTTTTTCTGTACCCCGAGGGGAGGTGTATGAGTCTGTCTATCTGGCGGTCTGTTTCGGTCTGTTTCGGTCTCAGCTTTTTCGTGTCTGTGCATCAGTCACGCTATGGCTAAAATCATGTCTGTCTGTCTGTCTGCCTGTCTGTCTGTCTGCCCGTCTGTCTCTTTATTGTAATTATCATCAAGAATACCTACAAATTGCTAGAGACCAGATTCTAAACGCTTTACAGTCCAGACCACGCTCTCCTTTTACACAATGGGCTGCCTACCTGAGTAGAGGCGACCGAACAGTTGCCTGCTGGTGCTACATTTACTCTTCTCGTTTTTTTTTTTACGATATTTTACGCAGGGTGCATGCTGTGTGTAATGTGTCATCTACACCCACGGGCAAACTGGCCTTCTCTTCTGAAAGTTGGTGATGGGATTTTATTGCGTGCGTGCAGGAGGTAATGCGTGCGTTCACACACGGAACTCTTAGCTTCTAGTTTCATTTGAAGGAGTGTTCAGGAAATGGAGTCAGAACCAGTGTCGACTCCGGGGAGAAAATCGTCGTGTACCGAAACAGCTAGGCGGAGATTCGAATCAGCAACGCCAGTATTACTAGAATTACGGGTCTGACGTACTACCAACAGAGCTGTCCCCCCCCACCCCCACCCCATCTCCTCCCGTTCCCCGTCGTTCTCTCTCTCTCTCTCTCTCTCTCTCTCTCTCTCTCTCCTCTCTCTCTCTCTCTCTCTCTCTCTCTCTTGCGCGCGTGTGTATGTGTAAAGTGTGTGTGTTTGACTCTTTCTCTCTCTGTGGATGTATGTATAACTCTCTCTCTCTCTCTCTCTCTCGCTCTCTCTCTCTCTCGTCTCTCTCTCCTCTCTCTCTCTCTCTCTTCTTACAAGCACATGCACAGACACTAAAATCGACAACATGAACGAAAATACAAATAGTTCATTCATCAGGCTCTGCTCCTTAAGGAGACGTGAGTGAACAAATGCCATCACATCATTTCACAGTTCTTAAACATCAATGAGCATATCCGTGGAATGAGATGTCGGAAGACAATGACATGGGATACAGACATATCACAAGATCCTGAAGACAATGACTTTGGGATACAGACATATCACAAGGTCCAAAAGACAATGACATGGGATACAGACATATCACAAGGTCCAGAAGACAATGACATGAGATACAGACACATATCACAAGGTCCAGAAGACAATGACATGGGATACAGACACATATCACAAGGTCCAGAAGACAATGACATGAGATACAGACACATATCACAAGGTCTAGAAGACAATGACATGGGATACAGACACATATCACAAGATCCAGAAGACAATGACATGGGGTACAGACATATCACAAGATTCAGAAGACAATAATATGGGATACAGACAAGGTCCAGAAGACAATGACATGGGGTACAGACAGGTCCAGAAGACAATGACATGGGATACAGACAAGGTCCAGAAGACAATGACATGGGACACAGACAAGGTCCAGAAGACAATGACATGGGATACAGACATGTCACAAGGTCCAGAAGACATGACATGGGATACAGACATATCACAAGGTCCAGAAGACAATGACATGGGATACAGACAAGGTCCAGAAGACAATGACATGGGATACAGACATATCACAAGGTCCAGAAGACAATGACATGGGATACAGACAAGGTCCAGAAGACAATGACATGGGGTACAGACAAGGTCCACAAGACAATGACGTGGGATACAGACATGTTACAAGGTCCAGTAAGTGCAAACAACAAGCAAAGTTTAAAAGCACAAGGGTCTGCAAAAAAGAAATTTGCTTTGAATAAACTTCATCGTAATTTTACTGAGAACTGGGCAGCACAACACAGAACAGCTGGCTGTAGTTCGTATTCTCCCAGATCCTTCTAACAAAGGACTGATCAGATCTTTGTCTCCATGTAGAGCGTGGTCTGGACTGTAAAGCGTTTAGAATCTGGTCTCTAGCAATTTGTAGGTATTCTTGATGATAATTACAATAAAGAGACAGACGGACAGACAGACAGACAGACAGAATGATAATTACCAATAAGAGACAGACGGACAGACAGACAGACAGACAGACATGATTTTAGCCATAGCGTGACTGATGCACAGACACGAAAAAGCTGATATATATATATATATATATATATATATATATATATATATATAATATATATATATATAGAGAGAGAGAGAGAGAGAGAGAGAGAGAGAGAGAGAGAGAGAGAGAGAGACAGACAGACAGACAGACAGACAGACGATTTCCAGACCCCCCTTCACCATCAACAGCCTTCCAGACCAGGATAGGACTTCTCCAGAAGCTCAACCTGTGATTGATGGAGGGAGAGGAGGGTAAGAGTGGTGAGGTGGAATGGGATGGGGGGTGGAGTAGGCTACAATGTTGCGACTTGCAGATTGGAGCACAGTAGTAGCAGGGTTTGCCTGGGGATAGACACTAGAGGCCACAACGCCTGTCAGCAGCTCCACACACGTACAGTGGCACTCCATTCATGATTAGGGGAGGGGGACTCAAGACCGTCGCTTGATCGGCATTGGCCATCTTCCGGTAATGTTAGGCGTGTACCGTGCATACTTGTGCATTGTATGTGAACTTAGCAACAAGTCTAAACAACCTCCTTTCTGATTCAGCTTTTTCCTGATTCAAATCCCATACTATTAATATTAATTCTTTTCGTATTCAAAACGAAGCGTGTTTTAAACAGAAAGAAACTGAATGAGACACTATAGGCTGCTAAAAAAAAAAAGAAAGAAGTTATATTTGCCACGTTCACATAGTTCGCAAAATTTTGCGCGCTCTGCGAAGGAACATGAATTACGCAGCCAGAACAATTCCATACCAAGAAGAAGAAGGTCCGGACCAGTCCCGCCCAGCAATGCTCAAAGGGAGAACCATTCATTAGGCCACGCAGACGTCAATCCTTTCACTGATCCTGCGCTGCTATCCGCCACTGTCTGATCAGATATCACGTTAATTAGCCCCCCCCCCCCCCCCCCCCCTTCCCTTACTCCCGTTCTTCACTCCCCTATCTTCCCCAGTCCATCCAAGCCAGCACCGCCAGTCCTCCCTCTTCTCTCTGCCTTGATGGTTGATTTGGCGCGGATCGAGCCCACCCCCCCCCCCCCTTCCCCCCCCCCCCCCCCCCCCCTCACCCTCACCCACCTCCCCCCCTCCTCTTTGGTGAAGACAGCTCTCCCCTCACACTTAAGGTCCTTTGATGACCCTCCCCCCCCCCCCCATCCTCCACTTCGCGCCTTCCCCCCTCCTTATTCCCTCCTACCACCCCTCTCTCTCCCCCATCTCTGTCCCGGCATCTCCCCAGATTAATTGGCTTGGCTTTAGAGGTACCAAATGGAGGGCGGGTGACATCTTTGGGCACGACCGGTACTGGGGCACTATGGGGGGAAGGTGTGTGTGTGTGGGGGGTGGGGGTGGGGGTGGGGGTGGGGGGTGGAGGGGGAGGGGGCAACAACTTACAGGGCTGCACGTACACCCATCGCTTGGTTTGGAACATACCTGAATGAAAACTCTCTACGCTGCCTTTCATGGGAGAGGAGACTATTTGACCTGTTTTACTGTTTACCGCTCTGGCAGCATACGAGGTTTGTGCTGAGAAATTTATTTAAGAAAAAAAAAAAATGGGAGTGGGGGGAGGTAAGAGGGAGAAATTGGGACGGGTGGGAGGGAGTGGAGCCAAGACAGTGCTATCTGGGCTTGCCTGGCCAAGGACACGCGCATCTCATGAGTATAGGAAGATTGTATTGTCAGACCGAAATTCTTACCTCAATGACATTAGAGCGGGGCGCAAAATTCTGCGTTTTCTATGGACAAGCGTGACACTAACCTCTGTGGGTGAAGAGAGAAGAGAAGAGAGGAGAGAGAGAGAGAGAGCGGAGAGAGAGAGAGAGAGAGAGGAGATAGATAACAACACGGCAAGGAGGGAGACAAAACATACAACGGACGAGAAATAGTGTAAAAACAGAACAGAGAATGAGCGTTACCAACAACAAAACAACCCCACACACCACCACAACACGTTCTAAAAACGGGGGGTGGATCGGGTTCACAACACAAAAAAAAAGTCAGTGAGGCAGATCTGCCTGTGTTTTTTTTTTTCTCAAAAAAAAACCAAAAGCAAACCTTAAAACCTTTCCTTCCTTCCCTCCTCTGACTTCTGTCAAATTGCTTGTAGAAAAATAAAAACTCTGTCAACGCTCAAAAAAATCCGTCAAAAATCGAAAATCGTCACGCACCGAAAATCAAAAAATTCCCACGTCAAAAACCACGAAACGGACACACTTGGCTGTATATATACAAGGGGAGAGCACAAGCATAAAAGTGAAATGAAGGGGGGGCCCAGAGAGGAAGAGAGAGAGAGAGAGATGATAGATGAGGAGGGAGGAGGAGGGAGAGAGAACGAAAGAGAGAGGACAGACAGACAACGACAACGAGACAGACAAACAGAGACACACATTACGAGAATTAGTCAAATGAGACAGGCATTAAAGTAAAGACGAAATAACCAAGGAAGAGAGAGAGAGAGATAGTGGAAGGTAGGAAAGAGAGAGAGATAGAGAGAT
>JADBJO010001000.1:62500-72500 GCA_016801955.1 Conus betulinus | reverse complement strand
CTCCCCCCCCCCCCCCCCTCCCCCCCGCAGCCTGTCTGTCTGTTTTTGTCGGCCTGTCTGTCTGCCTGCCTGTCTGTCTATCTGTCTGTCTGTCTGTCTCCCCCTTCTCTCTCTGTCCCTGTCTGCCCCCTCCCCCGCCCCCCCCTCTCTCTCTCTCTCTCCTCTCTCATCTCTCTCTCTCTCTCTGTGGACCAGTCAGGTCTGATCCTACTGTCCAGTTTGTCTGACCAGCTACCCGCACCCGTACCTCCACCTCATTCTCTACGACTCCCTTTCCAGCAACATTACCCCCCGACCTTTCTCATCACCCCTCCAACCACTTCCGCATCCAGGGAGGGGAAAGGGGAGGGCAAAGGGGAGGGGGGGGGGGGGGACAGGAGAAGGGATCTCATCCTCCCACCAGCTGATCCCGCTCCTACAAAACCTTCATCCTTCAGTTTCTTCTCACCTGGATAACGATTTTTCAGATTCCGATTGTGATTCTAAATCCTCCTTGGGGTATAATGAAAAAAGCTTACTATACATGATATAGGCACGTTAGAACAAAGTCCATAACAATTGTATATGATTGAATTCCATATGTGATTGTAGACATACACCTGATTATAGGTGTATATATACACACACATTTCTTCAGAAGTATTTGCTTTCAGCAATAACGCACAGGTACTGAATCGAGATAGCAAAACTTATTCCCGCCTGGCTTTTAAAAAACCATTTATAAAGTACACAATATTTTTTAGCATGGTCATTTTTGTTTTTGTAGAAAACAAATGGTGGTATTTTGATGCAGTCAGGTTTTAATTTTCGGTAATATGAAGGCAAGATTTTCCCTCCCATGTCCTGAAGAAAGATACTACTGATAACATGACGAAATTCGTCACTAATTTCGTTGGAATTATGTAATTGGAAATTCTCTCGGCCCTTGGAATTCCCTGACATCGAAGAACGTTAACAGGTAGGATGGTATTTGAGTGAACGCCGAAGTAGAGTCAGACATTGAACACATCAAGACTCCCTCTCTCTAAAGGAAGCTCTCCTCTTGTATGATGGTCACTGTGCCCTCACGAGGGTTTGTAGTTTAAAACAAAATGTCTTAACTTGTCTTTTATTATCAAAATTGTCTTCCTCTTTTTTTTTTTTTTTCTTCTCTCCTTCTCCTCCTCCTCCTCCTGATAGGCCTCCTCCTCCTCCTCCTCCTCCTCCTCCTCCTCCTCCTCCTCCTCTTCCTCTCTCATTCTTCTTCTTCTTCTTCTGTCCGTTAACTCTGTGAAGACTCACAAGACTCTCGCACTGAAGAACTGTTTCTCCAGTTCTGTCGGTCGTGCGCCCCTTCAAGTGGTTTCTTGTCCTTCAGCATTTGTGTCAGTCCATCTCTTTTTTCTCCGTCTCATTCCTTCAACATTTCAACATTTTTCCCCGGAAAACGGTTTCACCAGATCCTTGGAGTTTGTTACGTGCCATGCTAACATACTCAGCTTTTCTGAACTGACGTCAGAAGACCTTCACAATGTGTTGACTGATGGCGTGGCGCACGTGTTCATTGGAGAATGGTGGGTTGCCTCTTGACTCGTTATTGTTTCCGACCTGCGAGCTTTGGGTGTTGGGACTGCCACAGCAAAAGCCTGGTTGTGGTCGTCTGTAGGGAATGCAGAACAGAGGCGTGTATGATATGCTGTTCGAGGGGCCGGAAAAAGAAAAAAAAGAGATATAAAAAAAAGCCTTTCGACTCACGGCTACACGCAGCAAATTTATTTGCAAAATGATTTCGTTTCAACATTCAAAGTTGCAGTCGCAAGAAGAAAAAAAAAAAAACTCTGCGTTTAAAAGAAAAATGCTTGACTAAAGCCGAAAAATGTCTGCTGTGCGGAGTTCTAGGACCGCTTAGAATTTAAAACTGCAATCGTTACCGGATAGGTGAGGGGGGGGGGGGGGGGGGGGGGGGGGGGGGTTTAGCTAAAACTGTAGTCTCTGCGTTGTCGAGAGTCGTTGTCGACGACAGTGAAGCGAGACCAGACACAGCTCAGGGTAGATTTGTCGCATTGACATCACCAAGGGCAAAGGCAAGGCAACTAATCTTATGTCCCTGAAGACAACAAAGGGCGGTAACTTGGACTGGAATATTCTTTCGCTTCTACTTAAATTTCGTGTGCATGAGGTACGTTTTGACTTATGTGTTTTCGAGTGCTGATCATAAGAAAAACAAAAACAAAAAAAAAATTGTTTAAAACTGTATTAAAAAGCCACGACAGAGAGGTTTTAAAACATATTCTTATTTGCTACCTTTTTTTTTTTTTTTTTAATTCAGGGACCTTTAAAGTTCTGCCGGTCTTGAATGATGTACTTCTGTCACACTGTCAGTTCAGCTGATCCGACTGCGTCGCTGAGTTGTACTTCCCGATTTTTTGACAGAGATATTACAACGGAGACATCTCTTCACCTTCCGTCTCTCTCTCTCTCTCTCTCTCTCTCTCTCTCCTCTCTCTCTCTCTCTCTCTCTCTCTCTCTCTCTCTACTACCTCTCTCCCCTCGTGGCCTCTCTTCCTCTTCGCCGAGTTTTAATTTCGCTCTTGGAAAATTGCCCAGACAATCATGTCATCTTTGGGTTTTTTGTTTGTTTGTTTGTGTGTTTGTTTTTGTTTTGCCTGTCCAACGGGTTGAAAAGGATGACGCCGGGCCGCGTCCATAAACCAGTGCGCGTTACGCTATAACCCGTTACGTCATAGAAATAATCGTGTTGGTCGTTTCGTGGTTTGGCCAGCCGATCCTACAAAATATTCAGGGCTGGTGCGTAAGTATGAAATACAGAAATAAATAATCAATCAATCTAAAAAAAAAAAAAAGATTGGGCGGAAATCTGAATATTTATCCTTATGATTGCTTGGTGAGGATTGACATAACAATACTAATGAACAATCATAAACATTGAATCAAGAAACTTGACACGTAGAGAGAGGTGGGGGGAAAAAACTAAATTAATCAGGAAACGGAGACAACCCCAGACTACACAAAACACAGGTGGCGCTGCAGGGCTGGGGGAGAGGAGGTGGGGGTAAGTGGGTTCCGGGATGCACTCCCTCCCCCTCCCCTCCCCTCCACACTGCACTGTAAGCACCCCCCGCCTCCCCCCCCCCCCCCCCCTTCTCCTGCCCCCGCTAAGGTTCCAAGCTAGCTAAAATTACTTTTTCGTCATTTGAAGAACTCCCCGGGCCGTTTGGATGCCCCCCCCCCCCCTCCCCCCCCCCCCACTAGCAATTCCCCCCCCCCCCCAACCCTGTCCTCCCATCCGCCCGACAAAAATGGCCAAAATGAAAAAATGGTGCCGAAAGAACACAACCGTGACCCTCCACCCCCCCCCCCCCCCCCCCCCCACGCCTTCATCCCCCAACCTCAACTGTCACCACGTTATGGGAGAGTCCCCATCCATCCCCTCCCCCACCCCCTCCCACCGCTTTCACAAAATCTTGAGCGGGACATCAGTCACCTTCTCCTCCCCCCCCCCCCCCCCCCCCCGCCGTCCCCCCATTTCCCCCCTGCTTATACAACATTTTGGAAAAGAAGAGAGAGCGCCCCCCCCCCCCCCCCCCCCCCCCCCCCCCCCCACACCCCCACACCACACACCTTTTTTCTCCAAAAGTAGTGAAAGCAGATTTCCCCCCCCATTTCCGTTTTTTTCAATTTTGAGAGAGGAGAAGCCCCGTCCATCCTCTAACGCTCCCCTCCTCCCCCCCCCCCCCCCCACCAACCCCATCCCCGACCCCGCTTTTTTCCAATCAGTTCGGGAGCGGAGACCCCTCAAAATCTCTCATCGGAACCCCCCCCCCCCCCCTTCTTCTCATGTTACTGATCCGGCCCTGGTGCTGCACTCTTTTAACGACGTGCATTTTCGACATTCCGCCGGGTCTTCATCTGGGGACCCATATTCTGACGAGATGAAAGGGGGGAAAGGGGAGAAAAAGCTGTTTAAAAAAAAAAAAAGGTGGATAAAACTGAACAGCAAAAGAAAAAAAAAAGGAGGAGAAAGAGAAGACGATGAACGAAGACTAAGGAACCGGTTAGGAAGAAGAGAAGAAGAAGAAGAAGAAGAGATTTGAAACAAAGAAGAAAGAAGAAGAAGAAGAAGATTTTGAAACAAAGAAGAAGAAGAGGGTGAAACAGCAGAGAGAAGATCATCGAAGAAAAAGGAGAAGACAAAAGACGACAGAAAAAAGGTGAAAGAAAAAAGAAGAAGAAGATGAAGACGAAGAAGGAAAAGTAGTAGTAGTAGTAGTAGTAGTAGTAGTAGTAGTAGTAGTAGTAGTAACAGTAGCAGTAGTAGTAGTAGTGGTAGAAGTAGTAGTAGTAGAATAAGAAGAAGTTGTCGACAAAAAGGAGCAAGAGGAAAAGGGGGACAAATAAGAAGGGGGGGGGGGGGGGGGCAGGGAGAAGAGGGGGGAGAAGGAAGAGGAGGAGAAGAAGACGGAGTAGTGGGGGGGGGGGAGAGAGAGAGAGAGAGAGAGAGAGAGAGAGAGAGAGAGAGAGAGAGAGAGAGAGAGAGAGAGAGAAAAAGGACGAAACAAAACAAAGCAAAAATGAAGGGGGAGGGGGGGGGGGGGGGAGGGGAGGGGAGAGGAGGCGTGGTAGCACGACATGAGAAGGACAAGAAGTCAAGCAAAAGACGCTGATGGCGAAGCGATCAGTCCGGATTTTATGCACACATAACACCCTGACAGGAGATCCAGAAAAATAGAGTTTTATTATGATATGGCTCCGCCTTTAATTAACACAGGGCCTCTTCAGGGCTGTCCGGCTCATACAGGAAAAAGATTACATCCTGAAAAAGATCATATCATGATTTTTTTTTTTTAATCATGAAAAAACAAAACACACACGGGATGATAAGTAATTAATGGAATGTTGGCTGAAGTGTTGCAAACCATAACGCATTCCGCGGAATTTTTTGTTCCCAGGTTGAACAATGCGTATAAACATCAAAGAAAATTATTCATATATTTTTTTCACCCCCCCCCCCCCCCCCCCCCCCCCACCACCACCACAAAGTGCCACCGGGACAGCAGACCATGCAGATTGGTCAGCTGGTGGTCATCCTGGACAGTATGAACAATTTCCCCTTCTTTATAGCCAGAGTATAACGGTTAAAAAAATACACTGTATCCAGAAAAAAAAAAGTGAAGAAGAGTTTCAAGAATAAAGACGAGGGAATTGTCCTCAGAGGCCTAGAGAGACAAAGAGATTGACAGAGAAGAAGAAATGACCACACTATGGAACCTGCAGCAGAAGATGGGCAGCTATTTGCACCGAAAGAAGAACTCACGGCACCCCCCCCCCCTCACCCCCCATCCTCCATTCCCTCTCCCTTCTTCCTCCCTCGGGGGGAAAGGATAAAGTTTAAAATCACTCAGATCTAGTTGCAAAGTGAAACGACTGCAGGCGGAAATCTAAACAAATCTTAAATAAATGTCAGCGAACCCGCCCAGAGAAACGTGGACAAACGAGTCACAAGACAAACCACAACGCGTTTCGACCTCTTAGGTCTTCTTCAGGTGCAACAAACATGAAACAAATAACGAAAATACACTTAGCTTTGATCGCTTCTGTGTTCAGCGCAAGAAAGAAGGCGTTCACGCTGAACACAGAAGCGATCAAAGCTAAGTGCATTTTCGTTATTTTTGTTTCATGTTTGTTGCACCTGAAGAAGACCTAAGAGGTCGAAACGCGTTGTGGTTTGTCTTGTGACTCGTTTGTCCACGTTTCTCTGGGCGGTTCGCTGACATTTATTTAAGATTTGTTTAAAATCACTCAGACAAGAAGACGAAGAAACAGTAGCAGAATAGAGAGAAACCGAAAGACGGGGGGGAGGGGGAGGGGGGGGGGGGGAGGAGGAGGAGGGAGGAGGAGAGGAGACGAATTTCTGGGGAGAGAAATATATCTTTCATACAGAAACTACAGTCAGACAACAAGATACAGAGGTTGGCTGGATCAGAAGACATAGACACAGCAGCAAGAAAAGAAGAAAAGGGGGAGAAAGAGGAGGACGACGAGGAGGAGGAGATGGGGAAGACGAAAAGAGGAGGAAGAGGAGGAAGAAGAGGAAGAGAAGAAGGAGAATTCACACGCTTCCGAAAAAATCAGATACAATTTTATGTGAAAAAAAATTCATAACAAAAAGATACAGATGAGATTGGACCTCAAAGAGCGGATAGAAACAACGCAAAGAGAAGATAGAAACAACGCAAAAAGAGAGGATAAACACAACGCAAAGAGAGGATAGAAAACAACGCAAAGAGAGGACAGAAAAAAAAACAAACGCAAAGAGAGAGGATAGAAACAAACGCAAAGACAGGGATAGAAACAACGCAAAGACCGGATAGAAACAACGCAAAGAGAGGATAGAAAAACAACGCAAAAAGAAAGGATATAAGAAACAAAAGATAGCAAAGAGAGGATAGAAAAACGCAGGCAGAATAGAAGAAACAACGCATAGAGAGGATAGAAAAAAACAACGCGGAGAGCGGATAGAAACAACGGCAAACAGAGGATAGAAACAACGCAAAGACCGGATAGAAAAACAACGCATAGAGAGGATAGAAATAAAGCAAAGAGCGGATATAAAAACAACGCAAAAAACGGATAGCAACAACGTAAAATGTAAAGAGAGGATAGAAACAAAAGCAAAGAGCGGATAGAAAAAACGACATAAAGAGAGATAGGATAGAAACAACGCAAAGAGAGGATAGAAAAACAACGTAAAGAGAGGACAGAAAAAAACGTAAAGAGAGGATAGAAACAACACAAAAGAGTGGATGGAAACAACGTAAAAGAGCGGATAGAAAAAAAACGCAAAGAGAGGATAGAAAAACAACGCACGCAGAGAGATGATAGAAAAAACAACGTAAAGAGAGGATAGAAAAACAAACGCAAAGAGAGGATAGAAAAACAACGTAAAAAGAGGATAGTAAAAACAACGTAAAGAGAGGATAGAAACAACGCAAAGCGAGGATAGAAACAACGCGAAGAGAGGATAGAAAAAACAACGCAAAGAGAGGATAGAAAAACAACGAAAAAAGAGGATAGAACACAAGGTAAAGAGAGGACAGAAACAACGCAAAGAGCGGATAGAAAAACAACGCAAAGAGAGGATAGAAAAACAACGTAAAGAGTTGATAGAAGCAACGCAAAGAGCAGATAGAAAAAACAACGCAAAGAGCAGATAGAAAAACAACGCAAAGAACGGATAGAAAAACAACGCAAAGAACGGATAGAAAAAAAAACGCAAAGAACGGATAGAAAAACGACGTAAAGAGAGGATAGAAAAACAACGCAAAGAGCAGATGGAAACAACGCAAAGAACGGATAGAAACAACGCAAAGAGCGGATAGAGACAACGCAAAGAGCGGATAGAAAGACAACATAAAGAGAGGATAGAAACAAAACGCAAAGAGAGGATAGAAAACAACGCAAAGAGAGGATAAAAACAACACAAAGAGCGTATAAAAAAAACAACGCAAAGAGTGAATAGAAACAACGCAAAGCGCGGAGAGAAAAACAACGCAAAGAGTGAACTGAAACAACGCAAAGAGCGGAGAGAAAAACAACGCAAAAGAATGAACAGAAACAACGCAAAAAGCGGAGAGAAAAAAACAACGCAAAGAGTGGATAGAAAAACACACGCAAACAGAGGATAGCAACAACGTAAAGAGAGGATAGAAACAACGTAAAAAAGGATAGAAACAACGCAGAGAGCGCGGAGAGAAAAAAACAAATGCAAAGAGTGGAGAGAAAAAACAACGCAAAGAGAGGAGAGAAAAACAACATAAAGAGGCGATAGAAACAACGCAAAGAGAGGAGAGAAAAACAACATAAAGAGGGGACAGAAACAAACGCAAAGAGAGGATAGAAAAACTACGTAAAGAGAGGATAAAAACAACGTAAAGAGAGGATAGAAACAACGCAAAAAGAGGATAGAAACAACGCAAAGAGACGATAGAAACATCGCAAAGAGAGGATAGAAACAACGCAAAGAGAGGATAGAAACATCGCAAAGAGAGGATGAAAACAAACGCAAAGAGAGGAAAGAAACAACAACAAAGAGAGGATAGAAAAACAACGCAAAGAGAGGATAAGAAACAACGCAAAGAACGGATAGAAAAACAACGCAAAGAGAGGATAGAAAAACGACGCAAAGAGTGAACAGAAACAAGGCAAAGAGCGGATAGAAAAAACAACGCAAAGAGAGGATAGAAACAATGCAAAGAGCGGATAGAAAAAACAACGCAAAGGGAGGATAGAAAAAAACGACGCAAAGAGAGGATAGAAAGAACGCAAAGACAGGATAGACAAACACACGCAAAGAGCGGATAGAGAAACAACGCAAAGTGAGGGTAGAAAAACGACGCAAAGAGAGGATAGAAACAACGCAAAGAGCGGATAGACAAACAACGCAAAGAGCGGATTGAAAAACAACGCAAAGAGAGGATAGAAACAACGTAATGAAGAAAATGCAAAATGAAAGACTGAAGTAAGAAAATGCATCACTAAGTATTACACATAAGGAAAAGGATGTAAAAGGAAACCTGATAATAAAACAAACAAACAAATCAAAAAACACCAACGAAGTCGAGAGCTTGGCGACTTCCATAATCCAAAGTATCTGAAAGTCGAGCCAGTCAAGTAAGGAAGTAAGGGGGGCGGGGGGGGGGGGGGGGGGGGGGGGGGGGGGGGGGGGGGAAGGGAAGAGGACGAGGAAGGGAAGTTACGCCACATTAGGCACAATAATAGACACGGCGACTGAAGCGATAGGGAGTATTACGTCTACATCCGAACCGATGCCCTAACGAACTCAAGAGTGTTTGGACAGACGCTCAGAGAGTGAGATGACGTCAGAAAACCACTGACAAGCAAGCAGAGGCTTCCATTTTTCTCCACACTTACTTTCACTACCCTCCTTCCTTCCCGTTAGGGATTGGCCGCTCCGGCAAAAGACTGTGTGACACGAGGGTGATCTCCCTTTCCCTGGAGTCCATAAGGTAGAACACCTTGCCGCCATCTTGATGACGAAAGCAGCGGCCCCCTAGCTTGACAAGTGACCAGCCAGAATGTTAACCTGATTAGTAGAGCGAGTTCGCAGTCTGGTGAATCTTGTCTCCTGTCGTGTCCCTCTTGGTGGGGTAGGGGAAGGAGGGGGGGGGGGGGGGGGGGGGGGGGGGGGGGGGGGGGGGGGCGGGGGGGGGGAAGCAAGGCAGGACGGAAACATAGGCGGCGGTGGACAGCTCTTCGGGGGTGGTTTGCGGCTGAGGGCTGAGGTGAGGGAAGAGAGGCGATGGGCGCTGAGGCTGAGGTGGGGGGGGGGGGGGGAGGGAGGGGGGGAGGATGCGCGATAAAAGGGTTCGCAGCCATCGGTACGAGTTGTAATGGCATCTATCAGTGTCCACGGAATTTGGGAGCAATTTTGCCCTGAAGGAGAGAGAGAGAGAGAGAGAGAGAGAGAGAGAGGTGAGAGTGTGTGTGTGTGTGTGGAGTGAGTGAGAGAGAGAGAGGGAGAGAGAGGAGAGAAAAGAGAGAGAGAGAGAGGATAGTGTGTGGGTGTGTGTGGGTGTGCGCGCGCTTGTGTGCGCGCGTGCGCGCGTGCTGCGACCTCACCTATGCAATAAATTAGGTTTACCAACCAGTCTAACTCCCGGAAAGTTAGGTCGTTTCCCGTCAGTCAGTGAAAGCAGCGTTCTTTTCGCTTAGATCCTGGAATATTTTTAGAACCAGAAAATATTGATATAAACAACACTCACCTTCAAATTGCTGATCTATTACATGAAAAATCTATGTTTGATAACTGGACTTTCGTAAAGAATTTTTTTTTTCCAATGGCGACACAAAAAGGCATACTGGTCGTCAAGGAGCGTTCTGATCTTGCTGCAATGAAAGATTTTACCGTCAAAATGGCTGATATTAAAACGCCCATTCTTTCCGTCAATATAATGTTCTTGAATATGCATTTGAAAATGGA
>JADBJO010001000.1:50000-52500 GCA_016801955.1 Conus betulinus | reverse complement strand
AACGACGGAAGATGGCATGGTTTGGCCACGTCATTCGTCACAACGTCCTCTCCAAAACCATCCTTCAAGGTACCGTTTGAAGGAGGGCGCAGACGAGGACGACAGAGAAAGAGTTGGTCCGATAATGTAAAAGACTTGACCAAAATGACCATGCCAGATCTCCTCATGACAGCTACCAACAGAAGAGCCTGGAGAGAAACGGCGGCTGCCTCATCACGTCCCCCCCCCCCCCCCCCCCCCCCCCCCCCCCCTCAACGACCCCAGCGGTCAGGGAATGACTGACTGACTGCCTGACTGACTGACTGACTGACGTATTATGACACTAACAGCCATAAACGATCGCTGGAATTCATGACGACGATCTTCAGATTTCAGACGTTTTCCCAGTCACCCCATCCCAGTCACCCCCCCCCCCTCCAACACCCCCTCCTCCTCCCGCTACCTATCTTCTCCCACCTCCTGTCTCCGCCTTCTCCTCCCCCAGCCTTTCCCCTTTCCTCTCCGATCTCCAGGTCCGGTCCAGTCGCAGTTATACGTCATCACCAGCGGTAAAACCGACAGACCTTAGAGACTGCCGTAGATGTGCAACAACGCACGATACCGTCGGGGTTTTAAACTTGAACATCACATCGCTGGACGTGGCACAAAGCAGGACCAAAAAGACCAACCGATAACAGCAACTAGTCTGTAAACGAGACCCAACATCACGCTAGAAAAGGGTTCTTGTCTATCTATCTTAACCACACGGCAACACAGTTATTAAGGAAATAACAACCGAGTTACTAGACTGCCAAAGAAATGGAGCAAATAGATTTTAACACTAAAGCCCCGAGTTTCGACTTGTTGATCTTCTTCAGATAAAGCCAAAAAAAAAAAAAAAAAAAAAAAAAAAAAAAGAAAAAAAAAAAATCAGACAGGGAAAACAACAACGACTACCAGACAAACAAACAAACAAACAAAACAAAGATCACAGAAATGATTCAGCTGAGAGAAAGGATATAATTTTCAGTAGGAAGTGTCAGTAGGAAGTGCGTGGTGATAGTGATGTGTGCGTGCGTGCGTGTGTGTGTGTACGTGCGTGTGTGTGTGTGTGTGTGGCGATCGCAAGTTAGGAAATTGGAAGATCTGAGTTACTCATCCATGATATTTTGAAAATGAACAAATGTCGAGAAATGAATAACAAAATAGAGGATTTAGCATAGAAAAGACAGACAGTGAATCACTGATCAGTAATATGTAAAGAAAAAAAAGTAAACGTTAGGAAATGAAATGATAATGACACTGTAATGGAAAGTAATATTACGATAAAAGTAGCAACAACAACAAATTAATAATAATGATAAAATGATAGTAAAAATAGTAATGATAGTAGTAGTAGTAGTAGTAGTAGTAGTAGTAGCAGCAGCAGCAGCAGCAGCAGCAGTGTGTAGTAGTAGTAGTACAAATAATATAAATCAGTACAATCATAATCACAACACACAAAAACCCATATAATTTGATAACAATTATCAATTCTAAAGAATTGCCTGGTGTTTAAAAGAAATAACACAAAACAGAGAAACCTAAATAAGGACTTTTCTCGTAGCGTTTCCGTGTGTGAGAAACGAGGACCCCCCGCTGCCAATAGCACTTTTAAATGAACACGCCATCTTCTCTGACAATCAGCAGCTGCAATCAGACCCCAACAATTGACCGTAGTCCAAAAACTTGTGGGACAGGCATAACAAAACAATAGGAACGATAATCACATGCACAAAGAAAAAGACAGGCACATGATACGAGGAAACTTTTCATCTTTCAACAGAGTGCACACGTGGAACAGTCCACCGAATATGACAGGCACTCGAGTCGAGAAAACCCTTCGCCTTTCATCAACAAAGCACATGTATAGCAAAGTCCACCACACATGACGGGCACTCACTTTAATGACAGAAACCCAGTGACTTTCATCAGTAAAGTTTCAAAACGGAGTGACTGAGGGCGGAAAATGAAGCAAAGTTTAGAAAGAGAGGGGGTTAGTTACCAAGGAAGGAAAGGAAGCAAAGATAAACCAACAAGGAATAGTAAACAAGGACAGGAGACACTTGTCCTGTACTTCGTCTATGTCCTTGGCAGTAACTAACCCCCTCTCTTTCTCAATTTCATCAGTAAAGTAAAGTGCATGCGTAGAAAACTCCACCAAATATGACGGGCACTCACTCTGGAGAAAGTGTTCACCTTTCATCAACAGAGCACACAAATGCAAACCATGTTGGGCGCTCACTGGGGAAGAAACCCTTCACCTTTAATACACACAACACACACAAAGACAGTAAAATGACCAAAAGCTCTTCCTACCAATCAGACGACCTTACTATTTTTGGTGTCTGGTGGAGGGGATCTTGGGATGGGGGGGGGGGGGGGGGGGATAATGATTATGATTAGATATGACCGAAAAGATTGCTTTCTTCTCAACTCCAGCCCATAAAGACAACATTCCCTTTGTTTGAACTAACGACGA
>JADBJO010001000.1:27500-32500 GCA_016801955.1 Conus betulinus | reverse complement strand
AACGGTATGACTTTGTTTCTCCAGTTACACTCATTACAAACGGTATTACTTTGTTTCTCCAGTTACACTCATTACAAACAGCATTACTTTGTTTCTCCAGTTACGCTCATTACAAACAGTATTACTTTGTTTCTCCAGTTACACTCATTACAAACAGCATTACTTTGTTTCTCCAGTCACAGTTATTACAAACAGTACTACTTTGTTTCTCCAGCTACACTCATTACAAACACCTTTGCTTTGCTTCTCCAGTTACACTCATTACAAACAGTATTACTTTGTTTCTCCAGTTGCGCTCATTACAGTTTTGCTTTGTTTCTCCAGTCATACTCATTACAATCCGCTTTGCTTTGTTTCTCCAGTCACACTGCTTACAACCAGCTTGCTTTGTTTCTCCAGTCACACTGCTTACAACCACTTTTGCTTTGTTTCTCCAGTCACACTGCTTACAAACCACTTTTGCTTTGTTTCTCCAGTCACACTGCTTACAACCAGCTTTGCTTTGTTTCTCCAGTCACACTGCTTACAACCACTTTTGCTTTGTTTCTCCAGTCACACTGCTTACAACCACTTTTGCTTTGTTTCTCCAGTCACACTGCTTACAACCACTTTTGCTTTGTTTCTCCAGTCGCACTGATTACAACCAGCTTTGCTTTGTTTCTCCAGTCGCACTGATTACAAACAGTTTTACTTTTCAAGTTGTCTTAGTACTATCGGTTTTGCTTCTTTGTTATACTTGCCACAGATTTGCTCCTCAAGTCCAGCTTATCACAATCAGTTTCCGTTCTCAAGTTATACACATTACAAGCAGTTTTCATAGCCTCAATTATGTTTTGACAGTCTGGGTTCTCCAGTTACACTCATCACCTTCAGTTCTTCATCGCTGGATTTGCATTCACCTTTATTAGTTTTGTTTCTCCACTTGCACTCATGACCATGTTTTTATTCTCCGGTTGCAACTCATTGAAAGCAGTTCACGTTCTTCAAATATACTCGTCCCATTCACTTCTAGCTCTCTAGTCACACTCATCACACTCGGCTTTGTTTGTCCAGTTATGCTCGTTAGAGTCAAATTCCATGTTTACATTTTTCTCCACATAGTTTCTTTTTTCCTGCCGTTTAATTAACACGAGTATTTATTTTCTTCCACTTTGAAACAGTTAGAACAAGAGATTTTGTTTTTCAGTCTTACTAAACATAACCAACTCAGTTTTTTTTTTTTTTTTCCTTACTCAACACACAGTCAATTTTGTTTTTCAATTTTACCCAGCGTAATGAATTTTGGGTCTAAAATTTTACTCAACACGATCAGTTATGTTGCTGATTCTTACTAAATACAAAATTTAGAAAGAGAGGGGTTAGTTACCGCCAAGGACATTGACAAACAAAGCACAGGACAAGTCACGATGCGTTTCGACCTCTTGGGTCTTCTTCAGGCAGAAAAAAAAAAAAAAACAGATCACATTTAACATTTAGGGCAGTACAAACAAAGAACGAAGAGTGACTTGTGTGTTGTCCATGTGGTAAATACAATTAATAACGCTTTTCAATCTGACTCAACACAATCAGTTTTGTTTGCCCTGTTCTAATCAACACAGTCAGTTTTGTTTTAACGCATTTTGATTTATGAACTGACTTTCGTTTCTACCATTTTAATCAAGACCAAAAATTTGATTTCTCCAGACTGATTCTTTCACTGTCTATTTCTTCTTTTTTTTTTATTAGTCTTACTGAAAACATTTTTTTTTTTCGTTTTCATTAACACAGTAAGCTTTGCTTCTCTAGTTTTAATCCACACTGTCAGTTTCAGTTCTCAGTTTTAATCATCAGAAAAGTCAGATGTGTTTGTCCCAGTTTTAATCAACAAAGTCAGTTTTAGTTCTCCAGTTTTAATCAACAAAGTCAGTTTTAGTTCCCCAGTTTTAATCAGCTCGGTCTAGCCGGCCCAGTAACAAGCCAATTAGACTCTTCACCAGTTCCTGGCTCACAGAAATCAGTCATTTGATTAGGTCACAGGTACAACAGGACGTCGATAGAACACCTCACGCATCGAATAGACGGGGAGTAATTCGGCAGGCATTGCCGGCGGTTCTTCCTTTCTTTCTGCGTACGCAGGCTAATACTCGTGCGGACTCTCCCTGTATAGCCAAGCAAGGATTAATCCCATCTACCCAACAGAGGGAGTTGATTTTGTGTGCGTCACTTTATTTCTTTGTATCCCGCCATTAAGGCAGCCATACTCCAACTTCGGGGAAGGTGCATGCTCTGTGTAACGTGTCATCCATACCAACGGCCAAACTGGCCTTCTCTTCCGAAAGTTGGCTATGGGATTTTACGTGTGTGCGCAAGATGCTATGCGTGCGTTCGCACACGGAACCTCGGTTTATAGTCTCAATGGAAGGACTGTATGGGAAATGGAGTCAGAACCAATGTTAACTCTGAGGGAAAAATCCCCCTGTACCGAAACGGCCCGGCGGAGATTCGAACCGGCAACTCCAGGTTCACCAAGATTACGAGTCCGGCGCTCTACCACTGAGCTATTCCGCCCCCCCCCCCCCCCCCCCCCCCCCCCCCCCCCCCCACCCCATCATCGGCGAAGTCATTGATAGGAAACCATTTGTCAGATGACATTGATAGGAAACATCCGTCAGATGACATTGGTAGAAAACCATCATTCTGTCAGGTGGTTGCAGAGTATCTGGCACCATTAGAGTGTGATTAGATTAGCAGTGTTAAGTCTTCTCCGTCGCTGAAACGCAGCCGCTTTGCGTCTATTCTGTCAATGTCTTTCAGCCTTGAGTCCAGACCAAAGCTTGTCATTTACCTGAAGACTTCTTGGATCAGGTGTTGTCATTTAATACTGTACAGTTTACGTGCAAGAAGAACATTTCCAGATTCTAGTGATAACAGATCAGCGCAACGCGTGACTTTCTAAACTGACGATATTGTAATACCGCACTGCTTTATTTATGGTGTGACGCGTAGCGCTCTTGCCCTCACTTCTGAAAGAACTTCATTGGCTGCCTGTTAAATGTTGTTTGCCAGTACAAGCTGGATAGGTTTGTTTTTCGTTTAATGTATGCCTCTTTTCAGTCACATTTATCTAACACTCTCCTATATACCAGTCATCGCGAGCTCTCCGGTCCTCTGGTAAATCAAACACACACACACACACACACACACACACACACACACACACACACACACACACTCACACACACACACACACACACACACACACACACACACACACACACACACACACACACACAACACTTTGTCTTCCGCTTTACGAAATCAACATCACGTTTTGGAGAAATCATTGTCAATAATACTGTTTTGCACCTATGTATGTATACACACAATTGTGTACAGTAAGGTACATTTTACCTAGAAGCAACGAAATGAATGAACAGTTGAATGGATTGTGTATGAGAGTGCGGTGAGTAGCTTTCCATTAAAGTCGCCTGGTGCTGTACAGATGTTACTACTGTTACCACTGTTACTACTACTACTACTACTACTACTACTACTGCTGCTGCTGCTGCTGCTACTACTACTACTACTGTTGCTGCTGCTGCTACTACTACTGCTGCTACTACTACTGCTGCCACTTCTACTGCTGCCACTGCTGCTGCTGCCGCCACTGTTGCTGCTGCTGCTACTACTACTGCCACTACTACTACTACTACTACTACTGCTGCTGCTGCTGGTACTTGTGCTGCTGCTACTATTGCTTCTACTGCCACCACCACCACCACCACCACCGCCACCACCATCACCACCACCACCACCACTACTACTATTACTACTACTACTACTACTACTACTACTTATCAAAATCATCATCATCATCATCATCATCATCATCATCATTACTATTATCATTATTATTATTGTTGTTGTTGTTGATTGTTATTATGATTGTCATTGTTGTTGTTGTCATCGTCGTTGTAATTATCATATTATCATTATTATATCATTATTATTATTGTTGTTTGTTGTTTAGTGGTAGTGGTCGTAACAGTAGTATTATCATCATCCTCCTATTTTTTTTATCATTATTGATATCTTTTTATTTATACTCTCATATCATAATTATTATCATTATTATCATTATTATTATTCATAATCAGCAGCAGCAGCAACACCATTAATTGTAGTAGTAGTAGTAGTGGTGGTGGTAGCAGCAGCAGCAGCAACAGTAGTAGCAGCAGTAGTAATAATAACAATAGCTGCATAGTAATAGTATACTCGTGAGTATTGCTACGATCATCATCATTATCAAGTGTAGGGTTCAGGAGCCGTACGGATAAAATATGGGGACATCAGTCGCTCGTTGACGTGAGATAAGATCAGATATCTTGCCAGGGTTAGAACACAGACACGAGAGATAAGAAGAAAACACTCTGTTCAACGAAAAAGGCAATCACAGGATGTAGGTTTCCCGATTGTTCAATATGAAAACTTTAAGGAGGTCATTGAATAAGTCGTCGCATACAGTTCACATTCGCATGGTAATCGGTTTTTCTTTACGTTTTTTTTTTTTTTGTTGTGTTTTTGTCTGTTGGAAAACGGATGAAACATACATTCCTTTTCATCTGAATTTGTTTACTTTGTTTCAGTATGATTCTGTTCTGTACTAGTTGGTAGTTTTTGTGTTTATTTCTTTTCCCCTTTTGGCTGTGTAGGGGCATTTTGCGTAAATGGCAATAAAGACTTAGTCTCTGTCTCTCTATCTGTCTATTTGTCTGTCTCTTTATCTCCCTCCCCCCCCCCTCTCTCTCTCGTTCGCTCTCCTCACTCACTCACTCACTCTCTCTCTCTCTCACTCTCTCTCTTTTCCACCCAGGACTGGGTGGGAAAAAGTATCTATGTACTTTATCCTATTATTCTGGTAAAATAAAATTTCGTTTCGTTTCGTTTCGTTTCTCTCTTTCTCTCTCTCTCTCTCTCTCTCTCTCCTCTCTCTCTCTCTCTCTCTCTCTCTCTCTCTCTCT
>JADBJO010001000.1:2500-22500 GCA_016801955.1 Conus betulinus | reverse complement strand
ATTGCACGCCAAGGGAATGTACACAGTAGCACCGAGCTGAAAAAACAATCGTTACCAAGATCGTTTTGTTTGAAGGTCGAGAAACAGAATTCAGAAAAGCTTTCATTCTGGGAAGTACGACTTACATAGCATTCAAAACTTGACTTTACGTGTCGGCAAATGACATGAAAAGAAAAGGGATTAATCTGATACATATGAGATTAGCTTCTGTGAGTTCACGTTGGTTGTATGTCGGACGATGGGAGGAAAACAAAGCACTGTGATTCAGTTACACATGAAGTTCATAACTTTAAAAAAAAAGAAACATTACTCATCCGCCGAACGAAAGACAACAAACAAATTACGCGACAATTCATGACTATGAAATTATAAAATTACACCTGTACATGTTCGTCTTTTTGTGGAGGTCGGGAAGATTGAATCTCCCCTACACCTCACGGAAAATTATTCAGGTCGAATTGAAACCCACGGCTTCTGCAAGTTTCTTTCATTTAAAAGTCGGACATTGAATCCTTTTTAACTTGTGATTCTGATTCAGATGACATTCGTAGCTTCTACCACTTCTTGTTTGAAGGTCGGAAGAGCCCCACCCCCACCCCCCACCCCCCCACCTCCTCCCAAGTTGTAATGTCCGTGATAATGATATTCATAGCTTGCATTTACACGATGCATCAACGCTTGTGACAGTCCGGGCAGTCTCGCTTTAATTTGACACTGATAGATGACCTGGGACCAGGAAGGGGGTGGAGTCACGGTTCACCCGGTTAAGGATGACCAGTGACGAGGCGCGTAGGAAGAGGGAGAACCCGCAAGTACCTGACCTCAAGCGCACAAATCAAACACTGGGGAAGAAATAGAGATGACTCGCGGATCCCCCCCCCCCCCTCCCACACCCCCCAATCCAGAGTGCCAAACCTCACCAAAACCCCAACTTTTGCCCGTCTACCAACAGTGACGTAGACGAGTGAGAAGACTGGGTGAACGAAAATGAACAGAACGCACGTGCAAAGACAGCGCACAGCGAGCGCTGGGGTGACATGGCAAGTGAATCAGTCCAGCAGTGCTTGCCCCAAGATTTGGTCCCTCCTGAAAAATGGGCAGATAGGGCAAAAGTAATAGGGACAAAATCTCCTCAAGAGGGGTAGGAAAGAAAGGTCACGCTTGGCGTGTGACAGGTGGTATTAAAAAAAAAATATGAGATTTTAGCTTTCTCCAAAAACTATCCAACGGTTCATAATAGCTGCTGAGAAAGTGACGGTATCGCATCTCTCTCTCTCTCTCTCTCTCTCTCTCTCTCTCTCTCTCTCTCTCTGCTAACGTTTAACAAGTCAAACTGCAAAAGGTCACGAGCATTTTTTCTTAATTATACACTCTCTCAGGCGCAAACGAAGATTCATACCAGTAATCTCTCTCTCTCTCTCTCTCTCTCTCTCTCTCTCTCTCTCTCTCTCCCCTCATCGTCCTCGCCCTCTTCCTCTCCTCATTCTTTTCTCTCGGTCTCATTGATCTCCTTCGCGTCCTCTTTGTTCTTTCTACAATTCTGTTCCCTTCAATCGTTGCATTCAATTAATTCTCTTGTGTTGTGCTTTTCTCTCATAATTTTTTTTTCTTATTTTTTGTTTTCTTTTGTAACGTGTGTGACTGTTGAAATAAAAACAAAAATTAAATAAGAAAATACATGCCTGGCCTGACCAGCTTACCATATGAATGAGCTTGTATTCCCAGTCTACATTCGAGAGGCAATGATACAAGTGACAGGGACACATAGGATATTGTGATCTTGACCTTTCCCCTGTTTCTCCGGGGATGAGGATGGATGGGGCAAGGCGGGGGGGGGGGGGGGGGGGGGGGGGTGTGGAAGTGGGGATTGGGTGGGAGAGGTAGGACTGTTAGCACCTCAGGGGTCCGTCTGGATTGTCTGTTGGGGTACCAGAAGGTTAATTTGAGTTGTGACAGAGGTATCCCAGCGACAACATCTGTCTATCACCTTCCATCCCCTCTTCCCTTTGTCTGTCCTTTGCATCCTTCGTCTCCTCGTCAACGCCCCCTCTTTCCCTTCCCCTCCCCCCCCCCCCCCCCCCCCCCTCATTGGCTCTCCAACATACACACAGAGTCAGCAGTTACTCTAATTCATGAATAGCTCAAATGAAGGGTTGGATGGTGTTCCCGGTCCCCTCACTTTCCGAAATACATTTAAGAGTGAAAGACACTGCTGAAGAGACAAAAAAAAAAAAAACCAAACAAAAAAACTTGCATCACTAGACCGTCAAAAAAAAAATGGACCAACCAACTAACAGTACAAAAGAAACGGGTTTCGACCTTCGAGATTTCTGCAGGCAAGACAAAACAACAGCGACGAATAAACACAATGAATAAGAAAATGACAAGAAAGAAACAACGACCAAGATGCCCTCATAGCGTCTTTTCGCAGGGGAGTGGAAAAAAGTCCGAAAGGAGTTATTTTCTCTTGTGAAGGGAAATCACTCATGCCGCACGTCCCACTCGCCTGGTCGGCATTAGAGGGGATCTAAGTTTCCATTCCGTCTCCATGCCCATGCTCGTGGTCGGTTCATGTGACTGTCAAAATCGTCGCTTTAGGTGAGTTCATGGAGATCGTCGTTGGATGGACGTGGTGGTGCCTTCCAGCGTGCAGGGGGGGGGGGGGGGGGGGGGGACTCTCACTCATACTGGCTCAGTGACTAAACTAGTACTGTCGTCTGTAGGAGGCTTAGTAGGTGGTGTCCAGCACACGCTGGATCAGACCAGCAAATACCAGCAAAGTGACTGGACAGCATGACAGTGTCCTCCATCGGGTTGCCTCATGACGGCTTGATATTGATTGCTTCCTGAGGGAATAACGCTTCTGTGGGGACACGGGTAGATGACACGGCATCATTAGATAGGCAACCCGCCACAGCAGACACTGCACTGTGACTGAATCGCTTCAGAAGGTGTTCAATGCGCGGGACGCGCGGAATCAGAGTTAATCATTGTTCGCTTTCTGGTGCGAGACCAGGTGGATCTGCTGGCACCACAGCAGCCTTGGACTCGATGTCGCCGTTACTTCGGGTGTGAAAGGGAAAGAGGCGTGGGGAGGGCGAACGGGAGGAAGGTGGGGATTGAGACTGATGTGACCATGAGAGCAGGTTATGAAGGGTCCTCTCCCGAAGACAATGTTTATTTCCTCGAGTTTTATAATCCTGTTATTCTGAAAGGGTTAGAGAAGTATTTGTCTGAGGGGGGTGGGGTGGCATGAGGGGAATTCTCTGCAAAAACCTGCTGTGTCCAGCTGTCCTTAGGGTTTCTTCCTGCTGACAAATGGCTGGACCATTACCGTTCAAATTAACGGATTCTGTGAGCTGGCTCCCACCGTGACTTTCTCTAATCTGCCATTGAAAGATCCTTTCAGAATTAACCAAAAAGTGAGAGACAATGATGAATCCATCGGCGCGAACAAACAATAGACTATGAGTGATGAAAAAGTGAAATTTTCATTTGTCTGTGGAAGGAAATTCTCCACTGAGCGCAGCATGAAGATTCACAGAATAGAAAGGGCTGCATGCATATTTTAATGCATGAACAGCAGCACGCTGACGTCGGAATACCAAAACCAGAATTCAAACAACAGGACCAAGAACTTACACGCTGATTCTTCAGACGAAGAATTTACTACAGGCTATCGATGTAAAAAGTTCGAGACCCGTGAGTGATTAAAGGGAAATAGAGGAAATCAGACTGGAAAAAAAAAGCCTATCGATTGGATGTGTGGATAGGAAAAGCTCACCAGAGCACAATCAAGCCGCATCTGGAGTCATAGTTTACGGAGCCTCTGGAGACGCCTATGGAGTGAAACGACAAAAGTTGAAGGAACCCCCCTCAAAAATCAAGGCGCCATCAAGAGATGGATAACATCCGGAAGGGAAAGGGGAAATCCCAAGAAACACACGAAGGCTGCCTTATAAGCTGAGAAGAAAGGGACTGGGGAACCTAAAGGAAGACCTGAAAGCTCAAAACAATGCCTTTGGCAAAACAGAATCATGGAGACAGAGATACATGTATAACAAAAAGAAGAAAAACAACAACGATTGCTCCCTTAGAGATCCTTTTCAGTTCTCCAGGAATCCATCTGAGCATTCCAAGTCAGAGACACTCAGAGTGCGCACAGAAACTCTGGACAAGCATCTCAGGAAAACAAATTCCGACCCACAGAACGAAGCACCGTTTACAATCAAGGGCTTGGTGCGCCCTGCAGCACCAGAGAGAAAACTTCAGCGATAAGCCACCATAGCTCGATGGCAGAAAGAAATGGCGGAGACAGCCGGTGGCAGATCTTCGCCGGGACCGAATGGAATACCCTATCTATTGTGTAAGAAATTTCCAGACTCCTTGAGTGGCTCAACAGAAGGAGAACATCAGCATGGAGGAGCGTGTAGATCAGCATTCAATGAATAATAGTTGATGAAGTGTTCGGCTCCCAACGAGCAAAACGCGAGTAACATCAATCAGTTTAGACCGGTATCACTTCTGAACATTCAGGGGTAACTCCTCTTCTTTGACATGGCAAAATGCTGACTAGACAGGGGTTTCTTCTCTATGTTGTAGATGTAAACTCACATCTACCTGACTGAGAAGCATGTCAATGTAGTCGGCAACTTAGGGAATATGGTCCCCCAATCCACAATCACGACGGAGGTTGGAACAAGGGAGGGGGTGAGGGGGGTGGGGGGTGGGGCGGGGGGGGCTTTGCAGATGGATCAGACCATAATCCCAGAACCCAGCTCGCGATTTCCGATAACAACGGAACCAGAACCCTAAAGACAGTGACAGAGGCAGATGACAAGAGTTTCACCTGGTCGATGGGGAGCTAAAGTGAACCTCATAAGGTTTTGACTTACCAGTTTAGAACAAGTTTCTGAATGCAGTATGGGTACGACATTCGTCTTAGAAGGCAACGCTTTGAGACGGCCACCCATCCACAAAATCAGGTTCGACTCTCGTTAGGGCTTATCAGAAGAGCATCAAGGAGTCATGACCTGAGCGCCGCCCAGCTTAGCGTGCAAAGCTGTCAATGCCGGAAAAATCGCAAGATAATTTTTTTATTCTAGACCTTATGCTGTCAAGCTTCCCCCAGAACTTCTTACCGTCTTAAATGTAAACTATCAGTATTGAACGAAACGTTCTGAGCTGGCAGAGAGACAATCACCAAGGTAACGCTTTGTTTATTGGCCTCACGTGACATGCACACAGTACTTGTCTTTCACCACAGTCAATTGTGCATGTGACAAGACGTTCCGACATCCAAAAGTTCGTTTCTTCCTGCAACGGTTAAACGCTGGAAAATAAGCATGTGAAGCAATGCAAAAAGTCAAGGCAGCAGCGGAAACCGATTGCGAAATAACCTTCAACTCCCTCCCTCCCTCCCTCCCTCTCTCCCTCTCTCTCTCTCTCTCTCTCTCTCTCTCCTCTCCGACGTCAGCAGTAGAGCCCGTCGTGTGTGTGTGTGTGTGTGTGTGTGTGTGTGTGTGTGTGTGTGTGTGTGTGTGTGTGTGCGCGCGCGCGCGAGCGCGTGTGTGTGTGTGTGTGTGTGTGTGTGTGTGTGTGTGTGTGTGTGTGTGTGTGTGTGTGATTTCTTTGAAGTGCTAGTATTGTCGGATCGAGGGACAGGCAAAACTTCTGTTGTTGTTTCTTTCTTCTGCTGCTGCTGCTGTTGCTGCTGCTGCTGCTGTCTCATCTTCTGCGCCACTTCACTGGCATCGCACTCACGCAGGTCATCGGCCCCAGTCCACAGCTACACCAAGCCCATCCCGCCACAATTCCGGAAACGGCAATCCGCGGGGAGCAGTCAATGTCAAGTCGTCGGAAGGCAGTCCACTAGAGAAGACACTGCACTGCTGCCGAATCACTTCACTGGTGTTCACTGGCGCCTTTTCTGGTCCAGCATGCGTAAGACATCACCGAAATAAGCCTCCTACTGACGAAGATTATTGCTTAATGGCGGAGCAAGCGTGGCTGAGCTTCCCTTCCGAAGGGCGCAACAACGTCCGTCCGACGACTGTCCCTATGAATTTGCCGATACCGGTGATCCAGGCTGAACTAAACCAAACCCTGGATGTGGAAAAAAAAAGGTCACTGAAAGGGACGTCACCATAAAAGCAGGATATGAGGGGACACAGAATTTGAGGCTCTCTTACGCTGATCGAAAAGAAAAGGATGAGAGGATGAAGATGATGAAGAGGATGAAAGATGATGCTACGGATTTCCATTCTGGTCCGAGACTGCATGACAGGGCTGTACTCTACGCTTTCTTTTATCCCAGGCCCAAGTGTCACAGAAACGTGTTGGTCAGGAAATTTGGATGACACTCTTACAGACGCATCTGTTGGGTGGCTGACACTCGACTGTGTGATCCCAGTCTTCCCAGTTGAGCCCGTAGCAACGCCAGCTTTGGATAGGAGCCGGTCAGGGAAAAGAAAGAAAATCCCACAAATCAATGGATCCGATAAAAATCGAACCCACGACCTCCAGGCCGGGAGTCCGCGACTCTAACCACTTCGCCATGGCGACTGGTATAGAAAATCAGTGTTCTCTTGTAATTCAAGTATGCTTCCATATGTAAGTAGAGAAAAATCTCAGTCCTAGTTCATCATAGAAACTGAGTACACTTTCTCTACCGCAGATAAACTGGACTTGAATACGACACATCTGTTCTACAGAGAGGTGGTTTTTCTTATATATGTACCACAGATAAAGCCACTTATCTATGTAAAACAAACATTACCCTAAGAACAGACCAAGATTATATACTTTGTGCCACTAGAAAAGAATGGACCGATGTGAAATATAAGCAAAAAAAAAAAAAAATCATTTCTTTCAAAGAAAAAAAAAAATCTGCAATTCATCAAAAGATCAAAAGAGTGTCATATTCTCTTACTTCCAGCTTTAATTTCATTGCAGCCGGGCTCTTTCAGAGAAAGAGAGAGAGAGAGAGAGAGGGAGAAAAAAAAAACACAACTCCTGAAATAGAATCAACCAACGGAGACAAATGTGTATAAAATTCACATCCATTCATAACATGACAGCTCCACTATTGACTTCCTAAGGGCAGGATGAAACTAGGCCTTGCTTTAAGCGTCAGCATTTCCGTTGAACTCAGCGCCCGTTGGAGGACAACTAGGACTGAAGCAACATGATGAAAAACAAAAAAAAAAAAAAAAAAAAAAAAAAAACCGCCGCCACAGTGCCACAGACAACAGCAAAAAACCTAAAATGGTTATATTGACGACAAAGCTTCAAAATGGATAGCTGATACCCACTCAGATTGTGTGTGTGTGCACAGTTTTCGTACCTAGTCGCCTAACTACAAACAACAACAACAACAGCATTACACAACAACAACAACAACAACAACAACAACAACAACAAAGCCAGCATGTTCTAGTTGTAACCGGAGAAGTAAATGTAATCACTTTCTGGAAAAAAAGAAGACAGGTAAAAGTCCTTTTTTTTTAAGTTTACACACACGCACGCACGCACGCACGCACGCACGCACACACACACACACACACACACACACACACACACACACACGACAATTAAAAAAAAAATGAAGATATTAAAAGGAGACTCAAAGAGGGTGACAGGCAAGGGGGGGAAGTACTTGCCAGGAACTTCGAGAAGTAGGGGAAACAACTCATACTGACAGAGCCTCCGGCATCTCTCACTGAAGGCGGGGATTGGGGTGGCAATAGATGGGAGGGAAACGGTTGTGGGGAGAGAGGTTTGGGGTGGGATATACAAGGATAATAAAAGGAAGATAAATCATTTTATAATGGAACCATACCAGAACATCTGAAGTAGGTCAGGTTTTCTCTCCCCTTTACCTCTCAACCCCAACCCCCCCCCCCCCCCCTCCTTCTCTGTGTGTGTGTGTGTGTGTGTGTGTGTGTGTGTGCTTGCGCGCGCTTGCGTGTGTGTATGTGTATGTATGTATAGGTGTGTGTGAGCGCGCGCGCGTCCATGGGTGCTTCTCTCTCTCTCTCTCTCTCTCTCTCTCTCTCTCTCTCTCTCTCTCTCTCTCTCTCTCTCTCTCTCTCAAACAGATACCCTTTGCCACCTAACCGACTTCCATTATCCCCATGCATATGTACACAAACTGATGAAAGTCTACAAGTTGACACATTCCTGTCTGTTCATTTGTGATCGACTCTGTGTGTGTGTGTGTGTGTGTGTGTGTGTGTGTGTGTGTGTGTTGACAGAGACAGACAGAGACAGACAAATACAGATACAGATACAGAGAGACAGAGAGAGAGAGAAAGAGAGAGAGAGAGAGAGAGAGAGAGAGAGAGAGAGAGAGAGAGAGAGTAGACTTAGACTTCTTCTGTGTTTGCGAACACTTGATGGACACCCCAAAAGTCTCAGGGATATGACAGCCCCCACTAAATGAATTAAAACGGTCTACCCAAAGTACCACACAAAGGAAAAGACAAGAAAATTGCAGAAAAGGACACTGAAAAAAAAAGAAAGAAAAAAAGAGAACAGAAGGTGCTCGTCAGATGGAAAATATTCAATGACACACGTTGGTCTGATCGACTGGGGAAGGTCACAAAGCTGAGGGAGCCAACGATTCCAGGACTTCTACGTCACGTCAAATCGTATCCCCCATCCCTCCCTCCATCCCTTCACTCCCCTACTCCCTCCCCGGCCATCCATCCCAGTCTCTTTCTCCTTTAGCCCCCACTGCAGCAGCAGCAGCAGCAGCACTGCAAAAGAGTGACGTCATGGGTACTGATCTGCTTGATCCCCGGTATGTCAGCGACATCCTCAAATCTGACAGACAGATTTCTGTATAATTAGCAAATAAAAAAAAAGAGGGAAAACAAAGAAACAAAGAACGAAAGAAAGAAAGAAAAATAGATAAACAGTAAGAGAAAGAAAGACAGAAAAAGAAAGAATGAAGGAAGAAAGAAGGAAGGAAGGAAGGAAGGAAGATAAAGAAGAAAAAAGAAAGAAAGAAAGAAAGAAAAATAGATAAAAACAGTAAGAGAAAGAAAGACAGGAAGGAAGGAAGAAAGAAAGGAAGGAAGGAAGGAAGGAAAACAAAAAGAAAGAAAGAATGAATGAAAGAAAGAAAGAAAAAAGAAAGAAAAACCAACGAGGATTGATTCGGTTCGATCAGTGGAATCTGTCTGGCTCTGTGCTTGTCAAGAGATTCAGACACACTCTGTCTGAGAGATGGATAGAACGATGGCATCTTGCATAGCATCTGTCCGCTGTCCCGCTCTTGTTTTTTCTTTATTCTTTTCTTTTCTTTTTTTTTTCCTCACCAAATTTGGTTGAAAGTCTGGTGGTGCAAAGAGCTAAGATCTTTGTTTTCGGTAGGAGGGAGATAAGTGGAAGGGAAGCGTGGGGGAGGGGGGGGGGGAGAGGAGGAGGGCGGGAGGAAGGACTGGCAGGAGGAAGGGGGAGGGGGAGGGCAGCGCGGGGGAGAAATGTGTGTCTTTTCTTTTTTGTTTACACAAAACAAAAAAAAATGGGGAGCAACACGGAGCGGAAGCACACGACAATATATGTTTCAAACGTCTGTTTCCTGTTTCCTTTTTCACGTGGTTTACACAACGAAAGGGCGTAATGATCTGTTTTCACAGACCTAGACAGGAAGAATGCGTTTTGACCTGCGCAGGGTGAGACAGTGGCAGGGTCATTGAACCAAAGGTTCCCGCAGTGCTGGCCTGCGCTTCGAACATGCCGTCTCAGCTTAAGAGGGGTGACCTACATGAGACTATGACAAACGTAACCTCCAGCTGCCGAAACCTAATTTCTTATTTCCATGATCTACAGTTTCTGAAACTTTGTGTATTTAAAAAAAAAATGAATGACGATCATTTACAGCCGGTGGTATTATAGTCCGAAAGACCTGGCATTTGCTTTAAATTAATCGAACAGCTGTGGATGATTAAGAACAAATCCGTGGTACAACACTTTTCTTCGTTGGGTTCAACGCCAGTTCTTTCCAATCCTTCAATCTTCCAGAGAGATGGCAACTGAAACCAGCGAAGTCATTCAGCGGCAGTGCAGGGTCACCTCTGTCGAGCTGCCCCCTGGCGACCTCATCTTGACTGCCCCCTGTGGAGTGCCCGAGCTCGGACAACGACTGGTCAGTTTTGGGTGTGGTTGTACACTGTGGGGGGGGGGGGGGGGGGGGGGGGGGGGGGGGGGGGGGGGGGGGTCTGGAATGTGCAATAGGAAAGAAATGCAAAACGAAACAAAAAAAGCATGTAAGCGAGATATTACTGTTTCTGTGTACGTACACTTGAAGTACACATGGTTGTACACTAGGATCACACTCCAGAGATGATGAGACGCTGCTGTCAGCGCGGCAAGTTGAGCGGTTGGTGCTGAGCGCAATCATCACTGAAGTGTGTTACGAATGGACATCGTTGAAGCACGTACTAAGTGTTGATAGATCGATGTCTATAGCATGCGTGGTGGGACATCTTATGGTGAACCATAGGATTTGGGCCATTAATGCAAACAAGAAGGAGAAGACAAAACAAATCGTAAAGAGGAAAGATAAGTGGCGTACGCGCACCTGCGATCACGCGCTCGCGCGCCCCTCCCCCCTCCCACCCCCCCCCCCCATTCACACACGCACGCGCGCGCACACACACACACACACACACACCCAAAGCGGAACCCATATGCAACCATTGAGACAGAACAGTTATCCAAACGCAGCAGTTGTGGAAAATGGACGAAATCCTGGGAGTCAGGGTTGATCTTCGCCACTGCGACATCTCACCACAGGCTTGTCGACCGGGAGGGACAGTGTGGGACGAAGGTGAGCTCTGGAAAGAGTAAGATGATGCTAAACAACGCCAACAACATTCACGCCAATATCCACTATTAAATGTAATCACCCTGAAGAGGCACACGCCTTCAATTACCTCACCAAAGATGTGCAACAGAGGTAAAAAAAAAAAAAAAAAAAAAATCAGTTCAGCTCAGCAATGAAAAGTGTGACCCGATCGTAGAACATCAACATCAGCTTCTACATCAAGCTGTCAGTCTGCAAAGCTGTCACCTCTTTTCTTTCTGTTCGGATGTGTGAACGGCATCCTGCCAGCTGATTTGGATAAAAAAAGAAAAAAAAAGAAATTAAAGCATTCGAGATTTACGGCTTCCAAAGGCTGTTCGAAAATTCATTGACAGACCACAAGTTCAATGCCGTTGTTCGCAGTTCACACCAAATATATATATATATAGAATTATAAACAAAGCTTGCTCTTATAGTAGAATAGGGGGGTGATAGGCCTTCATATCTGCAGTGGTAGACGATTCTGCCTAACTGACAGTATGTGCTTGAGTGGGTGAATGGGGAATAATAAATGCTTCTCAAAATGAACCTTCAGCAAGCTTATAGTCTCCGAAGTGGGAGACCACCTCCAATGGGGAGGAAGCTCACTAACATATAACTCCTGGTCAACATATAACTCCTGGTCAGATACCGATATTTCGAAACCTGATTGTTTTTCTCCTCAGTGACCGCGGAAAGTGATACTTTGACACCTTTTGCCTTTTCGGTTTTAAGAAGAATGCTATACCAGAAAAAGGCTGGTGTGCAATACCGTAGTATGTTTGTTGAGTTTTCAAAAAACTAACCAAAGGTGCCACCTAAGAAGCAAAAGAAAATCATGAAAGAGCAAAACAAGCTACATTTTCTTGTGAAAAGTAAAACAAAATATAAAAAAGATAACCTCTTAAGACACAAGTGCTGAGGGCCAGTTCTTGGAATGAATCTGCAAGGGACTAAATTACAATAAACAATAAATTCCAAGGATAAGTACCGAGCACCATTCCAGCAACTTACAGAGCAGCTAGGTGTTGCAATGACTGCAAGAAATATTGAATTATAAACAAAGCTTGCTCTTATGTCTCAGATTGTAGAAATAGGGGGTGATAAGCCTTCATATCTGCAGTGGTAGATGATTCTGCCTAACTGATAGTATGTGCTTGAGTGGGTGAATGGGGAATAATAAATGCTTCTCAAATGAACCTTCAGCAAGCTTATAGTCTCCGATGCTCCATGTAGAGTCTAGACTCAAACGGGAAGTCTGGAGCCATACAGTCGAGTTTCACCACTTCATAAATGCGTCTCTTACAAAACTGCTCAAATTTCCAGACCAACACCACAGGTGTACGTATCACTCGGGCCTGGTTGACGCCAGGACGTGACGACAGAAAGCGTAGAATTCCATCCTGTCATGTAATCTCTGGCAAGAATGGAATTCTACTGCTTCATCTTTCGTCTCCATGGATTGGAACTGAAAGACTCAAATTCTGTTGCTTTGCACGCCCTGCTGCCTTGCTGGACGCAGAAAAGGAAAGTATCCGCAACCCCTTTGCCAAAAAAACCACACTATAAGATATCGACATACAGAAGACACACCAAGCTACAGGCTACTGTCAGCCTCGGTGACTCGCATGCCTCCTTCCCCTTCCTTTCCCTGTCCCCACCCCCACATCTTTCCTCCCTCAGCCTCTTTCACGCTCTTTATAGAACTCGGGACTATGCAAGCAATATTGACCAATCCCCCATCTGGAAAGCTGGGATCTCCTTCCACCATGAGATGACCTTTGTCATCGTGTGCTGTCCGTACCTGCGTTCTCCAGGCCTCTCACTCAATGGGGCTGCTCAGTGAGATCCTCTGGACTGGGAGTACACACACATCGTGTGGTTTCTCCCTTACCGTCACCATCGCCCAGCGCACCCTGCAATGACTGTCAATTTAATGGGAGCGTGATGTGAAGAGAGATATAAAAAGAACGTCACATTTCTCTCCCCACTACCCCTACCCATCTCTCCCCCCCCCCCCCCAAATCTCCCCCCCCCCCCCCCCCCCCCCCCCCCTCCTTTCCCCCTTTTCCCCACGCGCATTCTTGTCTGCCTCTTCTGTACATTCTGTCAATATCTGGTAAGATTTCAGGGCGTGTTTTATTGATGAATCTAGCCACGCATTCAGTGCGCAGGATTGCACACTGGTGCCTTTTCAGGCTTCAAAATACTCTTGCCTTGCAAACAAACCTATCGCCTCTCGTGAACAGAAACTGTCTCTTGCTAAGACAGGAACGCCTGCCTTATGAACTTAAACGCCTATCGTCTTTTTCACACCTCCTAATGCCCACGTTTCCCGCGGGATTCTCTGTTACAGCTCCGATGATTGAAAACTTTCGGGATCAATTCTGACACGGTAACGGCCATTTGGCTGAGCTGTACACAATATGAACGCTGGCTGCAGTGCTGGACGTTGCTGCGAAAGATGCATAATGATGACGGCTGGCCTTTTGACCGAGTGTTCTGCACATTCTTTTCCTTGACCACATAAACAGATTCGGTCTGACCTCCCGTTGTCCCAGGAGAGGCAAATCGCTGGCCACCCTCCCAGTGTCACGGTACTGAAGATAAATGGAATACCCCGCCGATAGATGGATGTCTGGCACCGACTGGCCTGCTCTGGTGATGGATAGAAATTAGCCTCTCGAGACCGCCAGAATGGGTTGGGTGCCAGCTTAAATCACCGTACATCTCTTGTCGCCGGCGCTGTCCGCAAGTTGTGCGGGAACTCTGGGTGGCATTAATAAAAGTTTGAGGATTTTTCATGTTGTGGAGCGTGTGATGTCTTAGTGACAAGAAATTAAAGATTTTTCTGTGTTCATAGAACGCACCTTTTCTAAGAAAACAGCCTTCTTTGCAAAAGAAATTAAGATGTTTTCAAAGAGTATAGTGCATGATACATGTCCCATCTTCATTTCGTAAGCATTGAACTGTAAACATGTCTACCGTCACAGAGTCATTATTTCTATAACAACCTCCCCCCCTCCCTCACCGAACCCCCACTTCAATCCCCAATCCACCCCACTAAATCCCATTGCCTTTATAAAGGAAACGTAAGTATCACCCCCAGATTGGTTTTAACTATGTATGAATAGTGAATTACTGATTTTAACGTCCTTGAGTTAGGGATCAGCAAATACTCTCAGTGTTTCCTGCACATGAAATATTACTTTAATAAGATCTGGATAATTACATTGAGTTTCTAGCTGACCAGAAAATACTAAAAAAAAAAAAAAAAAAAAGAAAAAAGCAAGGTTCACCTTGAGTGATCAAAAGAGGCTTCGATATTTTACTTTAAAAAAAAACAACAGATAATTCTTCTGTATGACCAGATTTCTTTATTACTACACGTGCAGCCCAATTTCAGTGTCTGGGGTTTATGTAGCTACTGGTACAGAAAAAAAGTTGACATCTCTTTCTCTTTTATGAAAGTAAAACCTTTTAAAATGTATTTACTCCTTTGCTTATTGGTTTGATGCCTTTTTTTCTCAATATTGTACAATGTTTACGGAAACTTTTTATTTTTCCTGTATTGTGTGAAGCGCTCTGAGGATGAGTTTTCTTCTCTCATCGAAGAGCGCTATATAAGCTCGATTTATTATCATTATTATCGTTATTATTATTATTCATTTTTTTGGCAGTCTCATCTTCTGTGCCACCCTAATGGCACCGCACCTAAGCCACTAATCGCCACCACCCCCCCCCCTCCCCTCCCCCCCCCCTCCCCCCCCCCCCCCCCCCCCCCCCCCCCCCCCCCCCCCCCCCGTCCACAGTCTCAGCCTGGCCCATCCCCGACACAGACCAGGAAACGACAATCCACAGAAAGCAGTCAATGTCCTCAGGAGGAACCCCACCGGAGGAGATACTGCATTCTTGCCGAGTCACTTCGACGGTGTTCAGTGCTGCCCGCTCTGATCCAACATACGCAGGTCACCACCTTCTAAGCCCCGCGATTGACGGTAATAACTGCTTAATCACGGAGCCAGAGTGAGTGCGCTTTCCACCCAAGAGCGCCACCACGTCCGTCCAATGACAGTCCTCTGGGATTTGTCAATACCAGCGACACTGACAGAACCAGTTCAAAGGCATAGACACAAAGAGGCAGCCGAAACTGAGCTCATTACGAAAGCAAGGCATGAACGGTCGCAGAATTTGAGGCTTTGTATTTACTGATCGAGGAGGAGGAGGGGGATTGTGGTCTGAGACTGCACTGCATGACACGCTGTACTCAAACCTTACCTTCATAGTATATCCTGGCGTAGACCAGGCCTGAGAGATGCAGACATCTGCAGTGTTGGTCAGGAAATTTGATCATAGTTCAGTTCATTTCAGTGGGTTTTATTCAAACGTCTTTTCATCAGGAAATTTGAGCGACACTTTAAAGAGACACATCCATTAGGTGGAATAAAACTCATCTGTGTGGTCTCAGTCTTCCCAGTTGAACACACACAACAAAATCATCTCTGGTAGGAGCCGGTCGGGGCAGAAAGAAAAATAAACATTTTTGCTTCTTTTATCCATCCTTCTCGCCGTATCACCTTTAGTACCTTTCTCGTCGTCATAACTCCCATCCTGCTCAGTCTGCCACCCCAAACCTCGCTTCACACCCTCCTCGTGTGGCACCATCCAGTCTGTCCTGTCATAAGTGTTGCACTAGCATACACTCACAGTCTTTCACTTGCACAGATCCTTGTGCTTAACTGTGCAGCAATCAGTCTGCAATATTCATCTGGAAGAACAGCAAGCGCGACGTGTGCGGTACGGACAGAATCATGCATCCGCGTCTACGCTTTGCAGTTTTGTCATCAGCACTGTGTGTGCGTAAGTTTGGGCCTGCAAAGAATCGCACCTTAATATCTAATTTGTCTGTGTTACGTTTTACACATTTTTTGTTGTTGTGTTGTTACCAAAAACAAGTGTGCACTTTTCATTTACTGCTTTCTTAGGCAAAGTTCTCAGTGTTTTGATAGAACTAGGAATTTACGTCTTCAGTTTGAATGAAATCCTGTATTATGAACAATGGTTCTTTTGTTGAAGTTCAGCCAAAAGTATTTTGAACTACGTAATTAATCAGATCCGTATCTCTATAATTTTGGAAGCGCGTTACTGTTAGTTTTTTTGTTTGTTTGTTTGTTTGTTTTTTCTCAGTTTGATCTTCATTTCAAGTACAGATGTCCTGTGTCATACATTTTTGACATGTGGGAAATATCAGATTTCAACTGATTGAAAAACAAAAACAAAACAAAACAAAACAAAACAAAACAAACAAAACAAACAAACAAACACCAAAAAAAAACCGTCAGTGAGCACATAGTGAGGAATTCCTAATTTTCATCCAGTTGAGCAAAAAACTTTCAGTGTCTGTTTGAATCAAGAGAGAGAGAGAGAGAGAGAGAGAGAGAGAGAGAGAGAGAGAGAGAGAGAGAGAGAGAGACAGACAGACAGACAGACAGACAGACAGACAGACAGACAGACAGACAGACAGAACAGACAGACAGACAGACAGAGACAGAGACACAGAGGGAGAGAGAGGAGTGCCTGCGCGTGTGTGTGTGTGTTGTGTGTTGTGTGTGTGTGTGTGTGTGTGTGTGTGTGTGTGTGTGTGTGTGTGGTGTGTGTGTGTGTGTGTGTGTGTGTGTGTGTGTGTGTGTGTGTTTGAGAAAGACAGAGAGAGAGAGAGAGAGGGAGAGAGAGAGAGAGAGAGAGAGAGGAGAGAGAGAGAGAGAGAGAGAGAGAGAGAGAGGATAGAGACAGGCGGAGAATCCCCATCAAAGGCACAAAAAACCATTGAGTCATAGAGATAAGATGGGAGCCTGCAGTTCCAGCAATAGCATTGACCACTTGAGACGCCCGTCATCTTCCTGTCATAAGCTGGCTTGGTGTGCCAGCATCCCCGTCCTGTCCTCCCTGTCTTGTCCTCCCTGTCTTGGGGCACAACAGGCTCTGGCCATTGACAGTGACGGAGTCGCCAGATCCATACGACAAGGCAAATCTAGGACGTGGACTTTAGGCCCATGGCTCTTCTGGGGGCCTGGGGGCCTCATCTCTGTCTGTCTGTCTGTCTGTCTGTCTGTCTGTCTGTCTCTCTCTCTCTCTCTCTCTCTCTCTCTCTCTCTCTCTCTCTCATACACACACACACACACACACACGAAAGTAGACATGCACCACACTGACACTGACGCTACACCGCAACATACCACAATACCGCACAGGTCATGACACCTAACAAGCCACACAACGCACACACACCACATTACACCACACGACACCATGCACTACAATACAGCCACCACAACAAACATCACAATACACCACATCACTCCACGCAGCACAGCACACCACATTACACCACACGACACCATGCACTACAACACAACCACCACAACAACACATCACAATACACCACATCACTCCACGCAGCACAGCACACCACATTACACCACACGACACCATGCACTACAACACACACCACCACCACAACAACATATCACAATACACCACATCACTCCACGCAGCACAGCACACCACATTACACCACACGACACCATGCACTACAACACAACCACCACAACAACACATCACAATACACCACACATCACTCCACGCAGCACAGCACACCACATGTGCCCGCGTCTCTCTTGACGCCAGGATATAACGTAAAGAAGCGTAGAGTAGTGCCCTTTCATACAGTGTATCTCCATAACATCATTATTCCCATCATCATCTTCATCCTCTTTGATCATTACTACAAAGTCTTAACATGACGTAATTTTTTCATGATTTGCTGTTGTGGTAGGCGCAGAAGAAAAAAAAAGTAAAAAAAAAACCCTTGCCAAAACCATGATACACTGTACCATGGAGAGCAGAAGAAAGGCAGAGCAAAAGCTGTGCTGACCACACCCATGCAGTGGACATCCCTGGTCGTTCCATACTTCTCTGATACACAGAGCACAGGCAAGGTTAAAGGTCGCTGTCAAGGTCAGTGACCTGCATTCCTCCCGTTACATCTCCCCCCCCCCCCCCCCCTTTCCTTTCCCTCACTGCAACCCGCATCTTCCCATCGTCAACCCCCGCCCCCCGCATCCTGTACAACTTGGGACTATGTAAGCAGTTCACTAACCCTCGAGCTGAAAAAGGGGGTGTCTTGCTCTGTCCAGAGACAAGCCATGTCCTTCATTTGCCCATGCCTGCGTTCTCCCAGCCCCTCGCTCCACAGAGTTCATCACTAAGATCTCGTTGACAGAGTGCGCACAGACACCGTACGATTTCTCCCTTACCTTCACTTTCGCCCGGCATACTCCTACAATGACTTTTAACTCAGCTGCAGCGTGATGTGAAATGAGATATAAAAAGAACATCGACTCCCCTAGCTACCCCCCCCCCCCAACTCCCCCACCTCACCCCCCCACCCCCCCCAACCCCCCTTGATAAATAAACACCTACTCCCTCCCCTTTCCGTTCCTTGTCTTCATTCCCGTCTGCGTCTTCTCTATGTTCTGTCAATATCTGGTTAAGATTTCAGGGCGTGTTTCATTGAATGGATCTATCCGTGGTCAAAGCTGCACACTGGTTTCAACCTGTGTCTCAGGCTCGAAAATGTTCTTGCTATGCAAACAACCCTATCACTTCTCATCAACAGAAGCCTGTCGCCTACCAAAGATAGTGACGCAGACCTGATGAATATAAAAACCTTTCGTCTTTTTAACGCGGTCCAGATGTTCTTGTCTCACGCAGGCATCCCTGTTTCAGTTCTGATGATTGAAAACGCTCGGGATCCATTTGAACTTGTTAACAGCTGTGATAAGGCCCTCGACCTCTACAGTCGACTGGGCTGTGAACAACGTGATTTGAACGCTGGCTGCGAGGTGGGATGTTCAGCCCAGCTGCACATAGATGATCATGGTCTTGTTTCTGAAACCACGTGTCTGCATCATCTTTTTCTGCCTTTGTATACAGGATCGGTCTGACCTCACGTTGTCCAGGGACAGGCAAATCGCTGGCCACCCTACCAATGTGCTGACAAATGGAATGTCCCGCCGATAGATGGATGTCTGGCGCCGACTAGGCCTGCTCTGGTGATGGGTAGAATTACCCTCTGGAGACCGCCAGAAATGGGCTGGGTGCCAGCTGAATCACCGTACATCTCTTGTCGCTGGCGTTTTCAGCAAATCGTGCCGGAAGTGGGGGTGACATTAGTGGAAAGTATTCGGATCTGTGTGTTGAAGGGCGCGTGATGTCCTCGCTACAGGAAAATTCAAGTTATCTCTGAATCTGGGCATGAATATTTCATCATTGGTCTCAGTGTTCGTGGTATGAGGAACTTAGATACAGACCCTAACATCTAAAAGTACGATGAACGATAAATATCCCAAGTTATTTCCGAAAATGTTAATCTGTAGGCATCTGTAGGGTCATGGAATTATGAACAAGTCTCCCCTCTTCCCTTTCTTCCCCAATGTAATCATCAATGGGGATTGGTTTTCCTCGCTGTGTATGAGATAGAAATTACTGACATCAACAACCTTTTGGATTAAGAACTCATAGATGCCACCCCCAACCCACCCAGCCCTTTCCCCCACCCATCTCTCTGACATGCAATTTTGAGAGCGTGCGTTAAGATCTCCACATAGTATGACAGAGTCTCCAAATTCATGTTCTATTTCCCCCAGAAAGGTCCAATCCGTGTTTGATGTGTGGGTACTTGGATGTATACATGCATCGATGACTACAAGGCTTTTCTGATTACCATCTGGTCTTTCTAGCCTCACACCCCACTAGCTCACGTGTGCTGCTACACCATTTTCCCCAAGTCTGTCCTGGACAGCTTGTTTTTCAAGTTTTTTTTTTTAAATTATCATAGCTAGTCCTCGTCCATCAAGCTTTTGGATATTATGAATTCATCCAGTTGTAATGGTCTGTGGGCGGCACTTCTGGTTTCTTGTAGACACAGAACATCAAAGTCACATGCTAGTTTTTCAATTGTTGAGATCCTCTTTCTGGCACTGCAGCAGTTCCAAGTACAAATTCTGAAGAAAAAAAAATTTCAAGTACATGCGAAGTAAATGTTTCAGTTCTTATTTGTTATTATTTGCCATGGCGGGTAAAACAA
>JADBJO010000999.1:505000-509626 GCA_016801955.1 Conus betulinus | reverse complement strand
ACTCACCCCAACCACAGATTCCAAAAGAAAAACTGACAGAGGGCTCTTCATTTTTGACAAGGCTTTGAAGTTGTTTAGAAGATGCCTTCACATTGGACGCGAGTTCTGACAATGGTCTAGACGGTCTCTGAGCAAATGCTTGAGTATTAAACTTTGGCTTTACAAAACACACAAAACACACTTTCTGTGTTATGCGCTGTGTGCTAAGGAAGCACTGTGATGACAAAGTCTTGGGGGGGAAAATAAGAGAGGAACTAAACCAACTTTCAAAGTCATTTGTGCGAGCTTAGTTTGATGACAGTAAAGGATGAAGACATGCACAAATGAATTTGTGTGAATTTCTGACACAATCCAAACATTTCCAGAATGCATTTTCAAGTTCTGAAGTTATGATTATTAAGAGTACTTATATAGCGCCTATCCTTGGTTAGAGACCAAGCTCTAAGTGCTTTACAATCTGTATTCTCGTTTACACAACAGACTGCCTACCTTGGTAAAGCTGACTGAAGGGCTGCTGGCTTGCGTTTCATTCAATCGTTTCCCATGTCATCCAGTCAATATTGTTCATTCAATTTAACGACTCTCTTATTCTTTCAATTTTTCGCCCAGAGTGCATGCTGTATGTATTGTGTCATCCATACCAATGGCCAAACTGGCCTTCTCTTCTGAAAGTAGGTGATGAGATCTTATGTGTAAGCAAGATTTTATGTGTGTGTTCACACATGGAACCTTGGTTTATAGTCTTATTTGAAGATATTTGCGAAATGGAGTCAGAACCAACGTTAACTCTGAGGGAAAAATCCCCCTTTACTGAAACGGCCCAGTGGAGATTCAAACCTGCAACCTCAGAATCACCAAGATTATGAGTCCGGTGCTCTACCATTGGAGCTATTCCGGCCCTAAGAGTATGTGTGTATGTCAATCAGGAACCCTGGTCATTGTAATGTCAGCAAAGGGGCTTTGCATACATATACCCTGAAATCAGAGCAAGTGCTACTGACTGTAATAGAGTGACTTGGGGGAAGGTTTCAGATCTGATCTTAAAAGGGAAACCTTTCTGCCAGCATAAAACAACCAGAGTAAAGACACTTTTAATGTTTTATCAACTGTTGTTTAAGGTTTAGCTGAATGTAAAATTAAAGACAGATCCTTGACCTTCCTCCTCACCAGAGAATATCATATTTAATGTGATGGTGTGGAGTGGTAGGGGTGTGCAGGTGAAGACAAGGCAGATGGTAATAAGTGCAGGTGCCAAGACATTAATCAGCAATGATTTAGTATAGGAACAAAATTGTCCAATGTGACTTACTGCATTTTATTCCTGGGGTTCTGAGATTTTCATTGATAGTAAATTATATGTGTGAATAGTTTGAACGGACGGCGAGCCAGACAACATGGAAGCTGTGACAGACAGCACAAATTTCTGTCAGTTCCAGCCCCACAAGGCCTGTTTTGTCTTCGGCACCATGTTGCTGGCTCTGCGGCCCGGTTCGTGCCCATATGTCTAGAGGCACAGTCTGAGAGAGATCAGACTCTAGTCTGAGAGAGATCAGTGTTCTCCAGTCTGAGCGACTGGCATGGAAGGAGAATAAAAGGGAGAAAACTCTGCTTTTGTCCTCTGGGTCTTTTAGACTGGCTGCTGTCTCTTGGCACCTGCACTTATTACCATCTGCTTTGTCTTCGCCTGCACACCCCTACCACTCCACTCCATCACATTAAATAATGATGATGTGAAAATTCCCATCTAGAAATTAAGAAAAGTTTATGTTCTCGTAAATCAGCACTTTAAAGCTAAAACAATTGAAGCATAAGGCTGACCACAAGAGTTGTCAACTGTGCTGTTAGAGCAAAGATGAAAGGATAACATCAGTTAATGTCAAGGCATTCACATCATGAGCGATAGCTGCACTGCTGGTGGAAGCTTGTGCAACAGTACTGCTTCCAATGTTTAGTGTTACTCACAGCTACTAGCACCATCTGTGTAACTGTCTGGTAGTGTGGCCCACCTTTACAGTAACTAATGTTCTATCCATTCCGTAGCTATCACTGTTTAATAAAACTGCTGTAGGTGTGACCACCCATCACTCTCAGCTCAAAGCTAAGTTGTCCACCCCACAGTGGTTCACGGCACATGTCATAGAGTGACTGAAGCCTAGGAAGGATCCTGATGTGACACACGATCATATCATTTGTACTGTGTCTTGGTTTGTTTCAGGGTCTAATAATCTGCAGGGACATGATCATATCATTTGTACTGTGTCTTGGTTTGTTTCAGGGTCTATAATCTGCAGGGACATGATCATATCATTTGTACTGTGTCTTGGTTTGTTTCAGGGTCTATAATCTGCAGGGACATGATCATATCATTTGCACTGTGTCTTGGTTTGTTTCAGGGTCTATAATCTGCAGGGACATGATCATATCATTTGTATTATGTCTGGGTTTGTTTCAGCATCTATAATCTGCCCCTGCCTACTGGTGACATGATCATATCATTTGCATTATGTCTGGGTTTGTTTCAGGGTCTATAATCTGCTCCTGCGTACCTGTGATACACGATGTCTTCAAGAAGGAAGAGGAAGAAGCCACTGCCTGATTGGCTGGGAGAGTCGTACAGTTCTTCCAACAAGACTGGGGATGAAGAAGAGACCACCACAGGGCAACCCAGCCGCTAAACCAAAAGATCTGTCACAGTCAGCAGGTGCTAGCAGCCCTCAGTACACTCCTGGGGGCTGGATCAGCCATAAAACTTACCACCCCTATCTCCTTGACACAGGCAACAGACTGCCATATAGGAAAGCTAAACCCAGTGATAAATCCACCAGAGAGGAGCCCATGTCTGCAGAAGAGATTATCTGTCTGTCTTTACGCGCTCTCTGAAATTTGATAGGTCGCTGGTGTACTCCCACAACCGTTCAGACTGTTCCGTGCTCTGTGAGGAGCTGATGTCCAGGCTGTGTGCAGAGGATGTTTGGCATGTTGGGTTAGACATGGAATGGCCGGTGGAGTACCGACCAGGTGCCCCAAACAAAGTGGCCTTGATCCAGCTTTGCACTCAGGAAGACAGGTGCTACCTGTTCCACATTGCCCCCATGGGGACTCTGCCAAAAGCATTGAAAGACTTGCTGTCTCACGGTCAGATCATCAAGTATGGGATCAATATCGAAGCAGACTTTTGGAAACTGGAGCGAGACTTTGATATCCAGGTCAGGGAGATTATTCGAGATTCTGTGACAGATCTAGGAAAGCTTGCAAATACCAAGCTGAAATCAGCAGAGAGGTGGACTTTAGATGGTTTGACCAGAAACGTCCTACGCAAGCGTTTGAACAAGGAACAAACAGTACGTTGCGGAAGGTGGGACAGTTATCCTTTGTCTGAAGAACAGCTTCAGTATGCTGCAGCTGATGCCTACGCCAGCTTTTTGTTGGCAAATCACTTGAAAGACAAGTAAAAGGTGGGGACATGACCAGTGCACCAGTTGGAACTATGAAGGAAGCAGGTGTGTGTTGGTTGTGATCAAGAGAGTAACAATTCATTTTCTCCCCCGAACTGAAATATATTTTGAAAAAATGAATGTTAATAAAAAAAAAAGCTTACATATGCAAATATCAACTGAAAACTAGATTTACAGAATACAGGCATTGGAACCATCAGATCTTGCCCCTGAATGGTTCATCTTGGAAGAAATCTTATGAATTCATCATTAGCCATGCACCCATCTTCTGTCCAAAAGTAATGTGTGTCCAATAAAGAATAAGGTTAACAAGAACATGAAACGAAATTTAATCCTTTGTGTATGATATGACTGTGAGCACACGCATTGTTTGAAAATTATTGTTATAATCAGTCCTTAAAAGAAGTATAGGTGTAAGCATACCACGCTGTAAAGCAACAAACACACTTCAATTTTTCTGTAACAAGTATGTGTGTGCACACCCACATCATCCAGAAATGAACAATGACTCTGCCCTGTATTGACAATTCATGGTGAATGCTGGTGACCTGCACATTTTTGAGTGCACCAGCTTTTAAGGAAGAAGAAATGGTAAATAACAGATTCTTTTGCTTTTGTGCAGAAAAGGTTAAAAAACAAATTGTTGCACGCAGGACAATACAAAAAAGTGTATAGACATTCACATGTGCGCCCATACACAAATGCGTATGCATGCACGCACAAACACACACACACACACATGCATACATGGTAAAAGGGTGTAAAGGAAACAATGCAAACACAAAGAAAACCAGTTTTTGTGCCTATCTACATGTCAGTTGGTTCTGCAAGCCTGGTTCTATCATTTTGCAACAAAAGTTTTTCAAACTGACCCATGTGCAGTCTGGTAGAAAATGATGGTTGTGTGGAACAATCTGGCAGTTTTTGAAAGAAAGTTTTCTGTGACCTATTAAATGAACTGGCAATAAAAAATACTTAAGTTCTCTGCATGTTGTGGAGTGCGAAATACTTAAAATTGAATATGCGTGTTTGTGTGTGTGTGTGTGTGTGTGTGTGTGTGTGTGTGTGTGTGTGTGTGTGTATCTTTACAAGCATGCTTGCATACATGCATGCATGATGCATGTGTGTGTGTGTGTGTGTGTGTGTGTGTGTGTGTGTGTATGTGTGTGAG
>JADBJO010000999.1:497500-500000 GCA_016801955.1 Conus betulinus | reverse complement strand
TTTGAAGGCGTACATATATAAATTTCTTTAGAATTGCTGCTCTTTTCATTGATATTTTTGAAGCACATTATTGGTTTTATTGTATTTTTTCTTTACTTATTTTAAAGTGTGGCTATCAGTTTCTCTTTCTCTGTCTGTCTGCCTCTCTCTCTTGTCTCTCTCTCTCTCTCTCTCTCTCTCTCTCTCTCTGTTTCTGTCTCTGTCTTTTCTTCTTCTCCGTCCCTCTTACTCTGTCTTTATTTCTTTCAGTGTCTTTGCATTTATAGTAGTGTGTGTGTGTGTGTGTGTGTGTGTGTGTGTGTGTGTGTGTGTGTAGGTGTGTGTGTGTGTGTGTGTGTGTGTGTGTGTGTGTGTGTATTTGTGTGCACATGTGCGCACAGGCATGAAATTCTTTGATTTTGTGGATTTCTGTTTTTTTCTTGGAGGGGAAGGGAGGGCCAGAGGGTATATGTGTGTCAGCTGACATTACATAGGATCCACTGAAATCTAAAACTCTGAGACAGCCAATGTAGAATAGTCAGTATGGATGATTAAAATATTGTGTTGTGATACAGTTGAATTCTGTCCCTCTCCCTGCCCTCTCCCGAGAGACACCCCCCATCCCACCTCTTCCCCCCCCCCCCCCCCCCCAAGCTTTTATGACATTTCTGCCATTTTTGTGTGTGTGTGTGTGTGTGTGTGTGTATGTGTGTGTGTGTGTGTGTGTGTGTGTGTGTGTGTGTGTGTGTGTGTGTGTGTGTGCATGTGAGAGAGAGAGAGAGAGAGAGAGAGAGAGAGAGAGAGAGAGAGAGAGAGTTAGTACACTAAGGTGTTTTCTGTATAGATACATGCTTCACTTGTCTTACATCCAGACCTGTTCAACTTGTTTGTTCATGTTTCCAGCCCAGCTTGGCAGGACCCCTGACCGCACAGGACACGCTCTGGACAGTGGCCAAAGAGAAACATACCCCTAGAGGTGATTATCAGATTACTGAGGGGCTTATACAGTCTGTCATAGAGAAACTGTTTTGCTATGTAAAATGTTGCGCAAGACATGGTTGAGCTTGTGCAATGCACAGGGATTTGTATGTGGGGTTGATTAGAATGATTAAAGTGGATCAGAAGATTAAACCAGGTTGTGTGATATGACAACACATGTGTACATGCATGCTGTATCTGTGTACACACACACACACACACACACCACACACACATGCACGCTTGCACACACACACACACATGCACGCTTGCACACACACACATGCACGCACGCTTGCACACACACACACACACACACACACACACACACACACACACACACACACACACACACACACACACGTGCACGCTTGCACACACACACACACAGACATGCACGCACACACACACACACACACACACACACACACGTGCACGCTTGCACACACACACACACACACACAGACATGCATGCACACACACACACACACACACACACACACACACACACACACACACACACACACACACACACACACACACACACACATACACGCAAACACTCACACACGCACATACAAACATACATACATGCATGCATGGATACACAAAGATGTGTATAGTTTGCGTTAGAGGAGAGAAGGAAAGTGTGTATGAGAGAGAGAGAGAGAGAGAGAGAGAGAGAGAGAGTGTGTGTGTGTGTGTCTGCGCGCATATATATGCATGTGTGTGCCTATGCATGCATGCATATATACATCCAAACGTCTCTGTGTGTGCATGTGTGCTGTGTGTGCATACATGTGTCTGTGTGTGTGTATACGTGTGTGTACAGATACAGTGTGCATGTGTGCTGTGTGTGCATACATGTCTGTGTGTGTGTTATGCGTGTGTGTACAGATACAGTGTGCATGTGCACAATATCACACACACACACACACACACACACACACACACACACACACAGACACACACACACACACACACACACACACACACACACACACACACACACACACACACACACACACACACTCCTGTTCAGGTTGGCCTAACAGATAACATACTCTCAAGCAGTGGGAACATTGTGTTTCTGTAGTTTGAGTCTTATGCCAGGCACTTTCTCCCCCAGCCCTTTTCCACAGGGCTTTACCCTTTCAACTCTTGTGAGTTTAGAACCTGGGAAACTGCTGGAACCTAGCCAGCTTCAGCTGACCTGCATGAATGGAAGGGGTGTTTGATTTGAATCCTAATGTCTCAAAATCTATCTGATCCAGAGGCTCATAATGTCGTGTCTTTACTGGAAATTGATTATGTATCAATGTATCAAAATTTCATGTAATATGATACACTTTTGTGCTGTTGATGCATGAACTAATCAAGTCAAACGTTACTTCATTCATTGCATAATTCCAGCTTCAGAAGAAGAGTAAAAAAAAGAAAAAAAAAGTACTCGCTGAAAGTACCGAGTGAAATTTAGCAGCTTATATGAAAGTTTTGTGGAAGTTATCTCCCTTTTCTAGCAGTCTCATGCATAATTATGAAC
>JADBJO010000999.1:485000-492500 GCA_016801955.1 Conus betulinus | reverse complement strand
ACAGCCAATGGATGGTGTGCTGTGGTTTCATGGTGTGTGAATGACAGCCAGTGGATGGGTTGCTGTGGTTTCATGGTGTGTGAATGATAGCCATGGTATGTGAATGACAGCCAATGGATGGTGTGCTGTGGTTTCATGGTGTGTGAATGATAGCCATGGTATGTGAATGACAGCCAATGGATGGTGTGCTGTGGTTTCATGGGTGTGTGAATGTCAGCCAGTGGATGGGTTGCTGTGGTTTCATGGTGTGTGAATGATAGCCAGTGGATGGTGTGCTGTGGTTTCATGGTGTGTGAATGATAGCCATGGTATGTGAATGACAGCCAATGGATGGTGTGCTGTGGTTCCATGGTGTGTGAATGATAGCCATGGTATGTGAATGACAGCCAATGGATGGTGTGCTGTGGTTCCATGGTGTGTGAATGATAGCCATGGTATGTGAATGACAGCCAGTGGATGGTGTGCTGTGGTTTCATGGTGTGTGAATGATAGCCAGTGGATGGTGTGCTGTGGTTCCCATGGTGTGTGAATGATAGCCAGTGGATGGTGTGCTGTGTGGTTTCATGGTGTGTGAATGATAGCCATGGTATGTGAATGACAGCCAATGGATGGTGTGCTGTGGTTCCATGGTGTGTGAATGACAGCCAGTGGATGGGTTGCTGTGGTTCCATGGTGTGTGAATGATAGCCAGTGGATGGTGTGCTGTGGTTTCATGGTGTGAATGAATGATAGCCATGGTATGTGAATGACAGCCAATGGATGGTGTGCTGTGGTTCCATGGTGTGTGAATGACAGCCAGTGGATGGGTTGCTGTGGTTCCATGGTGTGTGAATGATAGCCATGGTATGTGAATGACAGCCAGTGGATGGTGTGCTGTGGTTTCATGGTGTGTGAATGATAGCCAGTGGATGGTGTGCTGTAGGCAATGGATGGTGTGCCAAAGTTTCAAGTAGTTTTGAGCTCAGAGACCAGTATTGAAACTGTTAGAGCGTTAACCTGCGGACCTGTTGACTGTGAGTTCAAGCCCCGTGGAACACCTGTCTGTCCAGGCAGCAGTGAGCAGGGTACCTAACTCTGATCAGGCAAGGTTAAAGTGATGGAAGGAGAGTGATGGGCTCCACCTTTCATTGTGACCAGCCCAGACACTGTGAACCCAGAGCAGTTCAAAATGCTTCAGCATTAGCTATAGCACACTACAGCTTGTTTTAATCTGTTGGCAGACTGAGAAGGCACTATAGCCTGTTTTAATCTGTTGGCAGACAGAGAAGGCACTATAGTCTGTTTTAATTTGTTGGCAGACAGAGAAGGCACTATAGTCTGTTTTTAATCTGTTGGCAGACAGAGAAGGCACTATAGTCTGTTTTAATCTGTTGACAGATGGAGAAGACACTATAGCCTGTTTTAATCTGTTGGCAGACAGAGAAGGCAGTACAGTCTGTTTTAATCTGTTGGCAGACAGAGAAGGCACTATAGTCTGTTTTAATCTGTTGGCAGGGTGAGAAGACACTATAGTGTGTTTTAATCTGTTGGCAGATGCAGAAGGCACAATAGCCTGTTTTAATCTGTTGGCAGACGGAGAATGCACAATAACCTGTTTTAATCTGTTGGCAGATGGAGAAGGCACTATAGCCTGTTTTAATCTGTTGACAGACGGAGAAGGCACTATAGCCTGTTCAATGTGTTGACAGAGAGAAGGCGCTATAGCCTGTTTTAATCTGTTGGCAGATGAAGAAGGCACTATAACCTGTTTTAATCTGTTGACAGACGGAGAAGGCACTATAGCCTGTTTCAATCTGTTGACAGACGGAGAAGGCACTATAGCCTGTTTCAATTTGTTGACAGACGGAGAAGGTACTATAGTCTGTTTTTATCTGTTGGCAGGCGGAGAAGGCACTATGCCCAGCTTGACCTGAAGCAGCTCCTGCAGGCCCACAAGATTGACACCAGTATGCTGATGCCCCGCCCCATGGGCTCTGCCCCTGTCCTCCTCAATGAGGATCCTGACAACCCTGCACCCTTCCCTCCTTACCTCCCTCTCCACATTTTTGACAATGACGAAAAAGACATCCGCACACCCGAGGAATGGATTGCCATGGGGCAGACCAACGGCATCCGAAAACCTGTGCCTGCTGTCGCTCTCTTGCCGGTCACCGAGGATGAGACCATGGGAGGTGAGTGAGTTGAAATGATCTGAAAAAATACAGAAGAGTGCAGTTTCTTCAGATGAATATGCCAAAGGTTTAGTTAACCTTTTCACTACCATTCTGCCCAATAATTCTTTTCTACTGTAACCATTTAACCACCATTCCATCCTGTTCCATGCATCCAGGATGATCCTCCATTTTGTTGCCGTATGGATTGCCGAAGAAATTTTTTTTTCAGTCGTTAAAATGCACTGTTTGAGGACAGTGGCTCTTGCACCATTTTACAGAATTAAAGTCTGAAAAGTTTGATGAAAAATCTCAGCTTGTTTCAGATGGACTATGTGTGACAGTTATTGGTGACTGTTGATTCAACACAATTGTAGACAATGTGGCGGCACATATGTTTGCATTACATATGTTATATTCATGTTTTTTTTTTTAATATTATTGAATGATAAAATAGGGAAAATGTGGAACTCTTATGTGTAAACAAATTTACAAACCTCTCTGGAAGTTTTGAAATCAATGGTGAACAAATGAATGTGTTTAGTTAACAATAGAGTCAATATCGTAATACTTTCATTTACATACACTCTTGTGTCTGTTCCCTTTTTTGCTCTCTTTTTCTCATTTCTGTCTAACCCTTTTCACTCATATAATGGTAATAGACGTGTAATCTGTAGGTCAACCACAACTGAAAAGTGAGAAAAGAAAGGTAAAGTAAGAGAGAAACTAACTGTAATACACATGTTTCATGCTTTATGTGATATTGTACTGCATTGTGTTATGTACATCATTATACAGCCATACAAGATCATTGCATGCATTCATAGTTGTGTGTCTACAGTTTTGTTTATGTTGTTTGTTGGGGTTTGTTTGTTTGTGTGTTTTTGTTTTTTTGTCAGGTCTTTGATTTGATTTTTTTTTTGCAAAAAGTGACATGAAAATGTTTAGGGAAAAAAAATTCACTGAAACAACTGGAGAATTCTATAATTGCGGCCTTGCTGAGGTTGTTTTATTTTATTTTTTTCTCATCATTTCAAAAGCTTGTCTTTTTCTCTACAATGACAGATGAGTCGCCTGGAGTGACGTATGACTGGTATGAGGTGGGTGCACTGGACTACGACCCCAAGACAAAGGAGTACTTTGTACAGAAGGTCAACGGAGCTGGGCGTGTGGTCGATGCAGATGGTCAGCCTGTGGTCAACGGGGGATTTGACAAAGACGGTGGGTAGTGTGTGTGTGTGTGAGTATGTGTAGTGTGTATGTGTGTGTGTGTGTGTGTGTGTGTGTGTGTGTGTGTGTGTGTGTGTGTGTGAGAGAGACACCTCCACCACCCTCCTGTTACACCATGGGGACCATGGACCCTCACAGATGGATGAGGACATTGTTTACCACAGTATTGTTACCTCAGCATGATGGACAGTAACAGCCGTCCACCTGCCCCACATTGTCAGTGATTTGTGTCAGGTATAGAGAGTCGATGTTGCAAACTGCCCACAGGGTAAGAACAGTATTTTTCAAAACATCCAGTGGAAAGAAATAACAAGAATGGGACAACTAAAGGTAGTTTTACCATATAACTTACCTGTCCAGACAAATGTCTTTACCTTTTTGACTTGGAACATTGCCGTATCATCAGTGTGTGTACAAGGGAGTGAGGGTGGGGGGAGGGGAGCCACAATAAATAGCATTTGAATGATACCAAAGAAAAAAATAGTAAACAAACAAAAAACAAAAACAAAAAATTTCTTTTGCATTACATGATTTTGAAGACTTAGGAAACACATCCAGAGATAAGGACAGTGTCTTATGGAATTGGAAGCCATGAGTCAGCATTTGTGCTGTGATAAATGTGCCTGTGCAGCCTGCATTTGCCATCTGGCTCCCCTCTGGGGATACTGGGGGTCTTTTGTACAAGTAGTTCCCCCTCCTTCTGGACATTTGGCGCAAGTAACCTCCCCTTTTCCTTTTGCTCTCAGTAACTCTGTCTCCTCCTTTGCTGTACTGTCGTCTACTGTCCTTTCTGTCTACGTTATCTTTTATCTATCTTTGTCCACAACCTCTTCCACAAATTCTGCACTGAATGAAGTCAGAGTGAACTGATTATACTCTCAAATGTAGTGTGAGTATCCCAGCAGGGTAAAACGAGTTCACACGCTACCAGATACTGGAACGCTGAAGAAGAAGAAGAAGAAGCCATCTGGCTCACTTTGGAGAGAAACAGATTTTTGGAATGTTTCACAGATGAACTCCTTTCATGGCATGCTCCTGTCTGGCTGAATCCATGCCTCGCATTGTGCATCATGACCCTTATCTGGCTGAATCCATGCCTCGCATTGTGCGTCATGACCCCTATCTGGCAGAATCCATGCCTTGCATTGTGCGTCATGACCCCTATCTGGCTGAATCCATGCCTTGCATTGTGCGTCATGACCCCTATCTGGCTGAATCCATGCCTCACATTGTGCGTCATGACCCCTATCTGGCTGAATCCATGCCTTGCATTTTGCCTCATGACCCCTATCTGGCTGAATCCATGCCTCACATTGTGCGTCATGACCCCTATCTGGCTGAATCCATGCCTTGCATTTTGCCTCATGACCCCTATCTGGCAGAATCCATGCCTTGCATTGTGCATCATGACCCCTATCTGGCTGAATCCATGCCTTGCATTGTGCGTCATGACCCCTATCTGGCAGAATCCATGCCTTGCATGTGCGTCATGACCCCTATCTGGCAGAATCCATGCCTTGCATTGTGCGTCATGACCCCTATCTGGCTGAATCCATGCCTTGCATTGTGCGTCATGACCCCTATATCTGGCTGAATCCATGCCTCGCATTGTGCGTCATGACCCCTATCTGGCTGAATCCATACCTCGCATTGTGCGTCATGACCCCTATCTGGCTGAATCCATGCCTTGCATTGTGCGTCATGACCCCTATCTGGCTGAATCCATGCCTCACATTGTGCGTCATGACCCCTATCTGGCTGAATCCATGCCTTGCATTTTGCCTCATGACCCCTATCTGGCAGAATCCATGCCTTGCATTGTGCATCATGACCCCTATCTGGCAGAATCCATGCCTTGCATTGTGCGTCATGACCCCTATCTGGCTGAATCCATGCCTTGCATTGTGCGGCATGACCCCTATCTGGCTGAATCCATACCTCGCATTGTGCGGCATGACCCCTATCTGGCAGAATCCATGCCTTGCATTGTGCGTCATGACCCATATCTGGCTGAATCCATGCCTTGTATTGTGCGTCATGACCCCTATCTGGCAGAATCCATGCCTCACGTTGTGCGTAATGACCCGTATCTGGCAGAATCCATGCCTTGCATTTTGCCTCATGACCCCTATCCGGCAGAATCCATGCCTCACATTTTGCCTCATGACCCCTATCTGGCTGAATCCATGCCTTGCATTGTGCGTCATGACCCCTATCTGGCTGAATCCAGGCCTTGCATTGTGTGTCATGACCCCTATCTGGCTGAATCCATGCCTTGCATTGTGCGTCATGACCCCTATCTGGCTGAATCCAGGCCTTGCATTGTGTGTCATGACCCCTATTTGGCAGAATCCATGCCTTGCATTGTGTGTCATGACCCCTATCTGGCTGAATCCATGCCTTGCATTGTGTGTCATGACCCCTATCTGGCTGAATCCAGGCCTTGATTTTGCCTCATGACCCCATCAGTTCCTTTGCTGGTAGGCTTGTGACAATGCCTCATTTGACAAACAAAGAGTGGAGAAGTGGACAGAGCTGTTTCAGATTTTCAGCATATTAAAACACTTATTTCAGATCACTTTAGTCCACCACTGTGTGGCACGGTATCTAAGAAACAGCCACCCAAAACGAAGCACACTGATCTCAGTGATGATTTTGTGCACTGGTCGAGCAGCCATGATGTAAGACGATAGCAGGAATGTGTGGCATTCTGCTGCAGACATTTCATTACGAGACATGTTTGATCAAACACAGCTTTGACATGTGCCATGCTGTAAACTATGTGGGCTCTTTGGATTGGGCATTTGACCAGGGGGGGCTGGGTCTTGTGGTACTAGCCCGCAGAAAGAAATAGAGAGGAGGACAGGAAAAAGCAGCACCAATCGAATTACCAGGTTTTACATCAAACATCACTGAACGAATCTCTAGACATGTGATTTGTCGTTAAACCACTGTCCAAATCAATTTGCAGGAACAGAATGAGCATGCCCACCAGTTCTGGATCCCCCGCATCAGGCTCATGTTCAACGCCGAGGACCCCCAGGTGTTTGCAGAGCGTGTTGCGGAGGCATTTGAGAGCCGTCGCGTCTCGGAGGCGGAGCTGCGCTACCACCTGTACGTGGACTGCATGCCCATGGATGGTGTGGGAGAGCTGGACCAGGCGTCGCTGCGCCGCATGCAGGAGTGGGCCCAGTCCGCTCCGGGTCTGAACACACAGGCCAGGTGAGGATGAGTGAATGTCATTCAGATCAGTGGAGTGCTGGCAAACTAGTGGAGGCCAGGTCCAAAGTGAGGTGACTGCAGGTGCAAATTGGAACATGGTGCAAATTGGAACATGGTGCAAATTGGAACATGGTGGAAATTGGAACATGGTGGAAATGGAGCATGTTTTTAAAGAATAATTTGTATGAGTCTGCCACAAACAAGGACGAAGAAGCTACAAGACAAAGCATGACACGTTTCAACCTCTTAGGTCTTCTTCAGGCAAGGTAAACAACTTTCAGGATGATGAATTTGAAGAACAAGCAGTAATTTATATCCAGTAAAAACACTTTCAGGATGATGAATTTGAAGAATGAATGAGCAGTAATTTATATCCAGGTAAACAACTTTCAGGAAGATGAATTTGAAGAACGAGCAGTAATTTATATCCAGGTAAACAACTTTCAGGATGATGAATTTTGAAGAACGAGCAGTAATTTATATCTTGTCATTCATTGTCCTCAATGTTGTTTGTCTTGCCTGAAGAAGACCTAAGAGGTCGAAACGTGTCATGTTTTGTCTTGTAACTGGTTTGTTCTTATCTTTGGCAGACTTGCTAAGAATTATTCTTAAAATTTTGAATCATTGGAGTTTGTCAGGTGAATCGTATGTTATCTACCACGTGTCATGGGTTTGATTCCAATCGGAGGCATTTATTTCAGGATTTTTTTTCTCAACATATTTGGCTCATAACCAGAGTTGAGTGTGTTGTGGGAAGACTACAACCACACAGCTGAGTTTCATCAAATGGCTTTGGTTCAGTTGTTAGCATCGCAGACTTGCTGGTTAGAAGATTATTGGTTTGATTCCCATCACAGGCATTTCTTTCTGGAATTTTCTAAAGGCTGTGTGGGTTTAC
>JADBJO010000999.1:477500-482500 GCA_016801955.1 Conus betulinus | reverse complement strand
TAAATATCTACTGGGAAGCCACGTGCACACACACACACACACACACACACACACACACACACACACACACACACACTCATGCATATGCATATGCGCACATCACGCACACACACACATGCACTTGCGCGTGCACACACACACACACACACACACACACACACACACACACACACACACACACACACACACACACAAAGTTCCCGTGCCCACACTCCCGTACAAACACATGTGCACATTCACTACACACACATACAATGACAATAATAGTACAACCAATGTTAGGTAGGCACTTGAGGTCTGACCAGCATGTTGGACTAATGCTGTAGGTCAGACATCTGGTAAGTCAGCCATGAGACCTTCTTCTTAAATTCTCTCATCTTAGTCATTAATTCTTGTATCCATCAGCTTTAAACCATGCACAGTGGGGTCTCAAAACTTAGGAGATGTGGTGTAGCACATTGTCTATTCCTCACACTGATTTGAAACCCAAAATACAGGCTTACGTCAGAGACCTCTGGCAAGAGGAATGGAACTCGCAGGTGGATAACAAACTATTTAAAATCCATCCAAACCTGAAAGAGTTTTTACCATGTTTCAGAGGTGGCCATAAAGACAAATCAGTCTTGTGCCGTTTGCACACAGGCCACTCGTTTCATACCCATTCTTATTTTTTAAAAGGTGAAGAAGCTCCGTGGTGCATTCCATGTTATGTTCCACTCACAGTGAATCATTTTCTTTTAGTGTTGGGGCTTGCATGATGTAAGACATAAACACTTTACAGCAGACTCCATGAAAACCCTGTTCAGAGATGTCCCACCTGACGTGATCTTTGAGTTTCTGAAAGAGATCAACATTTTTCATCTGATCTAAGATTTTATGAAAGAGAGATTTTAACGAAGTTTCTGCTACGTTTTCAGGTGTATTTTAGAGAGATGTGTGAAAGGTGTGTGTGGTTTTTTTTTTTGACGACTTGTGAGTTGATTTTAACGTGGTGATAGCCCTGGTATGGCCCTTTGCAGTCGGCTGGGCTATAAACAGCATTACCTTACCATCTCAGGTACATTCACAGAACAGTTTGATTTAGCGGCCGTTCTAGTGTCGGGCTTTGGAGGAAGGAGTGAAGGGTGCTGGGTCTGTTATTCAATGGATTGCGAGGTAGGATGGCTACAAGGAAATGATTGCTGGCACTGCGCACTTCTGGAGTCATGTTCAGCAGAAGTGAAGATGTTCTTTGTGAAAATGTATGAGTTTGAGGAAACGCATCGTATTTACCTCACTTCTCTCTCTCTCTCTCTCTCTCTCTGGCTCTCTCTCTCCCACTTTCTCTCTGGCGCCGTCTCTCTCTCTTTTCTCTCTGTCTTGAAATAGTGTCGTCTGCTACTCCATGAAGCATGCGTGGTGAAGGAAACACAGCAAATCGCCGTTACAGTGTGTGACTGAAGCCCTTGAATTGTCGTGAACAGTTGAATAATTTCAGGGCATAAAAACCAGTTAACACTGTCAACGCAGGCCCTCGTTCTGCTCTGTGTGCCCAGTTGACACTGCAGCCACAGCACTGAAATTCCCTCAGGACACCTGATTTTGACCTGTTTTTAATAAGTTTTCCTTAAAAACCTAAATCCGACAGTGACTATATTTTTGTACAGTGAAATAGAGCTATCTTTCGTCTTCTTGATGATAAATGTTTTAAAAAGTCAAAATAATAATTTGTGTTTGATTAAGTTGAAAATGACATACTTCGAACAAAGGAGCCCTGATTCAGTGCTTGAAGACGCCGATGAGGTGGTTGCTTTCTCTTCAAATTAACCAATGAAATCGATTGTTAGTAGCTTGCTAACTGCTATGATATGACGTAGGAAGGACTGTATCTGCACGCTGACACCACTGGTTAAAACTTCTCTGGGAAATTCGGCCACATTTATGTTTAGAAGACCGTTGCTCTTGGTGTGTGTACTGAGTGGCAGATCGCTGCTGCAAGTATTTTCGCCCCATGTCACCAAGCGATAAGTCGGGTGCCACGATCATTCTCGCGGCATGTTGCAACAAAGTCATTGTAAATTTTTTGTTCGTAGGTTGTGTGCCTTCCCTATTTTTACGTGACATGCAAAATCTCATTTTTTTGGTCATGCATACTGTATTACCAAAAATGTAGAACAACAACTTTGCTGTATTGTTTGTGGTTTCTTAATCATTTATAAACATAACTTGAAAAAATCACAAGTTTGTGTCTATTTCATTTTTTTAAATGATTTTTTTTTTAATGTGTACAGAAATGGTCAGTTTCTGGGGAAGTTAGGGAAAGGACAGCTAGTATAGAATGAGTTGATGAATGAGTACAATTTAATGATTATTCCTCTGTTTTGTTCTGATGCATTTTTGTTTATGAATTGTTGGTAGTTTTAACTTGCCAGTTACCCCTCATCCTTTTCCAGGGTAAGGGCTGGAGTGACAAAAGAAACAAAATTTATGTACTTGCTGCTCTGTTACCCTCAGAAATAAAGATCATCATTATCATGGTAATCATCACCATCATCATCATCATCATCATCATCATCATCATCATCATCATTATCTTATTGGAGCTTACAGGTGCGCAAAAGAGGACAGTGTCCAAAATCGATACATCAGCAACATATAGAATTTTCTGTGAGTCTAGCCCATAAGCATTTGTTAAATGAAACAAAATGGAGGAAAGAAAGAAAACAAATCTGACATAAACATTAAAGGAAAAAAAAGCATGTTAAGTAAAATACAATTTTTGACTAAGTTTTTTCTTCATGTGTACAAGCATTTTTTTCTTTGTTTTTTTTTTTTTCCTCCTCTTTTTTTGAACTATTATACTTTTAAATTTGGAGGCATAACAAAAAAAACAACAACAACAAACAACAACAACAACAACAACAAAAATTATTTCAACTTACTTTCTTCTCTTTAGTCTTTCCATCATGTCTAATTAATCTTCACTCTGAGGCATTAACCAGTCAACGGAATTTAACATCACAAAGCCATAATTTGTAAGTTTGGGAGAACAACAACAACAACAACAACAACAACAACAAATAAACTGTAGTCCGTTTATGTGATGGACAATTGATCTGTATGGCTACCAATTATTCATCATCATTATATTTATCTCTGTGTATAACACTTACTCCCTGTCTTTCCCAAGATCATGTTTCTGTTCTTATGTGCTGAAGTCTTTCAAGTGTTTATGCTTTCAGTGTTTGTCTGTTCTTCTCTTTCCTTCTCTGTATGCTTTCAGTGTTTGTCTGTTTTTCTCTTTCCTTCTTTTTACGTGTGTCAGCTGTTTTTCTTCCCCAGTTTGTGTCTGCCTGTTTTTCTCTTTCTGTCTTGAGTCTTCTCACACTTGAATCAGTGTTTTTATTCACTAAACTGTTGTTTACTGGAACTACACATGTGCACCCACTGCACACACAGAGACAATGATAATATGGCACAACCAGTGTTAGGTAGGTACTCAAGGTCTGACCAGCGCATTGGGTTGATGCATAGGTCAGACGTCTGCTAAGTTGCAGCCATAAGACCCTCTTCTTACATTCTCTCAGCTTGGTCATTAATTCATTTATCCATTAGCTTTTAATCATGTGCAGCGTGGTCTCAAAACTTAGCGGATGTGGTGCAGCATATATGGACTAGTCGGCACGCAGTGATGCCTCCTTGATGACTATTCTGGCAGAATACTCAGACTCCAACCCATCTCCCCACCCCCCTCCTTTTTTTTTTTCTCTCCTTGTAAGCAGAGGAGCCTTCCCAGTCCAAGCATGTCCCATAACTCTTGTTTGCTTGTGCTAGGTGGCTCTGTTCCTGAAGGACAGCTGGATTGCCGCCTTGCGTGCTAACATCCGCACCTGCCTGCGTGACGTGGGCAAGGGTTGGTTCAACATCCACGAGACCAACTGGGAGGTGTACCAGATCTCCAAGCTGAAGAAGTTCATGGAGACCGTCAAGTTCATCATGCAGGTCAGCTCTTCGGGGAGGTGGTGTTGTGAACATCTGTTCATCTGCTCACCATGCTGTCAATGTCCTTCTTCATCTGCTTCATCTGCTCACAGTGTTGTTCAGATAGTAATTTATATGCTGACACTGTTGTTTAGATAGTCCTTTGTCTACTCATAGTGTGGTCTAAATTGTCAATCTTCTGCTAATAATACTGTCAGATTGTCCTTCATAGGCCTTTATCCATGGACAAGGTTGTTCTGATAACTTTTCATCTGCCGTTGTTCAGATAGTCTTTCATCTGCTCACAATGTTATTGAACTGTTTCTTCATCTGTTGACAGGGTTATTCAGATAGTCCTTCATCTGCTTGTATTGTTGTTCAGATAGTCATGTAACTGCTCTTGAGGCTGTTTTGAAGATAGTACTTCATTTCCTGACATCATTGTTCAGATGTTCCTTTATCCACTCACAGTGTTGTTCAGATCGTCATCTGGTCTTTATGTCATACATATATTCATCCATCTGTGTAGTTGTTTTGTTTTTTGTCTTACAGACAGTCCTTCATTTGCTCATGACATTGTTCAGATAGTCATCCATCTGTTCAAAAATTTTTTGGATAGTCCTTCATCTGTTCAAAATAATGTTCAGATAGTCTTTCATCTGCTCAAGATGTTCCTTCATCTGTTGACAATGTTGTTCAGATAGTCCTTCATTTGCTCATAATGTTGTTCAGATAGTCCTTCATCATATTATACTATTCAGGTAGTCCTTCATCTGCTCATAATGTTACCCAATTAGTCCTTCATCTGCTCATAATGTTACCCAATTAGTCCTTCATCTGCTCATAATGTTACCCAATTAGTCCTTCATCTGCTCATAATGTTACCCAATTAGTCCTTCATCTGCTCATAATGTTATTTAATTAGTCCTTCATCTGCTCATAATGTACCCAATTAGTCCTTCATCTGCTCGTAATGTTATTCAATTAGTCCTTCATCTGCTCGAATTATTATTCAATTTGTCGTGTATCTGTTCATTATA
>JADBJO010000999.1:455000-472500 GCA_016801955.1 Conus betulinus | reverse complement strand
CTTTGGGCTCATGCAAAGCAAAGTGCTCTATAAATATCCCTTTACATTACATTTACATTGTGAAATGGAAGCCAAGAATGAAGAGAAGAAAGAGGCGGTGTTGCACAAGGCTGTGTGTGTGTGTGTCTCCAGTACATCCTGGAAGACATCTTCTGGTCGGGCACCCCCCTGCTGGAGTCGGTGGGGGAGCATGAGCCCCCCGTGGAGGAGCTGAGGGAGACGTGCGCGCAGGCCATCCAGAAGGCCCTCATCCCGCTCAAGGCCTACGCCCGCGAGTACGAGAAGTACCTGGAGCTGATGAACCTGGACATCAACCAGTACATCAAGTGAGTGGGTGGTTCCCTGGGGGTGGTGTTTTTGTACTCCCAGTTCTTATTGAACAGGGAGTACTTTAGAATGGGAACGAAGAAATGCTGTCTGTTTGTGTGTGCGTGTGTGTGTGTGTGTGTGTGTGTGTGTGTGTGTGTGTCTGTCTGTCTGTCTGTCTGGTCAAAATGTGTTCCACTTGCTCCAGACAAAACTACTGGGCCGATCTTTCTGAAAATTTGTAGGTATGTTCATTATGGGCCACGGATGATGCCCGATGTTTTAGTTTACCGCTATAGCCATTACCAACGGCTGTAACGGCCTGTAACAGTTTTTCTTCTTTATGGAATATCTCAGAAAGTACTTGGCCGATCTTTGTAAAAATGAGCAGGTATGTTCATTATAGGTCACAGATGATGCCCGATGTTTCAGTTTACCTCGTTATAGCCGTTACTAATGGCTGTAACGGCCTGTAACAGGTTTTCTTCTTTATGGAATATCTCAGAAAGTATGTGGCCGATCTTTCTGAAAATTTGTAGGTATGTCATTATGGTCACGAATAATGCCCAATGTTTTAGTTTACTGTTATTACCATTACTAATGGCTGTAATGGCCTGTAACTGTTTTTCTTCTTTATGGAATATCTTAGAAAGTACTTGGCTGACTTTAATGAAAATTAGCAGGTATATTCATTATGGGTCACAGATGATGCCCGATGTTTTAGTTTACCCCGTTATAGCTGTTACTAACGGCTGTAACAGCCTGTAACGTTTTTTTTTCTTTTTTTATGGAATATCTCAGAAAGTACTAGGCCGATCTTTCTGTAAATTTGTATGGATGTTCATTAATGGTCACAGATGATGCCCAATGTTTTAATTTACCCTGTTATAGCCGTTACTAACGGCTGTAACGGCCTGTAACTGTTTTTTCTTCTTTATGGAATATCTCAGAAAGTACGTGGCCGATCTTTCTGAAAATTTGTAGATATGTTCATTATGGGTCACGAATAATGAGTGATGTTTTAGTTTACCATTATAGCCATTACTAACGGCTGTAACAGCCTGTAACGATTTTTCTTCTTTATGGCATATCTCAGAAAATACTTGGCCGATCTTTGTGAAAATTAACAAGTATGTTCATTATGGGTCACGGATGATGCCTGATGTGTTGTAGTATGCCGGTTTATAGCCATTACTAACGGCTGTAACGGCCTGTAACGGTTTTTTTTCTTTATGGAATATCTCCGAAAGTATGTGGCCGATCTTTCTAAAAATTAGCAGGTATCTTCATTGTGGGTCACTTATGATGCCAGATGTTTTAGTTTACCATTGTAGCCGTTACTAACAGCTGTAACGGCCTGTAATGGGTTTTCTTCTTTATGGAATGTCTCAGAAAGTGCTGGCCAATCTTTGTGAAAATTAGCAGGTACGTTCATTATGCGTCACAGATGATGCCTGATGTTTTTGTTTACCCCATTATAGCCGTTACTAACAGCTGTAACGGCCTGTAACGGGTTTTCTTTTTTTATGGAATATCTCAGAAAGTACTTGGGCGATCTTTGTGAAAATTAGCAGGTATGTTCATTATGGGTAACGGATGATGCCCGATGTTGTAGTAGTTTACCCCGTTATAGCCGTTACTAATGGCTATAACGGCCTGAACCAGTTGATTCTTCTTAGTACTTGGCCGATCTTTGTGAAAATTAGCAGGTGTGTTCACTATGGCTTACGGATGATGCCCAATGTTTTAGTTTACCGTTAAAGCCCGTTACTAACGGCTATATCGGCTCATAATGGTTTTTATTCTATATCAAATATCTCAGAAAGTACTTGGCCGAACTTTCTGGAAATTTTGTAGGTATGTCCATTATGGGCGATGGATGATGTCTGACATTTTAGTTTACCATTGTAGCCGTTACTGACGGCTGTAATGGCCCATGATAGTTTTTCTTTTTTATGGAATGTCTCAGAAAGTACTTGGCCGATCTTTTTGAAAATTTGTGGGTATGTTCATTATGGGTCACGGATCATGCCCGACGTTTTATTTACTGTTATGGCCGTTACTAAACGCTATAACGACCCATAATGATTTTGTCTTTTTTATGGAATATCTCAGAAACTAAGTAGCCGATCTTCTGAAAATTTGTAGGTATGTTCATTATGGGTCACAAAGATGCCCGATGCTTAAGTTTACTGTTATAGCCGTTACTAATGTCCCATAATGGTTTTCTTCTTGATGGAAAATCTCTCAAAGTTCTTGGCTGATCTTTCTGAAAATTTGTAAGTATGTTCATTATAGGTCACAGATGATGGCCGATGTTTACCAGAATAGCCATTACTAACAGTTACACCAGTCCAAGATGGATTTTCCTCTTTATAGAATATATCACGTGTATTCAGGATAAACTGGGAGTACGTTTATATGCTTTGCATCATGTTTTTTTTTTTTTGTTTTTTTTTTTTTTCTTTGTAAGGTGTTCGTTTCATGTCAGTTGTGGTCTGTGTGTTTTATATTTAGGGTCACTGATGTGGATATGAGCATGTGAAATGTATGTGTGTTCATGCAAGTGCAAAAATATGTGTGTCTTGTTGTTCTCTCTCTCTCTCTCTCTCTCTCTCTCTCTCTCTCTCACACACACACACACACACACACACACACACACACACACACACACACACACATACACACATACATACACACACACACACACACACACACACACACACACACACACACACACACACACACACACACACGATACATACAGATTTGCAGATGAGACATAAATATATGTCTGGTTGTTAATGTGGTGTTTGACTGCTGCAAATTGTCAGAAACTTTTTGCCAGGACTCATGCTTAGGTATTGTTGTGAGCAGACAGTGACATGCCCATAGAGTCACTGTCAGCTCATGCCATGTTGCTGGGCTCTCAGCCAACTTTTCCTCATAGTTACCTATCCAGAAGATGCCATGCTGTCATTTGTGTTGACAGTTAGGATGCACAAAAAAAAAAAGAGAGATAAGGGAGCTAACACCTAGAGCCTTGCATGGTTTCAGTTGCTTGTCCAGGTTATCAGGTTCTAAATTAGCCAGCAGCACAGTATGGATCCTGGTTGTTAATTTGTTTATGCTCTGAGCTGACTTCCATTTGCTTGTGGTGAGCTCCCTTTGGTCAGTTTGAGAAGATAGGTGATTATTCGTTTTTTGTTTTCATTGCCCTGAATGTTGTTTATCTTGCCAGGAGAAGACCGCAGAGGTCGAAATGCATCATGTTTTGTCTTGTGATTTGTTTGTCCCTTTTGTCAGGTGGAACAGTTATGATTTCTCTGAACTCCTCTAATATCAGTGTCCTTACTCACATCTGCCTCTTGCAGGGAATACGAGGGCCAGGAGCACACGGCAGCTGAGGTGAAGAAGGAGGTGGAGATGCATCTGGAGGAGAAGGAGAAGCTGGGAGGCCACCATCCCCAGCAACATCATCATCGGCCCCTTCTGGGTCAACACGGAGAACACCCGCCAGGCTCTCTCCAAGAAGCGCAAGGCTCTCAGCAACGCCGTGCTGGAGCTTCTGGCAAGGCAGCTGAGAAAACAGGCAGACGATGTGAGTGTGTTGGCTGCTGGGGTAGACAGTCCAGTGAGAAAACAGGCAGACGATGTGAGTATTGGCTGCTGGGGTAGACAGTCCAGCGCTCTGAAAACAGGCAGACGATGTGAGTGTTGGCTGCTGGGGTAGACAGTCCAGCGCTCTGAAAACAGGCAGACGATGTGAGTGTTGGCTGCTGGGGTAGACAGTCCAGTGCTCTGAAAACAGGCAGTCGATGTGAGTGTTGGCTGCTGGGGTAGACAGTCCAGTGCTCTGAAAACAGGCAGACGATGTGAGTGTTGGCTGCTGGGGTAGACAGTCCAGTGCTCTGAAAACAGGCAGACGATGTGAGTGTTGGCTGCTGGGGTAGACAGTCCAGTGCTCTGAAAACAGGCAGTCGATGTGAGTGTTGGCTGCTGGGTAGACAGTCCAGCCGGAAAACAGGCAGACGATGTGAGTGTTGGCTGCAGGGGTAGACAGTCCAGTGCTCTGAAAACAGGCAGACGATGTGAGTGTTGCTTGTAGGGTAGACAGTCCAGTGCTCTGAAAACAGGCAGACGATGCGAGTGTTGGCTGTAGGGGTAGACAGTCCAGTGCTCTGAAAACAGGCAGACGATGCGAGTGTTGGCTGTAGGGATAGACAGTCCAGTGCTCTGAAAACAGGCAGACGATGTGAGTGTTGGCTGCATGGGTAGACAGTCCAGTGAGAAAACAGGCAGATGATGTGAGTGTTGGCTGCAGGGGTAGACAGTGCAGTGCTCTGAAAACAGGCAGACGATGTGAGTGTTGGATGCAGGGGGAGACAGTGCAGTGCTCTGAAAACAGGCAGACGATGTGAGTGTTGGCTGCAGGGGTAGACAGTGCAGTGAGAAAACAGGCAGGCACGATGTGAGTGTTGGCTGCAGGGGTAGACAGTGCAGTGAGAAAACAGGCAGACGATGTGAGTGTTGGCTGCAGGGGTAGACAGTGCAGTGAGAAAACAGGCAGACGATGTGAGTGTTGGCTGCAGGGGGAGACAGTGCAGTGAGAAAACAGGCAGACGATGTGAGTGTTGGCTGCAGGGGTAGACAGTGCGGTGCTCGGAGTTGGAAAAACAAGAAATCGAAGAATTTGGGAATGCAAATGGGCTGTTTAGTCCTAATTCTAAGATATATATATATATATATATATATATATATATATATATATATATATATATATATATATATATATACAAATATTATTACCAGGACTCCTACATTTCTGCAATTTCATGGGATTCACACGCAAAATGTAAAAAAAAAAAAAAAAAAAAAAAAAGAGAGAAAACCATTGAAAAAATTTAAAAGAAAAAAAGAATTTAGGGGAGGGGATTGAAAATGAAAGTGGCAATGGGATTCACAGAACATCAGTGATGTTTTCAGTATGACAGCAGCTGATGCTGATGTGGGGAGATCCCACGTCAGCCTGTTAGTGGGGAGATGTCCTGTCGGCCTGTTAGTGGGGAGATGTCATGTCAGCCTGCTAGTGGGGAGATGTCCTGTCAGCCTGTCAGTGGGGAGATGTCCTGTCAGCCTGTCAGTGGGGAGATGTCATGTCAGCCTGTTAGTGGGGAGATGTCCTGTCGGCCTGTTAGTGGGGAGATGTCATGTCAGCCTGCTAGTGGGGAGATGTCCTGTCAGCCTGTCAGTGGGGAGATGTCCTGTCAGCCTGTCAGTGGGGAGATGTCATGTCAGCCTGTCAGTGGGGAGATGTCATGTCGGCCTGTCAGTGGGGAGATGTCCTGTCAGCCTGTCAGTGGGGAGATGTCCTGTCAGCCTGTCAGTGGGGAGATGTCCTGTCAGCCTGTTAGTGGGGAGATGTCCTGTCAGCCTGTTAGTGGGGAGATGTCCTGTCAGCCTGTTAGTGGGGAGAGATGTCCTGTCAGTGGGGAGATGTCCTGTCAGCCTGTTATCAGTGGGGAGATGTCCTGTCAGCCTGTCAGTGGGGAGATGTCCTGTCAGCCTGTTAGTGGGAGATGTCTGTCAGCCTGTTGGGGAGATGGGGCCTGAGTGGGGAGATGTCAGTCAGCCTGTTATCAGGGGGAGATGTCCTGTCAGCCTGTTAGTGGGGAGATGTCCTGTCAGCCTGTTAGTGGGGAGATGTCATGTCAGCCTGTCAGTGGGGAGATGTCATGTCAGCCTGCTAGTGGGGAGATGTCCTGTCAGCCTGCTAGTGGGGAGATGTCCTGTCAGCCTGTTAGTGGGGAGATGTCATGTCAGCCTGCTAGTGGGGAGATGTCCTGTCAGCCTGTCAGCCTGTCAGTGGGGGAGATGTCCTGTCAGCCTGTCAGTGGGGAGATGTCCTGTCAGCCTGTTATCAGTGGGGAGATGTCCTGTCAGGGGAGATGTCCTGTCAGCCTGTTATCAGTGGGGAGATGTCCTGTCAGCCTGTTATCAGTGGGGAGATGTCCTGTCAGCCTGTTATCAGTGGGGAGATGTCCTGTCAGCCTGTTAGTGGGGAGAGATGTCCTGTCAGCCTGTTATCAGTGGGGAGATGTCCTGTCAGCCTGTTATCAGTGGGGATGTCCTGTCCCTGTCAGCCTGTCAGCCTGTCAGTGGGGAGATGTCCTGTCAGCCTGTTATCAGTGGAGAGATGTCCTGTCAGCCTGTTGTCAGTGGGGAGATGTCATGTCGGCCTGGGAGATGTCCTGTCAGCCTGTGTGGGAGATGTCCTGTCAGCCTGTTAGTGGGGAGATGTCCTGTCAGCCTGTTAGTGGGGAGTGGGGTTAGATGTCATGTCAGCCTGTTAGTGGGGAGATGTCTGTCAGCCTGTTAGTGGGGAGATGTCATGTCGGCCTGTTAGTGGGGAGATGTCCTGTCAGCCTGTTAGTGGGGAGATGTCATGTCAGCATGTTAGTGGGGAGATGTCCTGTCAGCCTGTTAGTGGGGAGATGTCATGTCAGCATGTTAGTGGGGAGATGTCATGTCAGCCTGTTAGTGGGGAGATGTCATGTCAGCCTGTTAGTGGGGAGATGTCCTGTCAGCCTGTTAGTGGGGAGATGTCATGTCAGCATTGTTAGTGGGGAGATGTCCTGTCAGCCTGTTAGTGGGGAGATGTCCTGTCAGCCTGTTAGTGGGGAGATGTCATGTCAGCCTGTTAGTGGGGAGATGTCCTGTCAGCCTGTTAGTGGGGATGTCATGTCATGTCATGTCAGCCTGTTAGTGGGGAGATGTCATGTCAGCCTGTTAGTGGGGAGATGTCCTGTCGGCCTGTTAGTGGGGAGATGTCCTGTCAGCCTGTTAGTGGGGAGATGATGTCCTGTCAGCCTGGGGAGATGTCATGTCGGTTAGTGGGGAGATGTCATGTCGGCCTGTTAGTGGGGAGATGTCCTGTCAGCCTGTTATCAGTGGGGAGCAGGCAGTCAGCCTGTTAGTGGGGAGCAGGCAGTCAGCATGATGCATTGACGTAACTCTGCAAAGGTGGGAAAGATGACATACACTGCATGAACAAGCCGTCCTCATGGTAGCTGGACCAAAATGTGGAGGGACATGTCACTCAGTGCTCAGGTTTGTGCCAGATTGCTCCATTCTGAATGCAGGTTTCAGATCTTGTCTGAATGAGGGAGAGGGAGGAAGGGGAAAGGTAGAAAGAGAGCAGAAAGAAAAGGGGAGGGGGGGAGGCAGAGCATATCATAGAAATTCATGGATTTTTGTTTTTTGTTGATAGTAGCCCTGTATGATAAAGACAGTCTGACAGTGTTGGTGTTGCTCTCAAGGATATATGGCGGTGAAGGCAGTGATGATAATAAACCGACAACATCTAGTTTTAGACATTGTGTTTTTGTATGGGGAAGGCAGTGATGTGATGAAGTGGATAGCATCCCCCTGTGATGGAGTATGTTGGTAGGGTAACGGCAGTGATGAGAACAGGCAGACCATGCCCAGTGTCATGGATGATGTGCTGTGTGTCTTCAGGCCTGTGAGGAGTTCAAGGCCATCTCCCGCAAACTGTACGACAAGCCCAACTGCGTGGAGGAGCTGTCCGAGATGAGGGAGTGGATGAAAGGCATCCCCGAAAAACTGAAGGAGCACCAGGTCAGCAAGGAGCACACCCTGACTGGACCCTGTTTTGTTCTGCACCGTGTCCTGAGTGTAGGACTGGAGTCAGAGAGAGAGAGAGAGAGAGAGAGAGAGAGAGAGAGAGAGACTGTGTGTGTGTGGGTGTGTATGTGTGTGTTTGTGTTTGTCTGCATTTGTACATGTGTATGTTTATGCTTGTATATGTCAGTTTCAAAACAAAGCGTGGAGAAAGACAGAACTTGATGCTGAATACTTGACAGATGTTGATACTGAATGTTTAAAAGATGATACATATTAATCATACAAAAGAAGACCACTCAGAGTGCTACAACGGCTAGTCTCAGTGATTCATTCAGTGTCAGAATTACAATCTGTCATATGACCCCGTGTTGCAGGAATTGATCGACAAAGCCATGGAGGACTATGAGCTGATCGAGGAGTTCTACTACAACCTGTCCACAGACGACTTCAATGCAAAGTAAGGGCTCTGGTTGTTGGATCAAAATTAGAACAATATATACCACAAACAAAGACAGTATTTGGCTTCAGCATTTTGTGAAACAGGGAGTTTTGTATCTTGAGTTGTCTTATACTGGGAGCAAAAGTTGCTGCTCTTGTTTCTGTTTATTGTCTACTAATTCCAGTCTCACTTTAAGATTAGTCACTGGAGCCTGTGAGCCAGCCAGGCAGACGTTCTTGTAGCAGGAGAGTTTGAAAACACACTTTTTGTAACTTGAGAATTTAGAAAAAAAAAATCCTTACCTAGAGAGCTTAAAAACACATTTTGCTGGGAGTGGAATTTCAGTCTTGTCACCTCAGAACAGTGCCACTGACAAGGCCAGCGAGTGACGTCAGTGTTGTCACCTCAGTACGATGTCATGGACAAGGCCAGTGAGTGACGTCAGTTTTGTTACCTCAGTACGATGCCACTGACAAGGCCAGTGAGTGACGTCAGTGTTGTCACCTCAGTACGATGCCACTGACAAGGCCAGCGAGTGACGTCAGTGTTGTTACCTCAGTACGATGCCACTGCTAAGGCCAGTGAGTGACGTCAGTGTTGTCACCTCAATACGATGCCACTGACAATGCCAGTGAGTGACGTCAGTGTTGTCACCTCAGTACGATGCCACTGACAAGGCCAGCGAGTGACGTCAGTGTTGTCACCTCAGTACGATGCCACTGACAAGGCCAGTGAGTGATGTCAGTGTTGTCACCTCAGTACGATGCCACTGACATGTCACCTCAGTATGATGCCACTGACAAGGCCAGTGAGTGACGTCAGGTTGTCACCTCAGTACAATGCCATTGACAATGCCAGTGAGTGACATCAGTGTTGTCACCTCAGTACGATGCCACTGACATGTCATCTCAGTACGATGCCACTGACATGTCACCTCAGTACAATGCCACTGACGAGGCCAGTGAGTGACATCAGTGTTGTCATCTCAGTACGATGCCACTGACACATGTCACCTCAGTACGATGCCACTGACAAGGCCAGTGAGTGACGTCAGTGTTGTCACATCAGTACAATGCCACTGACATGTCACCTCAGTACGATGCCACTGACAAGGCCAGTGAGTGACGTCAGTGTTGTCACCTCAGTACGATGCCACTGACATGTCACCTCAGTACGATGCCACTGACAAGGCCAGTGAGTGACATCAGTGTTGTCACCTCAGTACGATGCCACTGACGAGGCCAGTGAGTGACGTCAGTGTTGTCATCTCAGTACGATGCCACTGACATGTCACCTCAGTACGATACCACTGACAAGGCCAGTGAGTGACATCAGTGGTTGTCACCTAAGTACAATGCCATTGACAAGGCCAGTGAGTGACATCAGTGTTGTCATCTCAGTACGATGCCACTGACATGTCACCTCAGTACAATGCCGCTGACAAGTCCAGTGAGTGACGTCAGTGTTGTCACCACAGTACAATGCCACTGACAAGGCCAGTGAGTGACATCAGTGTTGTCACCTCAGTACAATGCCATTGACAAGGCCAGTGAGTGACCTCAATGAACAGAGATCGAACCAACTTGCATCTCCACAAGAGAGGTGCAGCATTCTCCATGAGTTCAGGCACAGTAGTGATTACTGTGTGAGCTGGAAAGTGGGAGACACAGGGTCTATGTCCCATCACAGACATATTTGCTGGAATTTTTGCAGCATGGCTGCCACCTATTAGAGTTGAATACGCTGTGGATTTAAATGTGAAAGCTGGAATTGTAGGGTCAAGTTTTATCCACTTTTTATCCACTTTTTTTTATGTGTCTGAGAGAGGGTGCCTGTACCTCCAGTCTGGTTGATACCTTTGTATATTTCTAACACTATCCCTGCATATGCTTGCAGCCCCTGCCTACGTAGTGATTTCGGCTTTTTTCGAATTTATTTGTGTTATGTTTGGTCTATGTTAACATCATGTTTGGTATGTCTGAAAAGAAGAAATCAAGGACATTAAGATGAATGTACTTTCAAAACTCTAAGAGATTCTGCATTTAGGCGATGCATCGATAAATGAAGTAACCAAAACACACAGAAATAAAAACAAGTGCAGAGTTTGATGATCAGTGTTTAGTAATGGCATGCAGACAAATTGATAAAAAAAAAAAGCACTCACCTAATACACTTATGTTTGTCGTGCTTTTGGCTATCAGCTACAATTCATTTTTACAGAATTTTACTGAATTTAGGCCAGGGAGATTGTGTGAGTCAAGCGCCTGTGCGTGTGTTGCTGAATCAGTCGAATCAGTTGATTTATCATTATAATCAGGAACATCTTCAAATAGATTTGTTCTAAAGAAATGATTTGCCAGCGCCGAACTGCAGTTTTGACTAGCAGACAAATGGCAGGTGGCAGAAACATAGTCAGTTCAGGTCGGAAAAAACCCCAGACAGGGGCTCTTTGTTTCAGCCGCAGATAGCGAACGTGAACTTTGCTTCAAATTAAGAGCTAGGGCATGTCAGGCTACCAGGAACCCTCTACTAAGTTCTGGCGGGAGTTATTTTTTCTTAGACCATTAGAGTTTGAATAGTAGAGTTTTTCAAAATGAGAACACATGGACACATGCACGCCATAGGCAGTGAAGTTCTCAATCAGCACACGGCACCGTGGATGCCGTAGGCAGCAGAGTTATATGCAACACACAGCACCGTGTGCGCCATAGGCAGCAGAGCTATGGGCCACACACAGCACCGTGTGTGCCGTAGGCAGCAGAGCTATGGGCAACACACAGCACTGTGTGTGCCGTAGGCAGCAGAGCTGTGGGCAACACACAGCACCGTGTGTGCCGTAGGCAGCAGAGCTATGGGTAATACATGGCACCATGCACGCCATAGGCAGCAGAGCTGTGGGCAACACACAGCACCGTGTGCCCCGTAGGCAGCAGAGCTATAGGCAATGCACACACACCGTGTGTTCCGTAGGCAGCAGAGCTATGGGCAACACATGGCACCATGCACGCCATAGGCAGCAGAGCTATGGACAACGCACAGCACCATGTGGGCCGTAGGCAGCAGAGCTATGGGCAACACACGGAGCTGTGTGTGCCGTCGGCTAAAAGTTAAAGGTCGCATTGAAAATAGTCCTGCTGATTAGTCTCAGACCATTGTGGAACTAACTGCATGGCATTGTCTCATCCCACGCCCTTACACTCCCCTCCCCCCCCCCCCCCCCCCCCCCCCTCCTCTTCCACCATACCTGTGGTGAGTTTGTCTCGGTTTTCACACCCATAACCCCGAACGAATGCTGCTAACGACACCGAATCGCCTAAGGCGGATCGGTACTGAAGTGGGGTGTAGCGGAGCGGCGAGCAGAATTGGGCTAACGGTAGGTCAAAGGTTATGCAGCTGTGTGTGCCTGGCGTTGGTCTCAAAGTGCAGTAGGTTGACCTGTCAGCGACTGTTGGCGGTGTCCAGGTGGACAGCCATTGGCTGGCCTCACAAGATCGAGACCCAGATGGAACAGACATCCCTGCAGCTGGACGAAGATGAGGAGCGCTTCCACAAACTGCAGATGTCTGACCAGGCCAACTTTGAGGACAGGCTGGACACCTTACAGGTGTGTGTGTGTGTGTGTGTGTGTGTGTGTGTGTGTGTATGTGTGTGTGAGTGTGTGTGTGTGTGTGTGTGTGTGTGTGTGTGTGTGTGTGTGTGTGTGTGTGTGTGTGAGTGTATGTGTGAGTGTGTGTGTGTGTGTGTGTGTGTGTGTGTGTGTGTGTGTGTGTGTGTGTGTGCGTGTGTGTGTGTGTGTGTGTGTGTGTGTGTGTGTGTGTGTTGTGTTCATAGCTGTAGTTTTTTGACTTGGCAACAAAATTATCACATCCTGCATTCTGTCTTATTTATGGATGATATAGCTCTGTTTTTCTTTAAAATCTTAGGGTGTGTCCTTCATGCCACAGTGCCTTTCAGATCAGTAATGACAATGCTATATTCCAGCGGGAAAAGCTGGGAAGTGGGGGGACAGGCAAACAGAAATTTTATTGCACTATGAACGGTCAAAGTGAGCAGTTTTGACTGACTTCACAGAGAGAAAGAGAGACAAACACACAGAGACATGAACACTCACACACACACACACACACACACACACACACACACACACACACACACTCACACAGATGCCTGCGCATGCGCGCGATCGCGCGCGCACATGCATGCACACACACGCACGCACGCACGCACGCACACACACACACACACACACACACACACACACACACACACACACACACACACACACACACACACATACATACATACACACACTCACTCACACATACACTCACACACACACACACACACACACACACACACACACACACACACACACACACACACACACACACACACACACACACACACTCTCTCTCTCTCTCTAGCTGAGTTTTTGTGCGTGTGTAATTATATCACAAGGACTCAGAGAAGGCAATTGTTCGTTCCCCTTTCCCCAATTTACTAATGGATGTCCTCAGTATACACAGTCCATAACCTTAGTGTGTCGACAAACCCTTTGCACAGACTGTTACATGTCGGTCAAGTCAAGGTCACTGTGTTTGGGTCAGATGGTGGTGGCAGGAATGGCTGCCCACTCAGAAATCCAGAAAGGACACGAGATCGCCAATGAGATGCGTCGGGTTAACAAGCAGCTGAAAGAGGCTCAGGGATTGGCTGTCACCTACAACAATCGTGAGCGGCTCTTTGGCATGCCTGTGACCAACGTGAGTTATGGTTCTTGCATAGTCGTGGGGTGGGTTTTCCACACGGTTGTACTCCTTTGTTCTGTGCTTGTTTGTTAATTTGAATTTGTTAAATGCTTGTGAACAGTGTCAAAGGTACTGTTTATCAGTTTCTGGTGGTTTTTGTCTAGTATAACAGCTGGTAATCAAATTTATGGTTATGTTTAGATGGTTTGTGGAGCTGATGTTGAAACTATACATTGTGCTGTTTGTTTGTGTTGGCATGTTGATGCACTTTCTTCTCACATGCAGAGATACACCAGGGTTGATGTCTGTGCATGCATTTAACCATTTTTGTCTGGCGTGATTGGATTCTAATGAGGAATCTTTCAGACCACTGTCTTACTCGATTTAAGAAGGATTTTATACACTTTTTATTTTCAAAATGTTTACACAGATTGAAAACATTTGATTTTTGGACAAATGTCTTGTGCATTTGAAATGGAAGTCACTGTATTTGAGGTGCATGTTTGTGGTGACTAACCTGATTTTGTGAAGTTTTTCTGTTGGAAGGTGTTGTCGTCTAATCGCGGCTGCCAATGTGGTGGTTATCGGCATGGAGTGTTGTGTAGTGTGGTGATTGGTCCTGGGCAAGATGGCCAATTATTGTGCCATGATAACAAACAACATCACCTCAGCATGTCTGGTTCTGCTTTTTTTTGCATGCACTATCTGTTTGCATGCTCTATCTGTTTGCATGCACTATCTGTTTGCATGCACTATCTGTTTGCATGCTCTAGCTGTTTGCAGTGTCCTTTGATCTTTCTCTTTTTACACAAACTTTAGCATGGCCGGTGTTTGATTTTATCACTCTGCTCACATTGAAGTCTGCATGTTTTTGTTTTGTGTGTAGCATTTCTCTGTGGTGTGTATGTGTAGCTTTATGGTTTAGTGTCACAAATGCAAGCACCAGCCTGCACTGGACAGTTTGTTTGGAGTGTAGCGTAGTTCTTCACTTCCATGTGCAAGGTCTGACCAATGTGTTGGGCTAGTATGTAGGTCAGGCATCTGTGAAGCCTTGGCCTTGAGACTCTCTTCCAATTTTTTTTCTTTTAGCTATTCATCTACGCATAAATCTGCATGTTATGGTCCCATGGTTTAGCAGATATTGTGGAGCATGTATGGTCTAGGCTGCACCTAGTGATGCCTCCGAAGTGAAACTGAAACTGAAACTGGAACTCACAGCCATGGAGGTGGTATCTGTGATGGTCTATGGCAAAGAGCATGGCTGGGTGGTCACAGTGGGTGTGGACATTGTTGCTGAGCTGTTAAGGAACATCACCTGTTGTTGAACATGGGCAACACATTGCAGACTGCTCAGTGGAGATGACATGCCTCTATCTCTGGCATCGCAGGACACAGGCTATGAACATGGGCAACACATTGCAGACTGCTCAGTGGAGATGACATGCCTCTATCTCTGGCATCGCAGGACACAGGCTATCACCTGTTGAACATGGGCAACATATTGCAGACTGGTCAGTGGAGATGACATGCCTCTATCTCTGGCATCGCAGGACACAGGCTATCACCTGTTGAACATGGGCGACATATTGCAGACTGCTCAGTGGAGATGACATGTCTCTATCTCTGGCATATAAAGGACACAGGCTACTGGTGACACACTGTATATTTTCTTAGACAGAGATGTTTGCACAAGTTTTTTTCTTTTTGTTTATCTTTACACCCCCTTTGTGTGTGTTTAGAAACTGTGTGTAGAGGAGTGTATGTGGAAATGGGTGATTACTGTCAGGTCTGTGTGACAAATGGTTCTGCAGTGTGAGAAAGACACCTGACTGTCGTCATTTGTGCCTTTCTTGGGGGGGGGGGGGGGGGGGGGGGGGCTTTCATCAGTTATTTTTTATGGAAAGGAGAACAGTAGAGATGTATAGTCTTGTTTGTGGTACTCTCCCTCTTTGTCTCTGTGTCTGTCTGTCTGTCTGTCTGTCTGTCTTTCTGTCTGTCTGTCTGTTGCATCATGGTACCTGCAGTGTTAGGAAATTTCAGCAACACTCTCAGAGACACATCCATTAAGGGGATGAAACTGGATTATGTTCTAGGCTTTCCATTTGAGCCTGTTTAGTATATTCAGCTTTGGGTAGGAGGTGGATGGGTAGGAAGAAAGCTACATGTGTGTGTACGTGTCTGTGTGTATGTGTGTGTGTGTGGTGTGGTGTCTGTCTGTCTCTGCGTGTATGTGTGCCTGCCTGCCTGTGTGTGGTTGATGTCTCAGAAGCTGCTCACAAACTCATGCTGTTCGTTGATGTGGTTTTCATGTGTTATTTGTATGTCCGTACAGCTTTTTGTGTGTGTATGTCTGTCTGTGTATGTGATGTCTCACACAGATTGCTTGTGGACTCATGTTTATTCATCTGTTTTCTACTCATTTGATCATATCTACATATTCATTTGTTTATGTATTCTGGCATTGACGCCAGTAAGTAACACTGACTCGCTTATTTTCCTGGCTTATTTGATCCAGTCACTGTGCTGGACTAAAGTGTGGCACTAACTTGCATGACACAGGCCCAGTGCTTACTTAAAGTGTGGCACTAACTTGCATGACACAGGTCCAGTGCTTACTTAAAGTGTGGCACTAACTTGCATGACACAGGCCCAGTGCTTACTTAAAGTGTGACACTAAGTGGCATGACACACAGGCAGTGTGCTTACTTAAAGTGTGACACTAAGTGGCATGACACAGGCCCAGTGCTTACTGAAAGCCTGATGCTAACTGGCAGGGCAAGGATGCAGTGTATGCACCATAGTTTGAACTGATACAGTCACCAGGCTGATTCAAGCCGGTTATTTCCTCAGGTCAATTCACATTTGCCATTGCCCTCAGTGGCGGTAGTGTTCTAACAAAAATGTGGGGTTTTTTTTTTCTGTACAGTGTATATCTGGAAGTGTATGTCTTGAAATGTATGAGTTGAAGTGTATATCTTCATATGTAATCTTTGAATCCAGCAAAGACCTACTGCAGTAACTTTGCCTTTGTGCAGCATTTGTTGAGGCTGGCTCCGGTCATCTATCCCACATAACTGCCGCAGGCGTTGTCATGTCCGGGGTCATAGGCTGTGAACGTTTCTCAGTACTTTTTTTTGTTTTTAAATTAAATCTTTTATTTAGTTCTTCAAGCTGTTACAGTTAGTGCTTCTGATTGTGCACAAAACATGACTTTGTACATTAGAAAAGTGCAGATACACAGATGGTCATAACTGAAAAAAAAAGTATCAGATTTTAACCATCTAAGGTTATGTGACGAATGTGACAAGATGTCTTGAGAGTTATGAAAAAAAGTTTTACGTAGCATCATGTTGATACTACCAGCCATCGCCATACCTTCATCAGCTTATAAAAATTTGATTTTGACCAGTGAACTAAAGTGAACTGATATGACTTTGTACCAGTGGATCTAAGAGGACTCAGTGCCTCTGTTTTGCAACATGAACACATCACATGCGTGGCCAATGGCAGCATAAACCAGGATGTAGTTATGTACCAAGGTGTAAGAATTGATTGTGCATTGCACTAAGCAAACCACATGGAAATTATGGTGAAAGGGATTGAAAGAAATTTCGATGAAGAGTTGATTAAAATCTTTCCTTTATTATTGAATGAAGGAAAGTGAGCTGAATGGTCATAGCAAGGCACTGACAACTCAATTCTGTGTCAGTCACAGCAAATGGAAAATATATGCGAAGTATTGTGGTAAACAGAGCTGATGGAAAATATGCGGGGTATTGTGGTAAACCAGAGCCGATGGAAAATATGCGGGGTATTGTGGTAAACCAGAGCCGATGGAAAATATGCGGGGTATTGTCGTAAACCAAGTCACAGAAAAAACCTGTAGCTGATTGGTTGAGGCCTTTGAAGCTGTGTCAGATGATTTCTCTTCTCTTAGTCGCTGATCTGTTCAGTTTTCTTCTCTTCTAGAGATCTAAAGATCGTCCAGTTCCCTGCCCTTGGCTCCCTGTCTCCTTTTTCTCCTTCTTCTATGTCTTCTTCCTTCAGTTGTGTGATGTAGTTTCCTTCCTACCATCTCTTGTTAGAGACCTTGCTGTTGTGGTAGAGACTTGTTGATGGAATTCAGTGTCACTATGGTGACATATTCCATGGTTACATGTTTTTTCAAATAACCGCTGTGGAGTTGACATTTTTTTTTTTCGCCAGTTAATGTACTGAAGAGCACAGAACAAAAGACTAAAGAACAAAACAAATGTTGGACTGAAAAGGATTAGAGATGTATCTAGAGGGTGGAGGGGAGAGAGAAGATGGGGAGGGTGTGTTTTATATGCAATTTTGAAAAAAAAAAAAAAAAACTATGGCA
>JADBJO010000999.1:440000-450000 GCA_016801955.1 Conus betulinus | reverse complement strand
ACCCTGAATACACTGTGTCTGTCTGATTGACACTGGGTACATGTACCCTGAATACACCTGTGTCTTTGTGATTGACACTGCGTACATGTACCCTGTAGAATGGTCTGTGACAGGCTGTCATGGTGAGATACATATCCACCTTCAACTGCACCCTGCTGGATAGTCTTGGACAGGCAATTATAGCTAGAGACATGTCTGCCCTCTGTTGTACCTCGTATGCTTTTGTTGTTGTTGTTGCTTTTAACTGGGAGTCATGGCGAGATACATGTCCATTGTCCACTGTACACTGCAGCGTGGTCTTGGACATAGAGTCATGGAAGACTGTATGTTCACCCTCCTGTACAGCCGGTAGAATAGCCATGGACAAAAGTCTACTCCTCTGTCAAGCTAATATAGTATTAGATTAATGCAAGATCCATTGAAAACAGATTAGGAACAGAAGTGCTGTTGTTTGGTTCTGGACAGTTTCACTCTTACAACTACCTTCGCTGCTTTCCCTCTACCGCATGTACCGGTTATGATAAAACTTTGTGTGTGAATTGGTGTGCCGGTGACAGTTACTGTCATGGATACAAATATAAATGGGCGTTTTCATCCCTGTGATGGCCACAGTCCACAGATGGAATGCTCTGACGTTCATGGCATGGGATTCACATAGAGATGTGTATCCCATCAATTCCGCAAAGGATATTTTCTGCACTTTCACACACAAAGAAATTTGAATATATGTGGATAATGTGAATTGATTGCAGAAGGAAAGAAGGATCACTGCGCATATTTCTGCCACTGTAGGATACAGTCTGGAATGGAGGTATGCTGCGCAGTGTGTGATCGCCCAGTCTCAAAGGGAGGTGACTGCTGGCGGAAACTGAAACCAATTATAAACTGAATTTAAAGTAACTCTGCTGGTTAACATGGACAAACAAATTACAAGACAGGTTGTCTTGTACAGGTTGTCTTGGACAGGTTGTCTTGTTATTGTTGTTGGTCCATGTTACCTAGCAGAGTTACCTTCAATTCCATTTGAAGTTGCCGGTTAGCACCCCGTTTTGTGAGAGAAGCTGATTTCACTGTCTTTTTTCATCCTTACACTTTGGGTAGTACACTTCATCAAAGGAGGAGGATGGGGGGGAGGGGGTGTTGACATGCAGTAATCTGACAGAGGGATCCCACGCTCTGTTTCAGCTGTCGGAAGAGCTGGGCTTCCCCATCCGGCCCAAGGCCAACCTGACCTTCTCCAAGTGCCTGGAGATGAACCTGCAGGACCACATCACCGTCATCTCCAAGGTGGCTGAGGTGGCCGGCAAGAGTACTACTCCATTGAACAGGTGAGTGAGTGGCGGGCAGCCGTGGATGGGGAGTGTGGGATGGATGGAGTGTGGAGGGACACCACCGGTTGGAGGCTGGGTCATGGGCTGAAAGACGAATGAAGTGTGTTAGCTTCCAAAGTGAATGATCTCTGTAAATATGTATGTTAGCTTTCCAAAGTGAATGATCTCTGTAAATATGTATGTTAGCTTTCCAAAGTGAATGATCTCTGTAAATATGTATGTTAGCTTTCCAAAGTGAATGATCTCTGTAAATATGTATGTTAGCTTTCAAAGTGAATGACCTCTGTAATATGTATGTTAGCTTTCCAAAGTGAATGACCTCTGTAAATATGTATGTTAGCTTTCCAAAGTGAATGACCTCTGTAAATATGTATGTTAGCTTTCCAAAGTGAATGATCTCTGTAAATATGTATGTTAGCTTTCCAAAGTGAATGATCTCTATAGGTTTGTATGTTAGCTTTCCAAAGTGACTGATCTCTATAAGTATGTATGTTAGCTTTCTAAAGTGAATGATCTCTTATAAGTATGTATGTTAGCTTTCCAAAGTGAATGATCTCTTATAAGTATGTTGTTAGCTTTCCAAAGTGAATGATCTCTTATAAGTATGTGTGTTAGCTTTCCAAAGTGATGATCTCTTATGAATATGTATGTTAGCTTTCCAAAGTGAATGATCTCTATAAGTATGCATGTTAGCTTTCCAAAGTGAAATGTCTCTGTAAGAATGTATTGTAAAGAGTTTCAAAATGGTGACATCTTTCTGTGTTTTGTACATCAGTGATGTCTTCTTTGTTTGTTTTTTATCTGTGTTTTTGTTGTTGTTGTTGTTTTTTTTTTTTTTTTTTTTAATTTGTATATTTGTTGTTGTTGTTATTGATGTTGTTGTTGTTATTTTTACAGTAGTAACATCCTGGTAAATTACATACATTAATAACATCATGTCCATGAGACCTTGATTTCAAATCTCTTTTTTTTTCCTAGTGATTCTCGTTCATCCAGCTGTAAACCTGGCACACTGTGGTCTTGTGGCTCAGGAGACAGGGTGAGGTGTAGACATAAGACAGTCTGTGGGCCATGACACCGCTTGATGACACTGAAGTTGTTGTTGATGAACTGAAGGCCATTCTTAGCCCATGCTGAAAGTGACCTGGTGGACGTGTGTGGACAGGCCCTGGACAAGATGGAGAAGGAGTGGGAGCCTGTGATGTTCGACATCCTCCCCTACAAGGAAACAGGCACCTACATCGTGAAGACCTCGGAGGAGACCAACCAGCTGCTTGACGACCACATCGTCATGACGCAGAGCATGTCCTTCTCCCCCTACAAGAAGCCCTTCGAGGAACGCATCTCCAAATGGGAGAGCACTCTGCGCACCACCCAGGTCTGTGAGGCTGTCTTGCCTGTTGGTTTTATGTTCCACTAGATCACGTATCTTCTGTGAGTTGGTTGTGTGCAGCTAGTTCGCAGGTCTGCTGTTAGTCACTGGGGGAAGAAGGGAAGGGGTGGCATGAAGACTGTCAACCCTTATACTGCACTCTGTGCATTGGTCACACTTCAGGTCTGCTGTTAGTCACTGGATAATAGCATGAAGACTGTCAACCCTTATACTGCACTCTGTGCATTGGTCACACTTCAGGTCTGCTGTTAGTCACTGGATAATGGCATGAAGACTGTCAACCCTTACGCTGCACTCTGTGCATTGGTCACACTTCAGGTCTGCTGTTAGTCACTGGATAATGGCATGAAGACTGTCAACCCTTACGCTGCACTCTATGCATTGGTCACACACTTCAGGTCTGCTGTTAGTCACTGGATAATGGCATGAAGACTGTCAACCCTTACGCTGCACTCTGTGCATTGGTCACACTTCAGGTCTGCTGTTCGTCACTGGATGATAGCATGAAGACTGTCCAGCCTTATATTGCACTCTATGCATTGGTCACCCTGCAGTGGAAGCACAGACACTGGCTCAGGACAGTTGATGTATGACTCTGCTGAGGTTCTCCTCTGCTGCTGGTAATCATGTAATCCAGTGCTAACTGCTGCATGTGGGAAGTAAACACAACAACAAAAAAAATGATATGGCCAAGGATAGGCTCCAGCAGGGTCTATGTGTCGAAGACACACCATATGACAGGCAGAACAACTGTTCTCAGAGACCCAAGCCTGTGGACTGACAATGATATAGATTGGACAGAACAACTGTGTTTTCAGAGACCCAGGCCTTGACTCGCAGAGCAGAGCTGGAGGACACTGATGAATGTTCGGTTTTTATTGTGATGCTCCAAAAACTCTTCACAGAGTTAAGAAGAAGAAAAAAAAAAAAAAATTTTGACTTGTTAGAAACAGCTTCATAACACAGTAGACCACAGTTTTTACACATTAACCACAGGGAAGAGTGTTTCACTTTTCCATTGACTGTCACTTGTATGCAAAATTGGTTGTTTTAACTTTTGTTGAATGGTAGTGACTAAATCTAAATTGGCTGGAAGATAAAAAGTTGAAGCCACTCAGCACCCATGAATTCACTGCAATGTTTCGGTGTATTACAACCTTTATCAGGCAGTCTAAGTTGGCTGTCTGACTTCACCATCAAGAGTGTGTTGCCTGTGCTCCCTGTTGACAGTTAGCCACCTGCTGCTGTCCCTTTCCAGCAAAACAGTGTCAGTCCATTTTTGTTGCATCCACTGTCCTGTCTTCATCCGTCAAACATCTGGTTTATGCTGATGTCAGGACCTGTCACTGTTCACGCCCTGAAAACAGTATGTTTGAAGGGGACACTGGCTGTTCTGTTTTCAAGTTAACCAGTGAAATCACACTGTAAAAGTGTGCAAATCATTTGACACAGGAAGGAGGGAATATGTGCATGGAACCCTCCATTTCTCAGTCGCAGGTTCATTTCCACTGAGATGTTTTTATTAGAGTCTGTCATGAACCTTTGCAAGATATGTATCCACTGACTAAGTGGTTGGTGTGTGACAGTTGTAGCAAAGCGTCTGCCACCTGTTGAAATGATATTCTCAATATTCTGGACTTCAAACCAAAAGGTTGAAGAAGATAGAGCTGGATGCTGTATTTCAGTACAAAACTTAGATACAGATTAAAACACAAAACAGAGTAAAAATTAAAACTTATATGATGCACAGTACAAAACTGACAGCGAATTTTCAACTGATATGTCATCTTTGGATCAAGAAAAGCATGAGAAAAAAATACAAAATTCATGTTGTTTTATTCTGTATGAAGGGATGGATGCATTCTGTTGTGATATAAAGGTAAAAAAACGACAGGTGAAAGAATAGGTATGTGCAGGCTGTTTTGATATTCATGAACTGCACTTGTGCACACACACACACACACACACACACACCTGTTCATCACAAAGAGGTGACTAAGGGACACCACCTTCCCACCTTTCAGGATGTTCTGGATGAGTGGCTGAACTGCCAGCGGTCCTGGCTGTACCTGGAGCCTATTTTTAGCTCCGAGGACATCAACCGACAACTGCCCGTGGAGTCAAAACGCTACCAGACCATGGAGCGCATCTGGAGAAAGGTCATGAAGAACGCCAAGGACAACCCTCAGGTGAGGCATGAACCCCCAACCTCCACTCCTCCACCCCCCCCCCCCCTCCCTATGTGGCAGGGCTGAAGTGATCATGGGTCCATCAATTCAGCTGGGAGTATTTCTTTCTTTCTTTTTTTTTTTTTGAAATTTTTTATAACAAAAACCATTTTTGAAACACACATACATTTCAAACCAGTTACATATATAGCAATAGATTGCTCCCCCCCCCCCCCCCCAAAAAAAAAAAAAAAAAAAAAAAAAAAAAAAGGTGGTATTTTTGTTCAGATAGAGACTGACTGACTGAAAGAAGTGGCAAGTTGTGTTCATTAGATGACAAGGATTGACATGACATATTTCCTTTTTTTTGTTAATGCTAGTTCATTTTCGTGAATACCGGGTAAGTGATGCTCACCCAAGGGCCTTCTCATTTTCTTTCTTTCATTCTCATTTCCAAATACTGTTTTAAACTGAAGTGCCAACATTTTTGGCCTGAAAGATGCTGTGGAGTAAAGTGTGCACCATGGAGTGTTTGGGGTATAAAACTCTATTTCATTTTTTCCAAAATGACTTGTGCTACATAGGAAGCTGGTCTCTAACTTTGGCTATGTGCACAAAACTAACAAGGTCAAAATTTATGTGTAAAAAGTCTCAAAGTAACACCGTGAAAACAAATCAAATGTATGCATGTTTTAGGAAACATTGTCATAGTAAGTTTCTTAATGATCACTAACAAGGACAAAATAGAATTTGAAAAAAAAAAAAAAATGTGCGCTAAAAAAGTTGCTAAGTGAAACTGTACAAACAAATCGGATATATTTGTTTTGAAACTATATGGTGATAATCATATCTTATATGAGACCTGATCATGATGACTCAATGAAGTGTCAGGTGGACTGGCAGATACAAGTGCAGATGGCCAAATCACCTGGTCATGAGAGAAAGAAATAACAGCTTGCAGTGAGAGACAGAAATGTCACCTTGTTACAAGAAAAAAAAGAAATATCACCTTTTGTAATAACAGACAGAAATATTACCTCATAATGAGAGAAAGAAATATCACCTTTAAATGAGAGAAAGAAATATCATGTTGTCATTAGAGAAAGCAGTATCATATTGTGATGTGAAAACTTTAATGTATCCTCAGACATATCTTTTGCTCAGAATAAAACCATTGGAGGTGATTTTTGATCTCCACTCTCAATAGAGAGTCATATATTACAGTATAGAACCAGTGAATGTGATTTGTTCTCCAATCTCAGTAGAGAGTCATATATTACAGTATAAAAAACCAGTGCATGTGATTTGATCTCCAGTCTTGGTAGAGAGTCATACATTACAGTGGATGTGATTTGATCTCCAGTCTTAGTAGTGAGTCATATATTACAGTATAGAACCAGTGAAGGTGAATTGTATCACTAATCTTGGTAGAGATACATTACAGTGAAGGTGAACTGTATCTCCAGTCTGGTAGAGAGTCATATATTACAGTGAAGGTGAACTGTATCTCCAGTCTTAGCAGACAGTCATATATTACAGTGAAGGTGGACTGTATCTCCAGTTTTGGTAGACAGTCATATATTACAGTGAAGGTGGACTGTATCTGCAATCTTGGTGGAGAACCACAGTTACCTGTGGGAGGAGAGGATGCTGGTGTGAATGAAGGAGTCAGGTCCACAGTGATGGTGCTTCATGCAGGTGATCACACTGTGCCCGGACAACCGGCTGCTGGACAACCTGCGGGAGTGCAACAAGCTGCTGGAGCAGGTGCAGAAGGGCCTCAGCGAGTACCTGGAGACCAAACGCAACTCCTTCCCTCGCTTCTACTTCCTGTCCGACGACGAGCTGCTGGAGATCCTGTCCCAGACAAAAGACCCCACAGCTGTGCAGCCTCATCTGAGGAAATGCTTCGAGAACATCGCCAGGGTATGAGGGCTTTGCTTTGAAGGATCTGTTCGTTGTGGTGGGCCGGGCTGATAGAGCTTTGATGGTCGCTGTATCTTTTTTCTGCTTTTTGATGGAGTTTTCGTTGTTTGTGTTGCATGCATGCCTATGCCAGAAATTGTATGATGCATTGGGTACTTTTACCTTTACTTGATTAAGGAAAAATGGTTGCGTACTCATGATTCATCTATAGAAACACAGATTTTCTTTTATGAAATTCTCTCTAGCAACATGAACAGAGGAAGGTTGGATGGGAATTTCTGTCCCAACATTGTGAGACAGATTGCGCAGTTGTTGACCTCTTTCAAAGCCCATGATGCTTTCATGTATGATCCGGTGTAATGCTAAAGTAAGGATAATGGATATCAACAAAAGTAGAAAAGTGGTTTGTAGGAAATGAGCTGACAACTTTAAAAAGAACACATGGTGCTGATCAAGATCAAGCTTCAACAAACACATCAGTTGCCTGTAGAGATGAACTGTTGTTAGTGAATCCTTTTCAGTCGGCTGATACAGAAGTGGTGCTTTAACCAGCTCACACAAATTATACAACCATCTTCAAACATGTATTCCATGAACTTCCTTGACCTCCCACTGAAAGACGTGGAGTCACTCACCTCTCTGCCTGCCTCCTCCTTTCAGCTGCGGTTCGAGGATGACCTGAAGATCACCAGGATGTACTCCGGGGAAGGGGAGAGCGTGGACTTCAGGGAGAGCCTGTACCCCACGGGCAACGTGGAGGACTGGATGTGTGAGATCGAGCGCATCATGAGGAGAGAGTCTGAGGCTCATCATCAAGGACTCCTTGGAGGACTACAAGACGGTGAGGGACAGAGTCTGATGTGGGATGTCAGTGTAGGGGAGGAGTGGGTCGCAGGCACTTGAAAAAAGTGTTGTGTATGTGTATGGAGATGGAGCAAATGACAGCATATGATAGGGGCATTTTGGAAAAAAAAAAAAGAAATGATTAAAGGGATAGGTGGGGAAAATTTGGTTAAGAGAGAGAGAGAGAGAGAGAGAGAGAGAGAGAGAGAGAGAGAGAGAGAGAGAGAGAGAGAGCTTGTAAGGGAAAAAAAACTAAGTTGAAGAAAAGGGGTTTAGGGGAAGGGGGAAAAAGTGGCATTGACCTGTAGACCAACAACACAAGACATGAGGGACAAAATGCATTTTTCTTTGAAGAAAGAAACTTGAAAGGGACGCAATACAGGGGAAGGTACAGTAATATTGAGCGCTGTTCATTAAAGTTATTAGTGGAGCTTGAACAGTCACTAGCCAGCAACAGGCACTCAAGAACAAGAACAAGAACAATATTTATTCCTTTTGCCCCTTTTGGGGTATGGAGGAAGGGTGAGTTTAAAGCAATAACAGGAAAAGGGAAACAAACAAGCCAAAATAAAACATAATTGCTAGTCAATGCTGACATAGACCAACAATTTACAACACTTGAGATAATCTAATATACATTGACAATAGAAGCATTTGTTTTCTTTCAGAAGAAGACATCATTTGTTAAAAAATTGTAGACTTTTGGGGAGAGAAATCTTTTTGGCAAATATGTGTGCACAAAGTAACGTATGATGAACATTCCATGACAAAATGAAATTCATCACCTATTGCAGACAAGCCAAGATGCCAGAGTCTAGTCTTTGATGCGCTGTTCCACTGAGCGTGTTCTAAACATACCAAAGTGTATGTCAGCTTGCTCACATGCTTGCCCCAGCTTAATCCACTCCTGATTTTCCCACGAGTCTGTTTGGACTTTCTCATTAGCTGCTGATCTGTGTTGCTGTGCTCTCTTCGTTTGTCCCTGCCCAACAACAGTGAGGTTTCCATCAGTCAGTCATGGTGTGTAGTGTGTACCTGGTGCGTCACCAGGTCAGTGTGGTTTCCATCAGTCAGTCATGGTGTGTAGCGTGTACCTGGTGATTCACCAGCACAGTGAGGTTTCCATCAGTCAGTCATGGTGTGTAGCGTGTACCTGGTGAGTCACCAGGACAGTGAGGTTTCCATCAGTCAGTCATGGTGTGTAGCGTGTACCTGGTGAGTCACCAGGACAGTGAGGTTTCCATCAGTCAGTCATGGTGTGTAGCGTGTACCTGGTGAGTCACCAGGACAGTGAGGTTTCCATCAGTCAGTCATGGTGTGTAGTGTGTACCTGGTGCGTCACCAGGTCAGTGTGGTTTCCATCAGTCAGTCATGGTGTGTAGTGTGTACCTGGTGAGTCACCAGGACAGTGAGGTTTCCATCAGTCAGTCATGGTGTGTAGTGTGTACCTGGTGCGTCACCAGTCAGTCAGGGTATCTGACCCTAGTGTGGCCCCCTCCATTTTTTTTTTACATGTTACCCTCACATGTTCTGTCAAGTCACTCACTGGAGTTTTTCCTGGCAACTAGCCGGACTCTGTGATGTTTGCTTCAGCACATTAGATCAAAAGCTAAGTATTGATTTTTGTGAATTTTTTTAAACATAAATTTGACAAGTGCACCCTATTTATTATTATGTCTTATAGTTTGGAAATTATGTTTCCCTGTTCATGGACAGGAAGAGGGCAGGGGAAGCACAGGGGAACATGCATTATTCAATCCACAGAGGAACGTGTGTGATTCAGTCCACAGGGGAACGTGCGTCATTCAATCCACAGGGGAACATGCGTCATTCAATTCACAGGGGAACGTGCGTCATTCAACCCACAGGGGAACGTGCGTCATTCAACCCACAGGGGAACGTGCGTCATTCAATCCACATGAACATCTCTAACATTCCTGTTGCCTTGTCTGTGTCCAGAGGGACCGCAAGGAGTGGGTGCTGATGTGGCCCGGTCAGGTGGTCATCGCCGGCTGTCAGACCTACTGGAGTTCAGAGGTCACAGAAGCCCTGGAAACCAACACCCTGAATGACAGGTCAGCAGAGGGGTTGGGGACTGTGGGGTGATGGTTGGTTATATCTAGAATTATCACAGTCATTGTTGTTATTATCATTATGGGACTGTGGGGTAATGGTTGGTTATATTTATAATTATCACAATCATTATTGTTATTGTTATTATCATTATGGGACTGTGGGGTAACGGTTGTTTATATCTATAATTATCACAATCATTATTGTTATTGTAATTACCATTATTATTATCATTTTTCTTGAATTCAAAAGAAGATCATCAGATA
>JADBJO010000999.1:417500-432500 GCA_016801955.1 Conus betulinus | reverse complement strand
TCAAGTGTGCAGGCAGAGATATGTATCATTTATGCAATTAAAAAAACAAAGAATGAGTGTTCATTAGTAGAGTGTATAAATCAGCATTTGCAGGACACTGACTATGATGCTTTTAAACAGAAACCTAACAAAATCAGTGATGTGGATGGGACGTCTTAAGGTTAGGCGACACAGGCAGCGTCTTGCCAATCCCTGTCATTATAGCCAAACCATTAAGCCGTAGGAAGATGTGGTGAACTGAGAGAGAAAGAGAGAAAGGTGTGTTGCTCTGGCCATGTAACATCCTTAGTCCTCAGTGAAATGCACCTGCAGGGAACCTGTTGAGGGAGAAGGGGAGATAGAGGGAGAGGGGAAACAGAAAAAAAAGGAGAGAAAAAAAAAAAAAAGTAAAAGAATGGACGGACAGCATTGCAGAATGGACAGAAAAAAGACTTGTTAGCAGAAACCCAGATTTTGGCACACAGCCAACAAAGTGTGAAGAATCTGGTTCATGGTTCTTTAGTGTGGTGACCCAGCGACTTTTCGCAGAGTGGAGGAAGGAGAGAATGAGAGAGAGAGAGTGTGTGAAAGAGAGTGAATGTGAAAGAGAGAAAGACAGACAGCAAGAGTGAAAGAGAGAGAAGTTATAAGAGAGAAAGAATGAAAGAGAGAGCGAGAGAGTGAAAGGGAAAGAGATAGAGAGATTGAAAGAGAGAAAGAATGAAAGAGAGAGAGAGAGGGTGAAAGGGGAAAAGAGAGAGAGAGAGCTAAGGAGACACTTTTGACACTTTGATATTTTATTGTCATTAACAAAGAGGTTTTTTTTGACAAGGGAGGAGGGGGTAACAGAACAATAACATTTACCTCTTCCTTTCCTTGCAAACAAATAGTGCACATTTATTCCCAGTGTGTGTCAAATCAAAGGTTAACAAAGACGAAGAAAATCGTAACATCATCATATGTCCTCGAACACAGAAGTAATGCAGTAACAACCCCCCCCCCCCCCCCCCCCCAAGATTTTGTAAGACTGACTCATTTGTGAGAGTTAATGAGAGAGAGAGAGAGAGAGAATGAAAAAGACAAAGGGTGAGAGAGAGAGGGGAAGAAAGAGAGAGAATGAAAGAGAGAGAGAGATAGTGAAAGAGAGGGAGAGCAAAAGAGAATCAATCAGAGAGATGAAAGAGAATTGAAGAGAGAGAGAGAGCTGAAGAGAGAGAGAAAAGAGAGTGAGAGTAAAAGAGAGAGAGAGACGGAGAGAGAAAGACAGAGACAGAGAGTGAGAGAGCTGCCACTACCACTACTTTGATGGTGGTGTTGCAGGCGCTGTTCCGCCCAGTGGCCATGATGGTGCCAGACTACGCCCTGATTGCAGAGATCTCTCTCTTCTCTTTCGGCTTTTCCGACGCCCGCAATCTGTCCAAGAAGATCGTGACCACCTTCAAGCTGTCTTCAGAGCAGCTCAGCTCACAGGTAAACTACATTTGGGGAATTGGGTTTGTGTCAGTGGTGTGCTGGTGGTTCTTTCCTTTCCTTCCCATGTTTGTATGTTTCGTATATAGTGCCTTGTGTATGCCAGTCCTTTTGAAATACTACATTTGAAGACAAAAAAATTCACACATACACACGCACGCACAGACACATGCACACACACACGTACACACATGTGCGCACACACACACACACACTCATATACACACATGCGGGCATGCACACACACACACACACACACACACACACACACACACACACACACACACACACACACACACACACACACACACACACACACACACACACACACACACACACACACACACACTTGCGCGCGCGCTCACACACACACACACACACACACACACACACACACACACACACACACACACACACACACATTCTATGACAGAGAACAGACAAAACAAAAAACAGACACTCGTGAAACAATGAAAAAACAGTGTATGGACAATGTAAAACAGCCCAAAAATTTTCATTAAAAAAAAAAAAGTCAGCTGAAAAGCGTGCTGAGAAAGTGGAGGAATGAAAGAAAAAGAATAATGATAAATAGATGAATAGACAGTGTATGATGAATATCCAGCCCCTGAATTGGGTCAGATAAGGCACAGGGCACATCACCATGTTAACCATCATCAACTTGCATCGCGCTGTGTTAAATTACATTGTGCTTGTTGTTTTGCATTGCATTGCCTTACACGTGTGTGTGCTGCACTGCATTTTGGGGATGTGTTGGGCTGAGGTCACACTGTATGTGATGACAGGACCACTACGACTTTGGCATGCGCGCTGTGAAGAGTGTCATCTCTGCTGCCGGCAACTTGAAGAGACAGTCACCTGACATGGACGAGGTCAGTGCCATCAGGGTGATGGTGAGGGTGGTAGCGGCGGTGGTCATCATACATCACAATGATGATGATGAGAGAGGAGGAGGATGTAATGGTGGTCATCGTACATCACAATGATGATGATGATGTGATGATGAGGATGTAATGGTGGTCATCGTACATCACAATGATGATGATGATGTGATGATGAGGATGTAATGGTGATCATCGTACATCACAATGATGATGATGATGTGATGATGAGGATGGTAGCGGTGGTCATTGTACATCACAATGATGATGATGATGATGTGATGATGAGGATGTAATGGTGGTCATCATACATCACAATGATGATGATGATGTGATGATGAGGATGTAATGGTGGTCATCATACATCACAATGATGATGACGATGTGATGATGAGGATGGTAGTGGTGGTCATCGTACATCACAATGATGATGATGATGTGATGATGAGGATGGTAGTGGTGGTCATCGTACATCACAATGATGATGATGATGATGTGATGATGAGGATGTAATGGTGGTCATCATACATCACAATGATGATGATGATGTGATGATGAGGATGTAATGGTGGTCATCGTACATAATGATGATGGTGACGATGTGATGATGAGGATGGTAGTGGTGGTCATCGTACATCACAATGATGATGATGTGATTGATGATGTGATGATGATAATGATGAAACTGATCATAGACAAGATAATCAGCAAATGATGTTGATGATTGTGAACTTGTGAGTAACTTTGGCGCAGTGACAGCCCTGATACGGCCCTTTGCGGTCAGATGGGCTATAGGCAACATTACCTTACCTTACCTTGATGATTGTGATGAAGATAGTAATAGAAGTGACCATAGGCACAATGATGATGGTGTTATTTTAATTTTAATGATGATGATGATGATGATGATAAAAGCAATCATATAAATGATAATGATAGTGTGATTTTGATGACGATGGGAATAATGATAGAAATAATCATAGACATGATGATGATAATGGTGTGATTCTGATGATGATTTTGTTAGTGACAGAAGTGATCTTAGACATGATGATGATGGTCATAATAATCTTGGTGATCATAAACATCATGATGAAGGTCTCATTTTGATGATGATGGTAATGATGATGATAGTGATGATGATGAGAGTGATAGGAATAATTACAGTACATGATGATGGTGAAAACAATACTTGTGTTCACAGTACAAGCTGATGTTTACGATTTTTTTTATGATCATAATAAGAGTGACCATAGTACATAATAATGAAGACTGATTTTAATGAAGATGATGATAAGTCATCATTATTGCCAGTAATAAGCTGACCACATGATTTTGAAGACATTGGTGTCTTCGTCAGAGGGAATATTGTTCAGTGGTTTCATTGTATTAGTAAAGGGTATCAGACCAACTGGACATATGTGCAGGCATCCACATACACAACCATGCCTGCACAAATGTATGTGCACATGCATGGTCGCGTGTACACACACCCCTCTCAAGCATACACACATGAACACAGATATGCATTTGCATACCTTTCCAGCAAAGATATTATAGAGGCACGATGATTGTATGTAACCTGTAATACTGATGTTTCAGAAGCTGATTGCTACATTTCCAGCAAAGCTATTACAGAGGCTCTATAACTGTCTGTAACCTGTAATAATTATAGAGGCACTATAACTTTGTAACCTGTAATAATTATAGAGTCACTGTAACTGTCTGTAACCTGTCACACTGATGTTTCAGGAGCTGATTGCTCTGCGTGCCATCCGTGATGTGAACGTGCCCAAGTTCCTGGTGGATGACCTGAAACTGTTCAGCGGCATTGTGTCTGACCTCTTCCCCAACATCAAGTGAGTGGATGGCCAGTTCTGGCAAAATCTGGTTATGAGGAATATGTGCTTCATGAATGTTCTAGTCTGAAATGTTTCTTCATTTGTTACTAAAAAAGAAATATATGAAAATTAAAAAAAGAAAAACCAGATGAAAGCGGGAGTAAAAGCCTGCAATGATTGGATTAGCAGGGAAAAAATGATTCTGCTCACATCGCACACCGATGTACCTTCATATTCATATGGGCAACATAGACTGAACAGTGTCGGACTCTAGCAGCAAGGCATTAGGTCGTGTGACATGGTAAGCATATTTAACCAAACAAGGAGTGTGGAGAGGAACTTCCCATATTTTTGTTATAACTTTTAAGGGTGATAAATTCAATGTCAGCAGTGTTAAGCCCTTGGCTCTTACCAGATCTTTCTCCTGCATGGTAACACCAGTGTCGACAAACCCACGGTCACTGTGATTTTCCTAAATGAACAAAACACCCAAGCAAACAAAATGCCCAAGTTTTGGGCCATGCGCTCCCTAGTTCCAAAGTTGATTCCCTGCAACATTTCCCCTCAGATCTTATGAGACAAGTTAGCAGGGAGGAAACTATTATACATTGAAAATATTCACAGAGTTGTAAATTAAGAGACTTTAGAGTCCTAAGCCTTGTCTTCATTGGTGAGTGAAAATCCTCAAATCTTGGTGAAAAATGTATGAATTTTGATCTGGACAGAAGAGGATAGTATTCAAAGAGAAGGTAAAGGTTTTGGCTTGAATGTCGCTGGTGTATGTTATAGACATCTACACATTTTTAATGAAAAGCTTTTTGTCATTTAGATGTTGAAATACTTTTGTTGTAAAAAAACAATCACCTGTGGTTTATGAATGTTTAAAGCAATAATTCTGAGTGGTGAGTTTCTGAGACAAATGAATGAGTAGGTTAGTTAGTTTCATTGGTTTAGTATCCACAACCACCGATAATGATGATGGTGATGATGAAGGCAGAGAACTATCCCAGGTGAATGGAGCCAGAGGGCACCTGCCGTACACAGCACTGACTACAACAGAGTGAGCTGTGATAAAGATGCATGGTGAACATGGCAAATTCAAACTTTTAGTGTCTGACTGAACTCAGCGCTGTGCCAGTGTGCCTATCAGGACACCATTGCTGCAGAGGGTGATGATGGTTGTTGATATGTGTGTGTGTCCAGGGAGCAGCCCATTGATTATGAGAGCGCTGGAAACCTCCCTCAGGAAGAGCTGCCAGAAAGCAGGACTGAAAGATGTGGATGGTCAGTGTTGTGTGTGTGTGTGTGTGTGTGTGTGTGTGTGTGTGTGTGTGTGTGTGTGTGTGAGTAGTATGTGTGTGTGTGTGTGTGTGTGTGCGTGCGTGTGTGTGTGTGTGTGTGTGTGTGAGTAGTATGTGTGTGTGTGTGTGTGTGTGAGTAGTATGTGTGTGTGTGTGTGTGTGTGTGTGTGTGTGTGTGTGTGTGTGTGTAGTAGTGTGTGTGTGTGTGTGTGTGTGTGTGTGTGTGTGTGTGTGTGTGTGTGTGTGTGTGTGTGTGTGTGTGTGTGTGTGTGTGTGTGTGTGTGTGTGTGTAGTGTGTGTGTGTGTGTGTGTAGTGTGTGTGTGTGTGTGTGTGTAAGGATATCTCTCTGAATATGTGCCAACTAAACAGGCTGCATCATCGATACATTCCCTGTAACTGCAGGCTTCATCAAGATGTACATTCAGCTGAACTCAAGATCAGTTCATTGACACATTCCTTTCACTACATACTTAGTTAAGAGCAGCATTCAGCTGAAGTCAAGGTGATGACATTCACTGCCACTTTCCTTGATTTGGCAGGCTTCATCAAGAAGTGCATTCAGCTGAAGTCAAGGTGATGACATTCACTGACACTGTCCTTGATTTGGCAGGCTTCATCAAGAAGTGCATTCAGCTCTATGAAACCACGGTGGTGCGTCACGGTCTCATGTTGGTCGGCCCCACTGTCTCCGGGAAGACCAAGGTCAGTGTTGCATTTGTTGTCATTGTTGTTGTTGTTGTTGTCGTTGCTGTTACTGTTGCTGTTGTTGTCATTGTTGTTGTTGTTGTAATTGTCTTACCTTCCATGCCACTTCAGTTGTATTACACCCACACCACTCACTCTGCTCCTCTGTACTCCTGGGCCCCCCCCCACCCCCCCACCCCCCACCCCATCCAATTCCACAGCCTGGCCCATTCTACCATAGCCCCAGCACCAGCAATGGAGGAGTAGCAGTCCATGTCGAATTGTCACAATGCAATCCACCAGAGAAGACAGGAAGTGAGATAGTAGATCCACATGCCTGCACGCGAGTGTCACAAGTGTGTGTGTGTGTGTGTGTGTGTGTGTGTGTGTGTGTGTGTGTGTGTGTGTGTGAAATGAAATATGAGATCCGTATTCCTGTGCCTGCACGCAAGCGTGCACGTGTGTGTGTGTGTGTGTGTGTGTGTGTGTGTGTGTGTGTGTGTGTATGCCATGTTATCACTTGTGGTATCTCTGACCTCATACTCGACCCCAAGTGACCTCCATGAGTAAGCACAGTGCCTGTGAGATCATGTTGTGTAGACAGTGCCACAACATCCTTTATATACACAGTGCCTGTGAGATCATGTTGTGTGGACAGTGCCACAACATCCTTTATATGCACAGTGCCTGTGAGATCATGTTGTATAGACAGTGCCACAACATCCTTTATATACACAGTGCCTGTGAGATCATGTTGTGTGGACAGTGCCACAACATCCTTATATGCACAGTGCCTGTGAGATCATGTTGTGTAGACAGTGCCACAACATCCTTTATATACACAGTGCCTGTGAGATCATGTTGTGTGGACAGTGCCACAACATCCTTTATATGCACATTGCCTGTGAGATCATGTTGTGTAGACTGTGCCACAGCATCCTTTATATACACAGTGCCTGTGAGATCATGTTGTGTGGACAGTGCCACAACATCCATTATATGCACAGTTCTAAGAGATCCAGTGGTGTGTTTGCAAATGCTCTGATATCCTGTTATGTGCACAGTGTCCTGTGGTGGGTGTGCAAATGCTCTGATATCCTGTGATATGCGCAGTGTACTGAGAACACCAGTTGTTCGTGTGCAGTGCTATGACATCATGTTGTGTGGACAGTGCTACAACATCCTGATATACATAGATCTAAGAGATCCAGTGGTGTGTGTGCAAATGCTGTGATATCCTGTGTGTGCACAGTGTACTGAGAGCACCTGTTGCTCATGTGCAGTGCTACGAGACCCTGCAGAAAGCCCAGTCAGCCCTGAAAGGGGAGATGTCCCCGTCAGGTGAGCCCTTCGAGAACACGCTGACCTACATCGTCAACCCCAAGTCCATCACCATGGGGCAGCTGTACGGAGAGTTCGACATGCTCACACACACGAATGTATGTACATGGTCTTCCCTTTTCGCCTGTCATCTTCACACATGAAGCTCACTTGTAGAGTTGTTTGGGCATAATTAGTTTTTAGTTTCTTTTAAAATTTGCCCCAGCTTCTTGGGTCACTGTTGAAACTTGGGTACAAAAAAAAAAAAATTACAAAACATTAGATCAAAACCAAACCCAGTTTTCTTTGAAAATTTAGTAGTGTGTGTTGTTTGCTGTGTGTGAGTCAGTTTTCGTGTTGGTTGTATTTTTCTTTCTTTTTTTTTTTTCAAGGGAAATCAGAGATTTTCAGCATGTCTATGGGAATGGGACTGTGTTGGTAGTATCAATAAGTGACCAATGTAGTCACTCATCAGTGTTCACTACATCCAGAATCTGCCAGTGATCAGGAAGGAAGCAGACTGACCTTGGATTGCCTCACACACTCTGCTACTAAAGTATGAAGAGAGTGCAAGTGCACACATTACAGCCTGCACAAGTTTTTGAGTCCTCATTAGAGATGCAGGGCATCTGGGTTTGAAGAGAGTGCAAGTGCACCCATTACAGCCTGCACAAGTTTTTTGAGTCCTCATTAGAGATGCAGGGCATCTGGGTTTGAAGAGAGTGCAAGTGCACCCAATACAGCCTGCACAGGCTTTTGAGTCCTCATTAGAGATGCAGGGCATCTGGGTTTGATGAGAGTGCAAGTGCACCCATACAGTCTGCACAGGCTTTTGAGTTCTCATTAGAGATGCAGGGCATCTGGGTTTGAAGAGAGTGCAAGTGCACCCATACAGCCTGCACAGGCTTTTGAGTCCTCATTAGAGATGCAGGGCATATGGGTTGCTAAGTTGTCCACACAGTCATGCTGAATATCCCATCACCACCACTCATCGTCACACACAACATGAGCTGAACAGTAGTAACCATTTTCTTTTAAGGGACAAATTAAAGTATTTTGCAATTAGGGACATTTTCACGTCGGTTGCTGTCCTCAAACTGCACCTTTTGATGCTTAAAGCTTCAAAGCATTCTGAATGGGAATAGAAATGAAGAGCTGGAACAGGGCTGATTGGTAGTCAGCTGAAAAATTGCACAGGAGTGTTGCAGGGAAAAACGGTATTTAAAGTCAAAAGGAGTATTGATGTTCTATGCATGAAAAAGAATACAGTGATTATAATGAGGAGAACCAAGATAAGCTGAATCAGGTTGGGGATTTAAGACTTTTTTATTTTGCAGCTCAACCTTTTTTCTTTTTTTTTTAACATTTACATATGAGTCAGTCTACACCATTTGCTTAAAACTGTATACTGTATACCATCTTTTGATAATATTGCTGTATTCATCTGGTATTAAATTTTCTTTGCCTAGAGAACATGATTTGAAGGGACTTGGTGAAACATTGACCTGGTATTCAACCACTTTTTGCCGAAGATTCGATGACCCACACCGTGACGCTTTGTGTCTCAGGACGGACGGCATCCTGTCCTCCTTGATCCGTGTGGGGTGCTCAGCAGGGGACAAGGACAAACGCTGGTACCTGTTTGATGGCCCCGTGGACGCCGTGTGGATCGAGAACATGAACACCGTGCTGGATGACAACAAGAAGCTCTGCCTCAGCAGTGGAGAGATCATCAAACTGACGGAGGTGAGCTGCCTCAGCTTTTTAACACTCTGTGTCCACATGATCATCTGTCCACTGTGACAGGAACTAAGGATATTGCCAACAGGCAAAACTTCATGTCCTCAAGATATACTGGCTGATGAGTTTTCAGTTAAAAGGAGATAAGTGTATAAAATAGGGCAAAATATACTGCATGTTTCAGATGATTAATGAATGCATTTTCTTTTCTTGTTCTTCAGTGTTTCATACGTTATTTTGTCAGAATTGATCAGAGTATTTTTTAATGTTGTAAGTGTTTGGTGCATGTGTGTATGTGTGTGTGTGTGTGTAATAAATAGAATGTAGGAAAAATCTGTTGAATGAATAATTTAGTCAGTAATTTATCTGTCTTTTTTATATGCATGTCTTTTTCACATATTTATCTGTCCAAACAAGTGCCTTGTTCCTACTAGTCATGAACTATGTCCTGCCAAATCATTAATCCAAAGTGTTTGTATGGGAGAGAGGGGAGCTGATTCAGTTACATGTGCGCAGGTCTATATACTTGCTTTCATTCTCACTCCAGCCCACCTGGGCTTGAAACAACACAAGTGATTAATTTACTCTGACTCTGTCAACAGCAAATGACAGTGATGTTCATCTGCGCTTTAAACAACACAAATGATTAATTGATTCTGACTCTGTCAACAGCAAATGACAGTGATGTTCATCTGGGCTTGAAACAACAGGAGTGATTAATTGATTCTGACTCTGTCAACAGCAAATGACGATGATGTTCGAAGTGGCTGACCTGGCAGTGGCCTCCCCTGCCACAGTCAGCAGGTGCGGCATGGTGTACCTGGAGCCTAGCTACATTGGACTGGAACCGTTTTTGTGGAGTGCTGGCTGAAGAAGCTGCCGGACAGCATCTATGAGTACAAGGACCAGTTCCAGGACCTGTTTGACTTCTTCATGGAGGTACATACGAAAGGAGGCAGGGAACAGGAAATAGGAAACAACAAACAAGTAGGGTAACACTTGCCCCCATGATGAAATAAATACACGCTACTAACTCCAAAGCAATACTGCTTACGCCACTGAATCGCCTAGCAGATATGACAGCACAGAGCATACAGAGCAAACAAGGAAACATCTCTAAAAGAGGATGCTCTAAGCTTCCCTATATACCCTATACCGGGCGCATGTACACAGCAACAACTGGAGAAATGAACAAATAAAAATTAAGATTTATTCAAGACTGGTACAACCTTTTCAATTATGAATATAGTCAGAGAAGTACATGGACGAACGGAAACAAATACAGGTAACCTCGATTTGACTGAAATGGAAGTAAATATGAAACGAGGCAAAGAGCAGTAAACAGTAAACAACAAACAAGGAGGATAACTGTTGTTGTTCTTCATGACAGTGAACATGCTGCCACCCTTGTCTTCGTCATGTAATGTCTGGACAGTGTCTTTGGAACAGAGTTGTTTGGGTGTGTTCATTTTGTATTGTTTATAAAATTTGTGTGCGGAGGCAGTGTTTTCTTGTAACTGTGTAACATTTTAAAAAATGTCTGTCTTATCTCTCTCATTGTCTGCCCCTGTGTGTGTGTGTGTGTGTGTGTGTGTGTGTGTGTGTGTATGTGTGTGTGTGTGTGTGTGTTTTAAACTTGTTTTTGTCACACCAAATGAGGACAGAGAAATCCAAAAATTCATAACACAAATGGATGTTTTCACTAATACAAAGCAACCAGGTCTTGTCAGTGTACTGTGTGTGGTGCATTGGCTAGGTTTTTTTTTGCTTCTTATGTAAATTTGTTGTTGTTGTTGAAAACTCTCCTGCCTAAATATGTTTTGTGTTGAAGCTATCCTTACTGTACCCTTTAGAATAACTGCTTAGTTCACCTCATTCCGCCCCTGACGCCAGCCTCTGTGTCATCTTCTACAAGGTTGGATTTAAGCATAACACAAAATGTTCTGAATCATTGTTTTCTTGTTTTGTTTCAAACATTTGAAGAGAACTTTGTTCCACAGCATTTTTCTTTCTTTGTTTTAAATTTTTTTGTTTTTTTTTTAGTCCGGTATAGCCAACATATCCTGTGGTTTTTGTGTGTGTGTGTGTGTGTGTATAAGTATGATTTATTTGCAAGAGTTACCCAGTGTGATGTGAAGAATAGCTTGAGACGACAGCGTATGTAACATTTTCAGCCAGCCATCAAGTTCCTTCGCAAGAACTTGAAGGAGATTGTGGAATCAGTGGATGGTCAGTTGGTGTTCTCCCTTGTCAAGCTACTGGATTGCTTCTTCTCTCCCTTCATTCCTAAAGAGGTAACGTCCGTTGCTGTGTTCAGGCATTGACATCCTGAACACTATGTTCAATGTTGAATGGATTTTGCAAAAACTAGCTGAAGTCGTGTCAATTTGATTCTTTTACAGTAACAAATTGATTTGTGTTCAGTGGTATTTTCAGCTTTTGCATGGCTGAGTTTTGAACGCTGTCATGGTTTCCACCATGAACACACTGTCATCGTTGTGTGCTTTAAATGCTGTTCCCAGACTAACATAGTGCTGCACAAGTTGTTGTCATGTTCTCATGAAGTTAACAGTGTTGTAATGTGTTATCACTGAAAGCATCGTCATGATGTGTAGATTGCAGGAGTGCATTTAGAACACGTTTGAGTGCTTTTATGAGACTGGTAGAAGCATGATATTGATTTTATTTGAAAATGCATGTGTTTGATTACTGATGCTGCTGGAGATGTATGTAAGTATCTTGTGTGATTCTTTGACTACTTGAGCAACAAGAACGACCAACAAAATCAAGCAGAAGGCAAAAGCAGATTAAAAAAAAAAAACAAAAAAGAAAAGAAAGAGTGAAAAAAAAGGAAAAGAAAAGCTTACCTTGTCTGATTCCTTGACTACTTGTGCAGCGAGAACAACCAACAAACGCAAATAGAAGGCATAAAGATGGAAAAAAGAAAAACAGAAAAGAAAGAGGGGGGAAAAAAAGGAAGCAGAAATCTTCACCATTAGTCCACAAACCAGAAAATCATGGAAAAGGAGGGCACCACAAGGGCACATATACCTAAGGGAGATAATTAATTGGTTTTTCACTTTGTCCTTAAGAGTCGTCTAGACCAAGTTATCCTGTACAAAAATTGCGTTTTGCGCTTGAAAGGAATAAGACCTTTGTTGGTTTTTTGTACTTTTTAGTCATGGTAGGTACTGTATGTTGCTTATAATCTTGTGAAAAAGAAAACACTCTGTCAACATTTGAGCAGGTGCATCTACTTTTTCATTGTTCAAGAGTCCTCATTAAACGGAATTGACAGACTTTCCATGCAGTGTCTGTTAATGAGTGGCTGCCCATAATCCAGCCTGATGTACACTGGAGTGCTATGGAGATTAGGTTGGGAAAAACTGAATATTTGTCATTGTCAGTTTGTGGAGATTGATATTTCCGACCATCTTCACACACACACACACACACATTCCCACTCACACACAAAGCCATGCATGAAGATGAAGATGTGCAAGAGCAGGGAGATGGTATTAAATGAAGTTAGATGTGAGTGCATGCTTAAACTTCTCTTTGTGTGTGTGTATGTATATATACATGTGTGTGTGTGTGTGTGTGTGTGTGTGTGTGTGTGTGTGTTTTGCTCATAAGAGCTTGGAACTATGTTTGATTTGTCAGTGTGTTCTTTCATTTAAGTTAACCGTTTAGGCAGATATACACATTATTTACAATTCTGTGTTTTTTTCATTAAAAATGAAATCAATTATGTAAACACACATACATTATCTATAGTACTGCAAACAGATTCACACTTACTTTTAAAATTCATTCCCCAAATATGTGTGCTGTTTACCTCCCATTGCAAAGAGGTTATGCTTTTTTTACCTGTATCTGTTTGTTTGTCTGTGATTGAGTTTATGCAGCAAAAACAAAAAAAAACAGAACAAAAAAAATTTTAAAATGATTTGAATGGTTTGAAAGAAATTTGGTGGAAGGAAGGAAATGCATGGAAGGATAATCCTATTGGAGTTTTGAGCATACAACTAGAATGGATCCACATCAAAATGCAGGTCAAGAACCTGTTTAGCAAGAACATTACAAATTTCCACTGAATATAACCAACATGAAATTCGTCTGTATATTTTGACAAGTACCAACATTTTCCATCACCCTTGATTAAAAAAACAACAAAAAAAAAAAAAAAAAAAAAAAAAAAAACATGGGAAATAACTCTTTCAGTCTATACCTGCTTAATTTTTACTTCCCTTAGTGGAAAGTAACGCTGTGTAATAGATGTCTGTGCCTTCCTGGGCGACCTACAGTTTTGAAATGTTTCAGATAGCCAGACTTTTTACTCCATTTCGCATTTGTCGTAAAATCCTGATGAATACATTGACCTTAATTTGAGAGGTCAGCATTACAGGGGAGTACGAAAATTGAATTATGATTTTTTTTTTTTTTTTAAAGAAGAAAATTCTGAGGTCATCGTCATCTTCATTGCCATCATCAGATTCGTTGTCATCATCATCGTCTCTCTGATCACAGGACCTTGGGGATGTAGGGTTATCATATTACTCAGCCTCTGACTGACATCAGTAATCACGACTTTTTTCTTTTTTTTTTTTTTTTTTTTTTTGTGTCTTTTTAGTTAGTAGCATGAAATTGTAGTATGTGAGAGTTTGAGAGTTTTTTGTCGTTGTTGATTTCTGACAACATGTTTGTCTGTCTGTCTCTGTGCCTGTCTGTCTCTGACGTGCCACATCTTGCTTTCAATCTCTCTTTCACTCTTCCTTGGTTAAAATCTTAAAATTTTCTTGCTTTTCTAACATTTGATTGTTCAGTGACTGTTAACGCGTGTGCTGTGGATTGACTAAAACATTGCTGTCAGTTTAAAAAGGAGGTAGAGGGAGTGGTGGTGTGGGGGAGGGGGAAAAATACTTCAACGATACTTCAGAGTATAGAGACTTAGATACATCTGTATGCTGCTGTGATTGCATTAGTTTTGCTACAGTGGCAATGGTATGGCAAATATGTGCAAAGGTGCAACTTTTTGATGTATGATTTACAACCAGAGCGCAACTCGCATGTAATCCAATGTTGTATGTTTAAAAAAGGTTCTTTTTTACATTTAAAAAAAAATTGGGGTAGGGGTATGGGACAACAACAAAATATATATTTGAAAAAGAAAAATATCAGGAACATGAAACGTGAGCTTCAAAAGGCAATGATGACCATAAATGAGGAACTGGGTGTGGTGATGTAATTTCTCCATTAAGGAATTTTGAACTTTCAACTGACCCACTTTTACATCCTTATGGCATCCACAAAAATGATGATAATCATACAGATGCATAGGTTAAAGGGAAAAAACAAGATGACTTCTAGTGGGAAATGGTTGGATGTATATGTGATGATTGTTGGACATGGAAATAGTCAAACTAATGCGTTATCCTGTATGTTGACTTGGGTCTGTGGTGGGGTACTTTGGTGGTGTGTTCCCTGCTTGCTTGTGTGGTTTGATGTGTGGTTTGGCCTGCGCTCTAACCCAGATTTGGTGTGTTTCACTCTGCATATTCCGCCTCTTCATCTTCCTCCCGCACATGCGTGCGCACATGTGCACATTCCTGCGGCGCACATGTTGTGACATGCGTTTGGGTGACCTTGATGCGTGGTGTTGCAGGCCGGACATAGACGAGTGGTAAGAGTGGGCAAAGGGAATGCCTGTTATGATGTGATGGGGCTTGACTGCTGCATGTCAGTCATGTTGTATGGATGCAGGG
>JADBJO010000999.1:407500-412500 GCA_016801955.1 Conus betulinus | reverse complement strand
TTAGTTTTTTTGTTTCTGCATTCTGATATCCATTACTTAAAATTGTTATTGAGGTTTGTTAAAAAAAAAAATCATATTTATCAACATTTTCATTGATCATCCTTAGAAGAAACAGTCTTGAAGACGGTGGCCATTCGTGCCATGCTCTTATGGTTATGGTAGTGAGTCAGTCAAAGTCAGTTGTTCTGGCCAAACAATGGAATGATGTGGTGGTAGTGAGTCAAAGTCAGTTGTTCTGGCCAAACAATGGAATGATGTGGTGGTAGTGAGTCGGTCAAAGTCAGTTGTTCTGGCCAAACAGTGGAACGATGTGGTGGTAGTGAGTCAAAGTCAGTTGTTCTGGCCAAACTATGGAATGACATGGTGGTTGTCAGTCAAAGTCAGTTCTGGCCAAACAGTGGAACGATGTGGTGGTAGTCAGTCAAAGTTAGTTGCTCTGGCCAAACAATGGAAGGACATGGTGGTGGTAGTCAGTCAGTCAGTCAAAGTCAGTTGTTCTGGCCAAACAATGGAGTGACATGGTGGTAGTGAGTCAAAGTCAGTTGTTCTGGCCAAACAATGGAGTGACGTGGTGGTAGTCAGTCAAAGTCAGTTGTTCTGGCCAAACAATGGAGTGATGTGGTGGTAGTGAGTCAGTCAAAAGTCAGTTGTTCTGGCCAAACAATGAGTGACGTGGTGGTAGTGAGTCCAAGTCAGTTGTTCTGGCCAAACAATGGAGTGACATGGTGGTAGTCAGTCAAAGTCAGTTGTTCTGGCCAAACAATGGAGTGACGTGGTGGTAGTCAGTCAAAGTCAGTTTGTTCTGGCCAAACAATGGAGTGATGTGGTGGTAGTGAGTCAGTCAAAGTCAGTTGTTTCTGGCCAAACAATGGAGTGACGTGGTGGTAGTCAGTCAAAGTCAGTTGTTCTGGCCAAACAATGGAGTGACATGGTGGTAGTCAGTCAAAGTCAGTTGTTCTGGCCAAACAATGGAGTGATGTGGTGGTAGTGAGTCAGTCAAAGTCAGTTGTTCTGGCCAAACAGTGGAACGATGTGGTGGTAGTCAGTCAAATTCAGTTGCTCTGACCAAACTATGGAATGACATGGTGGTAGTCAATCAGTCAAAGTCAGTTGTTCTGGCCAAACAATGGAGTGATGTGGTGGTAGTCAGTCAGTCAAAGTCAGTTGTTCTGGCCAAACAATGGAGTGATGTGGTGGTAGTCAGTCAGTCAAAGTCAGTTGTTCTGGCCAAACAATGGAGTGATGTGGTGGTAGTCAGTCAGTCAAAGTCAGTTGTTCTGGCCAAACAATGGAGTGATGTGGTGGAAGTCAGTCAAAGTCAGTTGTTCTGGCCAAACAATGGAGTGACATGGTGGTAGTGAGTCAAAGTCAGTTGTTCTGGCCAAACAATGGAGTGACATGGTGGTAGTGAGTCAAAGTCAGTTGTTCTGGTCAAACAATGGAGTGATGTGGTGGTAGTGAGTCAGTCAAGTCAGTTGTTTTGGCCAAACAATGGAGTGACGTGGTGGTAGTCAGTCAAAGTCAGTTGTTCTGGCCAAACAATGGAGTGACGTGGTGGTAGTGAGTCAAAGTCAGTTGTTCTGGCCAAACAATGAAATGACGTGGTGGTAGTGAGTCAGTCAAAGTCAGTTGTTCTGGCCAAACAATGGAGTGACGTGGTGGTAGTGAGTCAGTCAAAGTCAGTTGTTCTGGCCAAACAATGGAGTGACGTGGTGGTAGTGAGTCAGTCCAAGTCAGTTGTTCTGGCCAAACAATGGAGTGACGTGGTGGTAGTGAGTCAGTCCAAGTCAGTTGTTCTGGCCAAACAATGGAGTGACGTGGTGGTAGTGAGTCAGTCCAAGTCAGTTGTTCTGGCCAAACAATGGAGTGACGTGGTGGTAGTGAGTCAGTCCAAGTCAGTTGTTCTGGCCAAACAATGGAGTGACGTGGTGGTAGTGAGTCAGTCCAAGTCAGTTGTTCTGGCCAAACAATGGAGTGACGTGGTGGTAGTGAGTCAGTCCAAGTCAGTTGTTCTGGCCAAACAATGGAGTGACGTGGTGGTAGTGAGTCAGTCCAAGTCAGTTGTTCTGGCCAAACAATGGAATGACGTGGTGGTAGTGAGTCAGTCCAAGTCAGTTGTTCTGGCCAAACAATGGAGTGACGTGGTGGTAGTGAGTCAGTCCAAGTCAGTTGTTCTGGCCAAACAATGGAGTGACGTGGTGGTAGTCAGTCAGTCCAAGTCAGTTGTTCTGGCCAAACAATGGAGTGACGTGGTGGTAGTCAGTCAAAGTCAGTTGTTCTGGCCAAACAATGGAGTGATGTGGTGGTAGTGAGTCAAAGTCAGTTGTTCTGGCCAAACAATGGAGTGACATGGTGGTAGTGAGTCAAAGTCAGTTGTTCTGGCCAAACAATGGAAGGACATGGTGATAGTCAGTCAAAGTCAGTTCTGGCCAAACAATGGAGTGACGTGGTGGTAGTCAGTCAAAGTCAGTTGTTCTGGCCAAACAATGGAGTGACATGGTAGTAGTGAGTCAAAGTCAGTTGTTCTGCCCAACAATGGAGTGACATGGTGGTAGTGAGTCAAAGTCAGTTGTTCTGGCCAAACAATGGAGTGACATGGTGGTAGTAAGTCAAAGTCAGTTGTTCTGGCCAAACAATGGAGTGACATGGTGGTAGTGAGTCAAAGTCAGTTGTTCTGGCCAAACAATGGAGTGACATGGTGGGGGCCTCCCAGAGGGGAAGGCTTTTTCATGCTGGATTCACCACCTAGCAGTTACAATTGTTCACACCCAGCAGTTACAACTGTTCACCACACCCAGCAGTTACAATTGTTCACCACCCAACAGTTTACAATTGTTCACCACCCAGCAGTTACAACTGTTCACCACCCAGCAGTTACAATTGTTTACCACCCAGCAGTTACAATTGTCCACCACCCAGCAGTGTCAGATGTTCACCATCCAGCAGTTACAATTGTTCACCACCAAGCAGTTACAATTGTTCACCACCCAGCAGTTACAATTGTCCACCACCCAGTAGTTACAGTTGTTCACCACCCAGCAGTTACAGTTGTTCACCACCCAGCAGTTACAGTTGTTCACCATCCAGCAGTTACAATTGTTCACCACCCAGCAGTTACAATTGCAAAACAACGGGCATAGTTGGTGGTGTCCTGCACGTTTGGATTGCCATCTTTGAATGCCGCCAAAGTGACAGAAGCGGCAGCGCTTTGTCTCCTTGAGTGGATTTCCCTGTGATTGTTTGATGTTGATTGCTCTGTTTTCACTATTGGTGCTGGTGCTGTGGTGTTTGATGTTGATTGCTCTGTGTTCACTATTGGCTCTGGAGCTGTGTTGTTTGATGTTGATTGCTCTGTGTTCACTATTGGTGCTGGAGCTGTGTTTTTTGATGCTGATTGCTCTGTGTTCACTATTGGCTCTGGAGCTGTGTTGTTGTTGATGTTGATTGCTCTGTGTTCACTATTGGTGCTGTGTTGTTTGATGTTGATTGCTCTGTGTTCACTATTGGCTCTGGAGCTGTGTTGTTTGATGTGTTGATTGCTCTGTGTTCACTATTGGCTCTGGAGCTGTGTTGTTTGATGTTGATTGCTCTGTGTTCACTGTTGGCTCTGGAGCTGTGTTGTTTGATGTTGATTGCTCTGTGTTCACTATTGGTGCTGTGTTGTTTGATGTTGATTGCTCTGTGTTCACTATTGGTGCTGGAGCTGTGTTGTTTGATGTTGATTGCTCTGTGTTCACTATGGTGCTGTGTGTTTGATGTTGATTGCTCTGTGTGTCACTATTGGTGCTGTGTTATTTGATGTTGATTGCTCTGTGTTCACTAGTGGTGCTGGAACTGTGATGACACAGACTTGTTGTTGTGCATTGGTGAGCCAGAATTTGTGATATGAGGGTAACACCATTGGAGGAGTATGAAAGATGACATCAGCAGAAACATCATCCCTTAGCAAGTTTCCCCAGGAGTTGAGGGCCAGAACACAGGTCTGGGAGGGGTTTCTTGTCTGAACACCTGCTGCTGCCAATCTTTCCTGAGAGTGTCTTCCTGCTTACCTCTGAAAGTCAGTGGCTCAGCAGCGCTACACTTTCAGACACATTCATTCTTGTCAGAGGAGAGAGAGACTGGGGGTTGTAACAGTGTAAACTGATGGCCAGTTTTGTTGTGTGTAACAATGGAAACTGATGTTCATTTTTACTGTGTGCTGCAGTGCAGTTGATGTTCATCTGTGCTGTGTGTTGTGATGTAAACTGATGTTCATCTGTGCTGTATATTACAGTGTTCATCTTGGATGGGGTGGGGTAGTGTTACAATGTAAATGGATGCTCATCTGTGCCATGTGTCACAGTGTAAACTATGTTCATCTGTGTCATGTGTTCCAGTGTGAACTATGTTCATCTGTGTCATGTGTTCCAGTGTGAACTATGTTTATCTGTGTCATGTGTTCCAGTGTGAACTATGTTTATCTGTGTCATGTGTTCCAGTGTAAACTATGTTTATCTGTGCCATGTGTTCCAGTGTAAACTATGTTCATCTGTGTCATGTGTTCCAGTGTAAACTATGTTTATCTGTGCCATGTGTCACAGTGTAAACTATGTTCATCTGTGTCATGTGTTCCAGTGTGAACTATGTTCATCTGTGTCATGTGTTCCAGTGTGAACTATGTTCATCTGTGTCATGTGTTCCAGTGTAAACTATGTTTATCTGTGCCATGTGTTCCAGTGTAAACTATGTTCATCTGTGTCATGTGTTCCAGTGTGAACTATGTTCATCTGTGTCATGTGTTCCAGTGTAAACTATGTTCATCTGTGCCATGTGTTCCAGTGTGAAATATGTTCATCTGTGTCATGTGTTCCAGTGTGAAATATGTTCATCTGTGCCATGTGTTCCAGTGTGAAATATGTTCATCTGTGTCATGTGTTCCAGTGTAAACTATGTTCATCTGTGCCGTGTGTTCCAGTGTGAACTATGTTCATCTGTGCCATGTGTTCCAGTGTAAACTATGT
>JADBJO010000999.1:380000-402500 GCA_016801955.1 Conus betulinus | reverse complement strand
GTGTGTGTGTGTGTGTGTGTGTGTGTGTGTGTGTGTGTGTGTGTGTGTGTGTGCGCGCGCGCGCGCGCGCGCGCGTGCGTGTGTGCGCCTGTGTTTGTGTTAGATATTAGCGGAATTACTACATAAGCACAATCCCTTAGCAAAAATCAACATTAACAAATCAAACTGCAATAGTCAAAACAAAACAGTCTAAATTATGCAGAAATCATAAAAACGAGCCGACTGGACTTATCATTAAGTTTTGAACAAAGTTCAAAAGAAATACAGGTTCTTGGAAAATGCATTTAGATTCATCTTTTCTGAATTTTGATAGAGCTGATTCAAAATAAGGACAAAAGTACAAAATATGTGTTGTTGTACAACTATCAACAGCCCCGCATACACATTGGATGTTTTTTATGAACTTGGTTTTGAAAGCGTTTAACCTAAGTCTGTAAAACAGTGAAACAATTTTTTTTTGTGTTTTTTGGGTGTTTTGTTGACATTTTTTTGATAAAATGTATAATTCATTAATGAATTCTGTTTTTGAAAAAAAATGTGATCGAGCATTTAAACAACACTTTATTGAAGAATTAGGCTTATGTACTTTGGGAAGCATGTACTCTTTATATATCTTTTCAAAATTTTCAAAAGAAGCTTTTTGTAATAGAGAGTAACCTTCTTGTAAACTTAAAAGAATGGGAATATCCTTGGATTTAAAAGATTTTTTTGCACCTGCCCGAGCTGTACGATCAGCCCATTCATTTCCAGATATTGAACAATGAGATGGGATCCAGCAAAAATCAACTGCGATACCCCTTTGATATAAGAACATGAATAAGTACTTTAATTTCTGTGATGATTTCAGCCCGGTTTTTTTTTTCGATTTGTTGATTCTAAAGCTTGGAGAACTGATTTAGAGTCTACACAAAAGAGTGCACCATAGAAATTGAATGGTGTATCAATGACATATTGAATAGCCATTAAAATTGCTATTAATTCAGCTGTGAAAATGGAGAAGTCCTTACCTAGGTAAAAAGATTTCTCAGTTTTTAAAGTGGGGATGACAAAACCACAGCCTGCCTGATTGTCTAATAAAGAACCATCAGTGAAGATTTTTAGATGATTGGGGATAAAAAAATCGTTCATATGGGATCTAGCTTCATATGCAAGAACATTGATGTTATCAAGCTTGGACAATTGTGTATAGTTATAATCAAACTTTGCCTTAAAAAGCTCCCAGTTTGGGATGGGACTTACTGGAAAACGCACAGCTAATTTCTTTTGATTAGTGTTTAATTTTGTCAATAGTTTAGAAGAAAATGTAAGAATAGTTTTATAGAGATCGGATACGTTTTGCACGCTTAGGAAAATGAATATCGGACCTAATTTCAAGTTCATTTGGTTTGAATTTTGAATGGTAGAGCATCTTAAAATGTATTTAGCACAGGCTAATTTTCGCTGATCATCAAGAGGCAAAACACCTGCTTCATGATAAGATCCTATGATGGAACCATGAAATGGAACGCCAAGGGCTATTCTATATGCTTTACAATCTATGCTCTGCAGTTTTTTCAATAGATATTTTGGAGCACTAAAGAATACCTCTTGTGCATACGACAATTTAGATCTAACTAAAGCAGAGGACAAATGAATTAATGTATTTGTGTCTTGACCCCAGCTTTGTTTGCTTATGACTTTTAGAAGGATGACTTTCTTGCTTGATTTACAGCATGTTCTAAATGCAGGTTCCAAGAGAGCTTAGACGTTATGTAAACACCAAGAAATTTAATATTTGAAGCGTATTTAAGTGTGGTGTTGTTAACTTTGAATTCTGGAGCATTGTGAACATATCCACTTGCATCGAATAGCATCATTTGAGATTTTTGAGGTGATAAGCTTAAACCATTTTCAGACATATACATAGCAATATTATCTAGATCATATTGATATGCTCTTTTTTTTACAAAATTTATAGACCTTTTTTGATGTTTTCTTTTTTTTTTAAGTAACATTCATCCACAAACAGATATCATCAGCATACTGAATGAAGTTACTTTTTTTTGGAGATAGATATTGGTAAATCGTAAGTTAGGATATTAAATAAAATAGGAGCAATAACAGAGCCTTGAGGGATACCCATATCAAGAAATCTCTTAGAGGAATAAATGTGACCAATTCTTGTTTGGATACTTCTGTTGGCCAAAATGTTTTAACATAGTCATAGATATGACCAGAAAGCCCTACCGTTTTTTTTTACTTGTATAGTAATCGTTCATGCCAAACCTGATCGTATGCCTTATTTATATCAAAGAATGTGGCAAGAACATTTTGTCTTTTGGCAAATTGCTGTTTGATTTGAGTTGTTAATTTCACACTAAATGATCAATGGTTGATCTGCCTTTTCTAAACCCTCCTTGGTTTACAGGGATAATCCCATGTTTTTCGCAATGATAAGACAATCGATTTAAAACAATTTGCTCCATTAATTTGCATACATGAGACGTCAGAGAGATAGGTCTATAACTATTTACATCGTGTACTGGTTTGCCCTGCTTTAAAATAGGGACTACAATTGAATCTCTCCATATGGATGGGATGTTACCTTCAATCCAGCATTTACTAATAATTCCGTGTAAAAAACAAAAAGTTTTCTGGAAGATGTTTTATCAACTCATTGGAAATGGCATCCAGACCAACAGAAGTTTCTTGGTCTTAGGTAATGAACTGATAGCAGATAGTAATTCTTGGAAAGTAATTTCAGCATTCAAGTAGTGATAATTATTTTTCTCATGGTCATTGTATATGTCATTTTGTGATTGATTTTGCCTCAAAGTTCTGCATTTGTCTGATAGACTATTGTAAGAGCTATTCTTTACAAAGGTGTCAGCAAATGCCTCAGCTTTTTGATATTCTGAAGGAAATTGTTCATCACCCTAGAATAATTGGATACTCTGGTAGATGAATCCGAAGTAGGCTGCCAGGCGAAGTCTTCGAGAGAAGCGCTGGCAATGATTGTGTGTGTGTGTGTGTGTGTGTGTGTGTAAGGAATTCTTAAATAAGACAAGGAGATGTAAATAGTAAAAAACAAATAAGAGCGGCAACATTTGCTTCCAGTTTAAAATGACGACATGTCCTAAGCCAGTGTTGCTTATGACACCAATGTACCTAGGACACAAGGTACACACAAGATCAACAGTCATGTGAAGAATAAATCTTCATCATCGTACACATGTTTTTTTTTTTCTTTTCTTTTTTCTTCTTATTGTTATTGTTACAGACTACACATCCTTCCTCACTACACATGTTTCTGTTTCTTTCTCTTTTTGTCTCGTCGCCGTTGCTGTTGTTGTGGATCACACACTCTCTTCACCACTTCAAACAACACCTGGTGTGTTGCAGGCGTAAAGGAGTCTTTGGCCCTCCCCTGGGGAAGTACTTCATCTTCTTCATTGACGACCTGAACATGCCCGCCAGAGAGGTGTATGGTGCTCAGCCTCCCATTGAGCTCATCCGGCAGTGGATGGACTTCCATGGGTGGTACGACCGCAAGGCCATTGGTAAGTTCTGTCCCCTTTGACCTCTTTTGAGTCTTGCTCATAGGTCAGTCTGAGTGTAGGGAAATTTTGTGGAAAAGACTTCGCGAAGAAAACCTCTTTTTGTGAAACTGGGACATGTTTGTCTTTTGCAGTATCATAGTTACCTCCCAGTAAAGATTCTCTCCCTTTCTAGACCTGAGAAATGGGGAACATATGTGTCGTTGCTGCATTACATAATACCTCCCAGTAAAAAGATTCTTTCCCTTTATAGACTTGTTAATGAGTAACCTGTTTCTCTTTGATGTATTACAGTCACCTTCCAGAAAATATTCACTCCCTTTCTAGACTTGAGAAGATTGGAACATGTTTGGCTTTGCTGGATGACGTTTACCTCCCAGTAAAAATTCTCTCCCTTTCTAAACTTGTGAACCTGGAACATGTCCAACAGGTGGGGACCCACAGCTCTTCTAACCAATCACAATGAAGTTTACAGAACTTAGCAACTTAGATAGCATGTCAACATTGATAAGTGAAAGAGTCAGTGAGGAAAAAAAAAACAAAGTTTAAACTAATCTGCTTTCTAATTCACTTTCTCTCCATTTAGAATCAGTTTCATGTTTGATGGAAACACGATAGATGCTGCCTTTAAGGGCCAAAGGTCAAATAGGAAATCTTTTTTCTGTAGGTACATTAAGCTGTCAGCGTCAGGTTGTCATGAGGCAACTCACCAGAAGAGACGCTGTACTGCTGCCAGTACTGTTCAGCGATATACACTTACTGTACTGCTGCCGGTACTGTTCAGCGATATACACCTACTACTGTACTGCTGCCAGTACTGTTCAGCGACATACACCTACTGTACTGCTGCCAGTACTGTTCAGCGATATACACATACTGTACTGCTGCCGGTACTGTTCAGCAACATACACTTACTGTACTGCTGCCAGTACTGTTCAGCGACATACTGTATTGCTGCCAGTACTGTTCAGCGACAGACACTTACTGTACTGCTGCCAGTACTGTTCAGCAACATACACTTACTGTACTGCTGCCAGTACTGTTCAGCGACATACACTTACTGTACTGCTGCCAGTACTGTTCAGCGACATACACTTACTGTACTGCTGCCAGTACTGTTCAGCGACATACACTTACTGTACTGCTGCCAGTACTGTTCAGCGACATACTGTACTGCTGCCGGTACTGTTCAGCGACATACACATACTGTACTGCTGCCAGTACTGTTCAGCGATAGACACTTACTGTACTGCTGCCAGTACTGTTCAGCGACATACACTTACTGTACTGCTGCCGGTACTGTTCAGCGACATACTGTACTGCTGCCAGTACTGTTCAGGGGACAGACACTTACTGTACTGCTGCCAGTACTGTTCAGCGACATACTGTGCTGCTGCCAGTACTGTTCAGCGATATACACTTACTGTACTGCTGCCAGTTCTGTTCAGCGACATATACACTTACTGTACTGCTGCCAGTACTGTTCAGCGACATACACACATACTGTACTGCTGCCAGTACTGTTCAGCGACATACACATACTGTACTGCTGCCAGTACTGTTCAGCGACATACACTTAGTGTACTGCTGCCAGTACTGTTCAGCGACATTCAGTTGTGCCTGTTCTGATTCACTGTATGCTGGGCATCACCCACAACTCCCTCTGCCCTACTGACGACAATCACTGCTTAGTTCTGGAGCCAGCATGAGAGTGCACATCCCCTCTCCCCCACCTACCTTGACTGGAATGAGTACCAAGGGCATCATATGGAGTGGAAATCAGAAGTGAGATCACCATAACAGCAGGACTGGAAAGGCCACAGAAGTGGAAACTTGGTTTGTGTTAGTGGATGAGGATGGTGACAGTGATGGTGTTGAGTTCGATTCTGGTCTGAGATTGAACGACAGGGCTTTACTCTGTGCTTACTTTCATGACATATTCTGGTGTCAACCAGACCTGAGAGATAAAGACACTGACAGTGTTGGCCAGAACATTTGAGCTCCACTCTTAGAGATGCTCCTGGTAAGTGGATGAAACTTGATTATGTGGTTCCAGTCTTTGGAGTTGAGCCATTTATCAGTTCAGTTTTGGGGCAGAAAATTCCCACAGATAAACAGCTTTGATTGGAATCAGACCTTTGATCTTCCAGTGTGGAAACTGTAACACTAACCTCTGTGCCTTGGGGGCTTACAAGAAAATATTGGTACTGTGAATCTTTTATCTGCGGTGCAGTTTTACCAGTCTCTTGAAGAAGTAGTCTTTTTTCTTTTTCTTTTTTTTTTGAATTTTTTTTTTTTTACTTTTGAAAAATGAATTAATGAAAGGAAGCAGAAAAATGAAAAAGAAGCTGTTTCGAAGCACCCCTTGTTAGCGATGTCACATATGGTTCATGAAAACTTTTCAAGAAAATTGTGAGCGAATCTTTTCTTTTTTTCAACTTCAGGTGACTTCCGCAACTTGGTGGACGTGAACTTTGCCTGTGCCATGGGTCCCCCTGGTGGAGGTCGTAACCCCGTCACCCAGCGTCTTTTGCGTCACTTCAACTTCCTGACCTTCACTGAGATGGAGGACCCCAGCAAGAGGAAGATTTTTCGCCACCATCCTCCGGTCATGGATTAGTGAGTTGCCTGCCCCTTGGGTCAGAGGCATGGAGACACATATGAAGATTGTTCTGAACTGAACCAACCATTGGTCTGTGTATGTAGATTGTGAACTAATGATGAACCATAGTTTTTTTTTTTTTAGCAGAATCTTGTGATCCACCATCTAGACTGTAAAGAATGATTCTTAATTGAAATGTGAACGCTTTTTTTTTTTTTCAAGGGAGAGAACTTGTCATTCAAAACAGTGCTTTTAAAGAGCTCAAGTCAGAAATATTGTTCAGCCTGTTGATTTTAGAGCTATTTTGACTTGGTTGTGAAATTGATTTTAGCACAACAGCAGCCTGTTGACCTGAAATTTAATTTATTTCTTCTTCTTTTTCTTCTTCCTAAAAAACTGGTTCACTCAAAAATGAGTAGGTCACCAGCGCATATTTATTTCCAAAGCATTGTGAACTGAAATACTCCAGCCCACCACCTGAAAACGTGTACTTATGAGTCAAGAAAAGAAATGTACATTCACCAACCATAAACTGTTTTTCATCACAGGAGAGTTTGACAATTAGTCATAAATTGATTTATGTAAAGTAGAGCTTTTATTCTGTTACTTCCTGTTGCACAAACCCAAGCAGTTTCCAGAACATGTAGGAAGATCCTTTTTACTCAATCACACACACACACACACACACACACACACACACACACACACACACACACACACACACACACACACACACACACGACTGAAGTGATACAGTAATAAAATCATCTAGGTATCCAGGCCTGACCAGCACATGGTGTTTTGGTAGCACCTCTCCATAAGACCCTCGCCTGAAATCATTTCATTTCAATCATTCCTTCATGTAGTTGCCTATGCACCATGATTTCATAAATGGGCAGACGTGGTGCGGCGGTCAGCGCGCAGTGAGGCCTCCATGGTGACACTGACAGGGACTCTGTTGGGTTTTTTTTTTTTTTTTTTTTTTTTCCAACTTCCTATTGTGCTACTTTTTTTTTCTTTTCTAAAATGGGGCCTCCATCCACCTATCCCCCCTCTCCCCCCCCCCCCCCTTTTTTTTTTCTTTTTTTTTTTCATGTAGGGACTTTCTCACCATGCAGATCTGTGCGTTCTATTTACCGATGGACATTTGAATGTAAAGCTGAATGTTTTGGGTATGATAACACAGCGTCTGGGTTTATTTTGGTCAGATGTTTAGTGCCCTGACTCTTGACTGTTTGTGTGGTGTGGTGCTGCTTCAGGTCAGAGCCCCAACATCAGCTCGCTGTGTGACCAGATGGTGGACACCTGCATCGCCACCTACAACATCGTGCAGACCCAGCTGCTGCCCACCCCTGCCAAGTCCCACTACACCTTCAACCTCCGCGACCTCTCCAAGGTCATTCAGGGCATCCTCATGGGAGACCCCACCAAAATCACCGTGAGTGGTTCATTTAGGGTTCAGGGAAAGGAAGGACAGGAGGGAGAGAGATGAAGGGAAGGGAGAAGGTGTGGACGGGGAAGTGGGGGGGGGGGGGTGCATGGGGGTGGAACAGTGAGTATATGTGTGTGTGTGTGTTGCTTACCCCTTTACTGCTCACATCATGACTGGCTGTTCAGTCTTCCCCGCCTGGCATTTTTTGGCTGTTCAGTCTTCCCCGCCTGGCATGTTTTGGCTGTTCAGTCTTCCTAGCCTGGCATGTTTTGGCTGTTCAGTCTTCCTAGCATGGCATGTTTTGGCTGTTCAGTCTTCCTAGCATGGCATGTTTTGGCTGTTCAGTCTTTCCCCGCCTGGCATGTTTTGGCTGTTCAGTCTTCCTAGCCTGGCATGTTTTGGCTGTTCAGTCTTCCTAGCATGGCATGTTTTGGCTGTTCAGTCTTCCCTGCCTGGCATGTTTTGGCTGTTCAGTCTTCCCCACCTGGCATGTTTTGGCTGTTCAATATTCCCTGCCTGACATGTTCTGGCTGTTCAGTCTTCCTAGCCTGATATGTTCTGGCTGTTCAATCTTCTCAGCCTGACATGTTCTGGCTGTTCAATCTTCTCAGCCTGACATGTTCTGGCTGTTCAATCTTCTCAGCCTGACATGTTCTGGCTGTTCAGTCTTCCTAGCCTGATATGTTCTGGCTGTTCAATCTTCTCAGCCTGACATGACATGTTCTGGCTGTTCAATCTTCTCAGCCTGACATGTTCTAGCTGTTCAATCTTCTCAGCCTGACATGTTCTGGCTGTTCAGTCTTCCTAGCCTGGCATGTTCAGGCTGTTCAGTTGGAAGACAGGCGCTGCCTTACTCAAACTTTGATCACTGTGGATTGGCACATAGAAAGTTCCACATCTACAGAAATATGACTGTTCTAAAATACACTAAATTTTCATTGTCTTTGAATTATCTAGTGATGAGCGGTTCTCCAGTGAATATGGACCAAACCGATTCTTTATCATGCCATCGTTACTTCTTATTGCAATACATTGAATAAGTATTAATTTGTGGTGAAGTGCATGTAGACCTTGACGTTGTCATATTTAATATTTTCTGGAACTATGTAAATCTATGATGGCTTTATTCATGCTTAAAGAGTTATTCATTAAGATCGTCCACAAAGACTGTATCTAAAACTTGGCTTTCGGTGATGTTACTGCTGCTTTGGCCAGTACCAGATCATTGGAAATTCACTTGCTGGAAGCAACACGTAATACAAGGAGGAAATAGTCCAAATACTCTCACTGTACTTAATAATGCACAGGATAAGGGCTCAATGTGCTAGATTAGAACCGACATGAATTAAGGTTCCTGAGGAGGCCAGATCAGTTTATATGTACCTGACCTCAGGGTCGGTCGGGCGCCAGGCTGAAGAAATCCACAGATGTAATGTGGTGTACATGGACAGTTGCAAGATGCCGCCTCCGTCACAACATGGACAGTTGTAGGTGTCTTAGGGTTTATCTGAGAATTCTCTCAGACAAATGTGTATTAATATGACATACATAAAGAAAGGATTCTAAAATCATGATTAATGAAAGAAAAGGAAGTACATTGCATAATTTCATTGTGATTTCCTCGGGTGGTGAAGCAAAGTATGGGATGAAACATATTTCTTTCCCTGAAACATATTTCTTTCCTGAAACATATTTCTTTCCCTTTCAAAAATAATCATTTCCCAGCCTTCAGTGTGATTTCTGCAAAAAGTGATCCTGCCTTTGTTCCTTTCTTTATGATTTGTGTACATGTATGTGTGCACATGGTCATAGGTGTATGCTCATGTTCACACTCATCCTCAGTCACTGTGAGTCTCGTGACCTTCACACGCTCAGAGCTCACAGCCTCTCTCTCCCAACCCTTCCGATCCCATCAAGTCAGGTGCCTGTCTGTAGCGCAGAGCACCAAGGATCTGCTGGTCAAGTGTCTGTCTGTCTGTCTGTGGCGCAGAGCACCAAAGACCTGCTGGTCAGGTGTCTGTCTGTCTGTCTGTGGCGCAGAGCACCAAAGATCTGCTGGTCAAGTGTCTGTCTCTCTGCCTGTGGCGCAGAGCACCAAAGATCTGCTGGTCAGGTGTCTGTCTGTCTGTGGCGCAGAGCACCAAAGACCTGCTGGTCAGGTGTCTGTCTGTCTGTGGCGCAGAGCACCAAAGACCTGCTGGTCAGGTGTCTGTCTGTCTGTCTGTCTGTCTGTCTGTGGCGCAGAGCACCAAAGACCTGCTGGTCAGGTGTCTGTCTGTCTGTGGCGCGCAGAGCACCAAAGACCTGCTGGTCAGGTGTCTGTCTGTCTGTCTGTCTGTCTGTCTGTGGCGCAGAGCACCAAAGACCTGCTGGTCAGGTGTCTGCTGTCTGTCTGTGGCGCAGAGCACCAAAGACCTGCTGGTCAGGTGTCTGTCTGTCTGTGGCGCAGAGCACCAAAGACCTGCTGGGGCTGTGGGTACCACGAGAGCTGCCGCGTCTACCAGGACCGTCTGGTCAATGACGAGGACCGCAACTGGTTCGACAAGCTGCTTGGGAGAAGATGGAGTCGGACTTTGGCATGAAGATGGAGGAGGTGGTCACCCAGCAGCCCTTCCTGTACGGTGACTTCATGACCACCACCGTTGACAACCGCCCCTACATCTTCCTTGATGACCATGACAAGGTCAGGAGAGGGAGGGGATTGTGGGGGGGGGGGGGGGGGGGGGGGGGGAGGGGGGGGGTGGGGAGGGTGGGGGGAGTGTGGGGAAGGGTAGGGTGGATGGGTAAGAGATATGTATACATGGGTGATTTGCGAGGGGAAGGAAAGTTGGGGTGTGTGTATGTTTGCATGTGTATGTTAAAAAGACAGATCATGATACATACAAGTCCTTTTAAAGGTCATGTGCATGTGTTGAGGATGATTTTTTTAAGGAAGTAAAAAGTCCTTGCAATTTGAATTTTAGTGCTTATGAAAAACACAGAGTGCTTGAAAGTGAAGGTTTTTATAGAGCAGGTTTATATTCTGATAGGGAAATTTTGTGTTCATTTTGTATCTGTCAAAAGTGGCTGCTTCTCTATGATCTGCTACAAACTCCATTCTGCTGAAGAGAATGCAAGAAGCATCCAAAACAGGCATAAAGGCCCATAGTTTCGAATTTCAGCTTTGAAATCTATAGTTGATTCCTTTAAAAGTCCTTAAAAAGTAATACAAATAAGCATATATGCTATATGCATGAACTGTTAGGTAATAGGTGGTAACATTTATGTGATACGCATTAAGAGTTATGTTATAACAATGATGTGTTACACAGTTCAGAACAGACAAGTGAGGAGGAATGTGTTGAGGACTGTGCATCAAATAAACATCCCCTCGTGTCGGGGCTGTACAGCATAGAGGCGCATCCCCTGGTTGGTAGATTTAGGATCCCTCAAGCTTTGTGCCTGGAGGGTGCACTGGATAAAACGAAAGAAGGTGCCGGGAACCAGCATAGCCTAAGAGAAGAAAAATAAGCATCCCTTTGCACTCTATTCAGTGCCTTTGTCAGCACTTTGGCATGTCTTGAGTGGCACTGCAGCACTCAGCTTCAGGATCCTCATCAGGCAGGGCATAAACCGTGTAGCAGCCATGATGAGGATGGTTGCTGACATTCACCTGTGGTGGTGATGGTGGTGTCTTCAGGTGACGAAGGTGGTGGATGATTACCTGGAGGACTACAACCAGATCAACATGCCCCAGATGAAGCTGGTGCTCTTCATGGATGCCATCAAGCACGTGTGCCGCATTGCTCGTGTCATCCGACAGCCCCTGGGCAATGCCCTTTTGCTGGGCATGGGTGGCTCCGGTCGCCAGTCTCTGACACGGCTGGCTGACACGGCTGGCTGCTCATTTGGGGGGGGGGGGGGGGGGGGGGGGGGGGGGGGGGGGGGGGGGGGGGGGGGGGGGGGGGGGGAGTGTCGGGAGGGGGAGCAGGTGTGACTGGTGGAGAAAGGGGTGTTGCGAGATGGGAGACTGCATGTATGTGTTTTTCAGTGCATATGCATGTTAATATATGAGTTTGCATATGTTGTCATGCTTCCCGGAGTCGTGCCACACACGCATGCACCACCGCCAAAGCAAACTCCACAAACACGTGCAATCACTCCTTTCACCCAAGGTGTGTTAAATAAATACACAACACCAAAAAGTTGTTTTTTTTCTTTCCCCTCCTCCTACGGGAGAACAAATATAATTAGTACATACAAATCTGAAATTAACTTATCCACACAAAATAAACACAAACACACCTCCTCTCTACCAAGGAGGTAACACCAAATAAATTCAAACACACCTCCTCTCCACAAAGGAGGTAACACCAAATAAATTCAAACACACCTCCTCTCCACCAAGGAGGTAACACCAAAATAAACACAAACAAACACACCTCCTCTCCACTAGGGAGGTAACACAAAATAAACACAAACACACCTCCTCTCCACCAAGGAGGTAACACCAAATAAATTCAAACACACCTCCTCTCCACTAAGGAGGTAACACCAGGTACTGTTTCCCTTCAGTTGAAACATTCATAAAACATGGGGGTTATGTCACTATCCATCATCACCATGTGTATACCATAATCTTATAACCCCAACACAGGAGATCAATCACATCACAATTCACAACAGTTGAGGTTATATACTAGAGTCATAACATTATGGGGGAATGCGCCAGAGTCATTCTTCATCAACACAGGAGAATGAACTAAAGACATTCTTCATCCACATGAATCCTCCTCCATGAGGAAGGGAAGGGTACTGCAGGTGAGGTCCACCACCTGTCCCAGGCTGGGGTCAGGTCCGGCACCTCCGCCACCTTCAATCCTCCCACCCCGTGGCCCGGCATGAGACAGGCAACCTGTCAACACACTCGGAACCACGTGCAGTTCTACAATAACTAAGGAACTCACTTCAACATGAAGATGTAAACAGTAACCTTTTCTTATAAGTTTTACTTTAAATATTACTTTTCCTTTCTTTTCCCCATTCTTTTATAAAGAAACGTTACAGGTGTAACCACACTGGTTCTTATTCTTTTCTTTTCTTTTGAATACAAATGTTTTCTTTAATTTTCCCCCAAAGATTTCACTTCTCTCTAGTTAAACATTAATGACAAAAATACCTCAACGATGCATCAGCCTTGCATCGGTCTTCAATCACCGTAAACAAACAGACCATGCGACTCCCTCGGCTGGCGTAGAGCAAGTGATTATAGAATTTTCCAGCTAAGTTAAAAATAACGCGTGCAGCACTCTCCCAAGCAGCACTCAGCCGGGCCCACTACCAATAGAACGACGCGCCGTACAATCACATGATTGCACATGACATATGTACAGGCCTGAAAATGTATCAATCATGTGAAAATATGTATAGCAAAACAAAAATGGAAGTTTCTGTGAATAAAACAGCAGCAGAAAAATGATAAAATGGGAAACAAAATGTAAACATGATTTTTTTTCTCCCTTTTCATTCCATGAAATAAAAGCACAATGTCACATCCAACACACAGGCTTAGACACAACCCAAAACGCAATCTAGCAACAAGGGAGCAGCCAGATAGCTCACACTTTTGAAATTTCATGGAGATTTTTCATGAAGCGTGTTCTTGTGTGAGATTGTCCACAAACTGTGTCAGTCTTGTCCACCTGTGCCAAGCAAGGAGTAAGTTTGGTAGTGTGAAGCGACATGACATCTTCGGAGCAGCTAATGATTGTAAATTTGCATTGCCCTCTGATCAAACAATTCAAGAAAAAAAAAAATGTGTAGAAGTTCAACCAATTAACCATTTTGGTATCGGTACTGGCATTATTCAGTTTTCCTGTGATGAACTTGACAAAACTGCCCACAGCAAAATCCGCCTTTTTGATTAACTGCACAGGAGAGTTCTAACAATGGCAGAACTGGCGGTTCCCCTGTTAATCCTTCTGCTGCATGTTGACTTGAAATTGCGTCCAAGCATGCGCCTGTCACTGATCCCATGCACACAGTTAACTTCCCTGGTAATCCTCTTGAAGCATGTTGACTTGAAATTGTATTCACAGCATGCGCCTGTCACAGATCATATGCACACAGTTAGCTGCCCTGTAATCCTCCTGCTGAATGTTGACTTGAAATTGTCTCCACAGCATGTGCCTGTCACTGATCCCACACACAACTCTGTTGGTAATTCTCCCGCTGCATGTTGACTAGAAACTGTGTCCACAGCATGCACCTGTCACTGACCCTATGCACACAGTTGATCCCCTGACTCACTGGTGATCCTCCTGCTGCGTGTTGACTTGAAAGTTGTTTCACAGCATTTGCCTTTTGTAAGGACTCTTAAATCCATCATGTGCCTATGTCCACCCTAAGATGTAACTGATGATGTCATACATAAGACCCCTAAGAAGAGAGGATGGTTTCTGCCCAAAGCAGAGACAAAGACTGGGTGCTTGAGGCCAGTGCTGACAGAGAAATCTCCCCCATCCATTGTTGGTTCTTTGTAGAATAAACCCTGAGCGTCTATCCAGTTATTTTCCAGGAGTTTGTGTTGTATGTCATTTACATGTAGGGTAATATTAGTCACCCACAAACACAACACCTTTCACCGATCCCATGTACACAGTTAACTGTTGCTGGCTGCCTGCAGGTCGGAGTTTGACTGTTTCCAAATTGAGCTGTCCAAGAACTACGGGCTGACGGAGTGGAGAGACGACCTGCGCAACGTGATGATGAAGGCCGGCCTGGAGAACAAGCCCATGGTGTTCCTGTTCAGCGACACCCAGGTAAACTGGCCATCACGCATGTGTCTCAGCAATGTGTCCTGGCCTAAGGGTCATTGGGGCAGTGAGGTGCTGGTGATTCACCATGTCTAGGGCTTGGTGTTGTGTAGGACAGATCCCAGCCCTCTCATTCTTCCACCTCAATCTTCCCTGCATTGAATCAGGTATTTGTTTACTGTAGGGTGCACAGAGAGAGTTTTCAGGCTGTGAAAGTTGACTCCACAAATGGCTGGAACTCAGTGCCCACATTCTCACAGCTTAACATTCTAACTGATCAACTACATGTGTTTTTTTTTCTGTCAAATTATCATGAAAAGAAGCTTCTCTGTATAGCGCTATGTGCCTTCCAGTCTCACCCATAACAACACAGATGCAAGCAGCTGTCTGAACATTGCATGACATAAAACTGGGGAATACGTTGAGCAACACTAGCACATGCACATCAGACTCAACTAGCCACGCAACCTATAATAGTCACCAAGGAGCTCGTTCGCCAACAAGCCTGGCTATTACCTGACCTAACCTGGAAGTAGAGTAATTTCCCAGGATCTGTTGGACCTTGGCAGGGCTATTACCTGACCTTACCTGGAGGTAGAGAGTAATTCCCAGGATCCGTTGGACCTTGGCAGGGCTATTACCTGACCTTACGTGGAGGTAGAGTAATTTCCCAGGATCTGTTGGACCTTGGCAGGGCTATTACCTGACCTTACGTGGAGGTAATTTCCCAGGATCCGTTGGACCTTGGCAGGGCTATTACCTGACCTTACGTGGAGGTAATTTCCCAGGATCTGTTGGACCTTTGCAGGGCTATTACCTGACCTTACGTGGAGGTAATTTCCCAGGATCTGTTGGACCTTGGTAGGGCTATTACCTTACCTTACCTTACCTGGTGGTAGAGTAATTTCCCAGGATCTGTTGGACCTTGGCAGGGCTGTTACCTGACCTTACGTGGAGGTAATTTCCCAGGATCTGTTGGACCTTGGCGGGGGTTTCCCAGGTGCCTTTCTAGGGATTTTTTTGTATCTTTCATTGGACCTCCTTTTTTTTCTTTTTTTTTGCCAAAAAAATTTTTTAGATGGCCATTTGTTCACAAATAGATCTCTGTTGATGCCAAGTTCTGACATGCCCTTCAGATCAAGAGCGAGTCTTTCCTGGAGGACATCAACAACATCCTGAACTCCGGCGACGTGCCCAACATCTACGGCTTTGATGAGCAGGAGCAGATCTTCACAGCCATGAAGCCCATCGTCCAGGACGCTGGCATGCAGCCACAAAGACCAACCTGTTCACCTCCTACACCAAGAGAGTGCGCAACAACATGCACACCGTCATCACCATGAGGTCAGTCGCTTTGACGGCAAGGCATCGGTTGTCTCCCTTGGCATGATGTAGTTTCCATGTTTGGGGGGTCCAGGATATGTGTGTGTTTTGGTGCATACTTTGGAATGTCACGCTACAGAATTATGCTGCCATTTCGGTGATGTTTGTCCATGTCTCTACTCTTCTTTCATCATCTTGATGAGCCATGGTGTTGGCAGTTCATTGCGCAGCTCTTCTGTCCTCTGCCTCTCCTTGTGATGAAAGATGAGGTTTGATAGGAGTCTGTACTGTGAAACTCCTCATGAAGACTCCTTGGTTCTTTGGTACAGCACCCGACCAGGGCATACATGAATGCATATGACAGCCTTTGTCCAACCAGAGCTTGGGCGTTAGTCTCGGTTCAAAGCAAGAACAATTAACATTCATTCCTAGGATAAATGATGATTACAGGGAGAGTATGTTGAAGATATTTCCTCGTATCATTTGCTGCTTTGAGTGAGTGAGTGTAAAAAAAAAAAAATTGTTTTTTTTTTCTCCAATTTTATCCCCATCCATCTCCATGAACCAGTGATGTAACATTATGATGTCGGTGTTAGAAGAATCGCTCGCAGACAATCTTAGCAGATAACTCTAAAACTGTGAGTGCGAAAACTCTGTAAGTTTACATAGTTGCAGAAAAAAAAAATTGGCTGTAACTGTACCTATAGTTTGTTGTCCCTTAGCATCGTTCCATACAGCGTTTGTAGGCTCCATAGACACAAACCACAAGAGAAGATATGTGTGCCTAAAAGAACAGCAATGCACAGCAAAGCATACATACTGTACATGCATGCCTTTTTTCTCTCTCTCTCTCTCTCAAATGTATGTACTGTACATGCATACATTCTCTCTCTCTCTCTCTCTCTCTCTCTCTCTCTCTGTCTGTCTGTCTCTCTGTGTGTCTCTCTCTCTGTCTGTCTGTCTCTCTATCTGTCTGTCTCACTGTCTTTCTGTCTGTCTGCCTCTCTCTCTCTCTCTCTCTCTGTCTGTGTGTGTGTGTGTGTGTGTGTGTGTGTGTGTGTGTGTGTGTGTGTGTCTGTCTGTCTGTCTGTCTCTCTCTCTCTCTCTCTCTCTCTGTGCATGCCCCATATATCATTAATCTGTACCATGCTAAAGTTGGAGTGATGATGATGTTGTCCTGCTGTCGTGTGGTACAGCCCCCATCGGTGGGTACAGCCCCCCATCGGTGAGAGGTGTGTCAGAGTGATGATGAGTGTGTTGTCCTGCTGTCGTGTTGTACAGCCCCATCGGTGAGGTGTTCCGTGCACGTCTGCGTCAGTTCCCAGCGCTGGTTAACTGCTGCACCATCGACTGGTTCAGTGAGTGGCCTGGAGAGGCCCTGCAGTCGGTGGCTCTGCGATTCCTCAACGACATCCCTGACCTGGACTGTACTGACGCTGTGCTCAATGGCCTGGTGAGTGTGTGTGTGTGAGAGAGAAAGAGAGAGAGAGAGAGAGAGCAGAGAGAGAGGGAGAGAGAGAGAGAGAGAGAGAGTGAGTGTGTATGTGTGTGTATGTTGTGTGTGTATGAGTGTGTATGTGTGTGTGTGTGTGTGTGTGTGTGAAAGAAAGAGAGAGAGAGAGAGAGAGAGAGAGCAGAGAGAGAGGAGAGAGAGAGAGAAGGAGAATGTGTGTGTATGTTTATGTTGTGTGTGTGTGTGTGTGTGTGTGTGTGTGTGTGTGTGTGTGTGTGCCCGTGTGTGTGCATGTGTGTGAAAGAGAGAGAGAGAGTGTATGTGTGTATGTGTTTGCATGTGTGTATGTGGTGTGTGTGTGTGTGTGCATGTATGTCTGTGTATGTGTGTGTATGTGCATGTTCATCTTGTATTTGTCTCTTTATATATATGTAAATGTGAACCATCTTTTTTCCATAACTATCACAACAATATGAACTGTTGATTAAAGAAAAGGCATGCGAACATAGTCAGACAGACACAAAAGATTGTAATTGTGTCATTTTTAATAAAAGAAAAATAAGAAGGGAAAGAAAAAAAAAAAAAGAAGAAAACAGAAAAAAAGGAAGCACTCAGAATTCTGACCACAGTTCTCTCCCCTGGGTTGCAGGTGGTGATGTGCCAGGAGATGCACCAATCAGTGACCACGTACTCGGCCAAGTTCCTGGCGGAGCTGTCCCGCTACAACTACGTGACGCCCACCAGCTACCTGGAGCTCCTGGGAATCTTCTCCAAGCTGATCGGCATGAAGAAGATGGAGCTCAGCACCGCCAGGAAGAGGCTGAAGATTGGTCTGGACAAGGTGGGTGAACAGGGCACACGATGTGGCCCCGGAGTGGGGGGGAGGGGGGGGGTGCTGGTAGAGCGCCAGACTCGTAATCTTGGTGATCCTGGGGTTGCGGAATCGAATCTCTGTTTTGGTTCAGGGAGATTTTTTCACCTCGGAGTTAACATTGATTCTGACTCCATTTCCTAATGGAATGGGATGATACATTACGCATAGCATGCACCTTGCATGAGAAATTGAAGGGATGAGGGAAGTAAGGAAATTGAGTGAACGATATTGACTAGATGACACAGGAATCCAGTGAATGTAGCGCCGGCAGGCAGCTCTTCAGTCGGCACTACCCATGAAGGCAACTCATTGTGTACATGCGAGTGTGGATTGTCAGCGCCTAGAACCTTTGGCAAGGTGCTTTATAAATGCTGTTATTATTATTAGGATTGTGACAGCCATGCAGACTGTTTATCCCAACGATTCCAGCCTTGGGAAAAGGCTTTAAATGTAGTGAATATAAAGGAAATGTGCCAACATTCAAATAAACACACAAAACAAGGTGCAGAGTGTGTCTTACCTTTTGTGCTGTATGAAGTGGACACATGAATTTTTTTTCAAAAGGAGTTTAAAGTAAATCCGCCATATAACAGGGACCAATGAATTACAGCACAAAACACAATGCATTTTGACCTCTTAGGTCTTCTCAAGGCAAAATAGACAACATTCAGGACGATGTTCACTGATCTGTTCAAGAAATTGTTCAGTAATCATCGTGCGCATGGATTTTGACCACAGTCTGCGTGTAAGTGCTTTGATCAGTGAACAATGCTTCTGATAACTCTCAGACACAAAATTGTGTCTTGAATTTTTGACAAGTGTGACAAGATTGGCAGGCAGCTTCAGTCAGCATCACGATGGCATGGTAAAAAAACAGACGTGAAGCAGTTAGGATTGAACAGCCCTCTTGAACAGATTTCTTTTTTTTTTTTTCCAAAAGAAAACACAGTCAGAAAATATCAGTTCAAGAAGCTGTGAAGCAGTCATTGCATCTGTGGATTTGTGACCACAGTATATGTGTAAGTGCTTTGATCGGTGAATGATACTTCTGCTAATTCTCAAACACAAAATCGTGTCTTGGTCTGTGCAAGCGCAGTGGGGGGAAAAAAACATTACAGCATGAGAGCAGTTTCCTCCCAAAGTTCAGCAGCAAGCAGCAGCACTGAAAATTCTGCCAGGAAAAGGTAACTCGCTACAACTACAGCGAGACTGACTGCAGCATTGTTCTGGTTAACCCCACCTTGCTCACTGAAAAGTACCAAAAGTGTTTTTAAATCTGAATTCTTATTTTGATGAAAAAGTATGCCTAGAACAGTTTCTTCTGGTAAACAGACTTGGATGTAATTGTGTTTGATGATGGTGCTAGTGATAATGACAGCAGTAATGATAGTAGTGATGGTTTGGGGTATGTATCCATGGTGACACCGATGAACTTGATGATAACAATGGTGGTGATAATAATAATGGCAAACTCTCAGATCAAGTGATGATGATATAGGTAATGATGAGAACAGTCAGAGGGTGGATGAAAGTGGCGGTGATGATTCTGAGGGGGTGATGTGAATTGTGTAGGGTTGATGAGGATGACCTTTGGGACATAATGATTCTAGTTGTGATGATGATGTTTCTACTGATAAGAATGGAGAAGTTGCTTCTTGTTCATGAAGTTTAGAAAAAGTGCCCATATGTCACCTTCAGATTCACTGTCAGCTGTCTGTTTTTTTTTTTTCAGAAATAGCTTTTGTCTTTTATTAGTGATAATAGTGATAATTCCAAATTTACGGATCAGTGGTCTAGAATCTCCCAGAAACATTACAGAACTGTTCACACACATACACACTACACACACACACACACACACACACACACACACACACACACACACACACACACACACACACACACACACACACACACACACACAGATACACACACACACACACACACACACACACACACACACACACACACACACACACACACACACACACATTTTATTCAACATTGAAGTGAAACAAGTAAGAAACTGAGCGGGTCGCCTGTTTTACTAACTGGTTGATTTATCTCTGAAATCAATAAAATACAAAACTATTTTTCATGAATAAAGAATGAAAACCATAAGACGACAAACAAATGACCCAGCCAACAAAAAAGCCTCAGTGGAACGAATGAGCTTTCAAACAGGCTCAGACTTGAAATGTACCACAGTGAGAAGCTTGACAAGGGCTATAAATAACCAGTGTGTGTATGTGTGTGCAGTTGCTGAGTACGGCCGACGAAGTGTCCAAAACTGCAGGAAGAGCTGGCCACCATGAGGCCGCTGCTGGAGGAGGCAGTGAAAGAGTCCATCGCCACCATGGAGAAGATCTCCAAAGACACGGTCAGTGCTTCAGCTCTGAGTGGCCTTCACCATCCATCCCTCCCCCACCCCCCACCCCACCCACCATGGAGAAGATCTCCAAAGACACACGGTCAGTGCTTCAGCTCTTAGTGGCCTTCACCCTTCATCCCTCATCCACCCCCCCCCCCCACCCCACCCACCACCACCCCCCCCTTTTTTTTTTTATTGCTTTTATGAAAACAATTTCTCTTTTTTCTTTCCCTTGAATGGATAACTTTCATTTCATGTGTGTGTGTGTGTGTGTGTGTGTTTATGTGTGTATGTGTTTATGTGTGTGTGTGTGTGTGTGTGTTTATGTGTGTGTCATTGTGTGTGTGTGTGTGTGTGTGTGTGTGTGTGTGTGTGTGTGTGTGTGTGTGTGTGTGTGTGTGTGTGTATGAGTGTGCATGCAGGTGTGCGTGTGCATGTATGTGTGTGTATGTGTAATATGTCTTTATGATTGAGTAGGTGTGCATATGTGTGTGTGCATGTGTGTAATATATGTCTTTATAGCAGTGTGTTTATATGTGTGTGTGTGTGTGTGTGTGTGTGTGTGTGTGTGTGTGTGCAATATATCTTTATGGTTGAGTGTGTGTGTGTGTGTGTGTGTGTGTGTGTGTGTGTGTGTGTTGGGGGCTTTCTGTTGTCGCCTTGAGTTCATGGTCCCTTTATCATGGGTGTTGTTGTCTTTAGTGTTGGTCTTTTAGTGATGTCTTTTTCCGAAATCTTTTTCTTCCTGTCTTGTCTTTGATTTTTATTCTTGACTTTTTCATCCCCTTCTTCACCTTCCTTATCTAGTAAAGCCCCCTGTGCCTCACATACACACACATAGTTTTTTTGGTTATTAAACTTTTTTCTGAGTTATTTGTGTGTGTGTGTGTGTGTGTGTGTGTGTGTGCATGCATGCATACATATGTGTGTGCTTTTACCCAGATTTGCATGTGTACTCCTCTACATGCACTCCCCTCAAACTCATGCGTGTGATATTCGTACATACCTTTCATTCAGACTCATGTGTATCAGTGTATGCATCTCCCCCCAGACTCACACAGTGTACATACCTTTCATTCAGACTGATGTATATCAGTGTATGCATTTCCCCCAGACTCACACAGTGTACATACCTTTCATTCAGACTCATGTGTATCAGTGTATGCATTTCCCCCAGACTCACACAGTGCACATACCTTCCATTCAGACATTGTGTGTATCAGTGTATGCATTTCCCCCCAGACTCACACAGTGTACATACCTTCCATTCAGACATTGTGTGTATCAGTGCATGCATTTCACCCAGACTCACACAGTGTGCATGGCTTTGCCCTGCAGGCCATCGCTGAAGAGACCAAGGCCGTGGTGCAGAAGGAGGAAGCACAGGCAGCAAAGAAGGCCCAGGAGACGCAGGCCATTGCCGATGATGCTCAGCGGGATCTCAACGAAGCCTTGCCCGCTTTGGTGAGAGAGAAGAGACAGGATGTTATGCTTTTCAATGTTTGTGCAAAGGGAGACGACTGTGAACAGAGTACTGTATTTTTTTTTTCCCCAATGTTCAGCTTGTCCAGCATGCTTTGAGAGTGCTGTGAAAAGATGGCCGACGCTGCAGATCAGAATGCCCTGAAGAGTAATCTTATGTTTTTTTTAAGGAGTATATGTTATGGGTTTTTTTTTTGTTGTTGTTTTCTGTTTGTTCATTCACTGTATTTGAATCATACAAGAGTGTTAACAGGAGGACGTATGAGGCTGGAGAAATCCCAATGTTTGTTAAGATTAAGATTAAGATTAAGAAAAATTATAGTCCCGTCAACAGCAGAGGTTATCTCAGGACTGTCACCACGTTTCAAACTACCACGTATACAATGTTTCTTCACCATATTAGAATCATACAAGATTGTTAACAGGAGGACGTATTGAGAGGCTGGAGAAATCCCAATTCAATTCAGTTTAATTCAAATTCACTTCAGTTTATTGTCTTCCTGTAAAAGGAAATTTGTTTTGCAGTGATGATTAAACTGACAACAATGTTAAAAAGCATTCATAATAAAACATATAATGCAAATAATACTGATCTATATACACGCACATCCATAGTCATACACATCACCACAT
>JADBJO010000999.1:320000-375000 GCA_016801955.1 Conus betulinus | reverse complement strand
TTCTTCACACTAAGGAGGATTAAGGCATCAGTCTGGTTGGGTCAGAGTGACAACAATGTGTGTGTGACCATAGAAACTGATGGAATCAGTAAGTCAGCCATAAGTCGATCTAGTTTTGCAAAATGTGAGAATCTTTGTTCACAAGATGGTTCCACATTCCTAGTGGCTGATTCTTGTCAATTATACTTTAGCTTACATGTGTGTGTTTAGGGAGATGGGAATGGAGTGTGTATGTATGTGTGTGTGTGTGTGTGTGTGTGTGTGTGTGTGTGTGTGTGTGTGCAAGAGGGGCTGGGTTGCAATTTGCATCAACTCCATGAGCCTCAATGATGAGGTTAAGCAAAGAACATTCCCAACACAACCACGACGGCGCTGCACACCACCACTGTGTGCAGGGGGAGTACCGCCATAACATGACACAGGACTGGGTGAAGGAGCTGGACGCCAACAAGGTGCCCCACACGACGACCCCCCCTCCCTCATCACCACCATGAGCGACCCCGTCAACATCCGCAGCTGGCAGATCGCAGGCCTGCCCAAGGACAACCTGTCCGTGGAGAATGGCGTCATCGTGCAGTTCTCCCGCCGCTGGCCGCTCTTCATCGACCCCCAGGGCCAGGCCAACAAATGGGTCAAAAACATGGTCAGTATTCCCTGTCAGTTTTTAAAGGGAGGTCAGCCATTGCAGTGATAATTCTTATGCACAATTCAGGCCAGTGTGTCACAAGAACGTACCAGAATTTACCGTGACGCACTGATTTTCTCCTGTACGCATTACAACTCTGAGCAACGCATCACACAAAAGGGCCTTTTGTCTTATCTGTCACAATCAAACTTAAAACGTAAATTTCGTCGGCGTTATAGAATGTTTGAATCGATGAACTCTTCAGCTTAAGAACTCTTCTCTACTGAAAACCAACAAGAATCATCAAAATAGACTAGGCCTATCCAGTCTATGACTGGACCACAAGATCACGTGATTCAGCTAGGTGGGAAAAGCATGGAAAACCGTAGGAATTTTGGTTTTTCAGAATCAAAATACGACAGTTCCACTGTGGCTCATGGGTGATAATCCAGCGAATGGAACAAAAAGTCAAACAATGTATGCAACATGACCATTTCAGATAATTAAAATGGCTTCATTCTGGACGTATGAGAGCAAGAATGGCCAGTCTACAGTTTTGTCATAGGTTCCACTGGGCTTCCGATGATCATTGCATGGCAACTGGAATTTGGTCATACAACAAAATATTTCAATATTGAAGGAAATGGCTTGTGTAGTGGAAATTCTGTGATGGCAAGCGAAGAGGACATCCCACAAATCAAACTGCACTGCTAAAATCCTGATAGTGTTGGTGCTCACATTTACTTATGTTTGTTGATAACACTTTAAAAACATAGGAACATGAATATAAATAGATGATATTTAGCACTTTCTAGAATGTTTTGTTAACATTATTGTAAACACCTCTTTTCTAATGTATTTCTACATGTGAGCCAGTGAGAGCACGCTCATGTGTGTGTGTGTGTGTGTGTGTGTGTGTGTGTGTGTGTGTGTGTGTTTCACTATATTTTCTAGCAGTTATTAATGGTGACTCCCTAAATATTTTGTGACCCCCCTGAAAATTTGGAAGTGAGTTTTTCATACCGAGTCTGAACCCCTAATCTCTTAGAAATAATTATGACCACATTAGTCTTACTGCATGTTTCAAGTCCACTTTTATTTCATTATGTTATATTATGTGGAAATTATCTCTCTTTTTTCATGCAGGCTCACAGTCTCAGGCCATCATTATCTTCTTCATCTTCTCTCCCCAAACTCTCTGAAGTGTCTCAGTAGCTTTGAAAATGGGGTGACAAAGGCAGAAATGGAAACAAGAGCAAAGACAGGATGAGTACACTGCCAAATGAAAGAACAAACATTACAAAAAAAGTTGCGTATTTGTCTCTTCTTTCATTTGGCAGCACGTCATGACTCTGTCTTTGCTCACCAGGTATGTCCTGCTGTGCCAGGTGTGTGCTGAAGTACTGGTTTCTGCAAAGGGTAACCAGGTGCATTCTGCCATGTTGCCTTATGATCTTCTCTCTGTTTCCTGCATTACCCATCTTCCTTCCAAAAGAAAAAAAAGAGAGAGAGAGAAGAAAAAGTCCGAGGCATCCAAACATGGTCAGGTAGCAGCAAAAAGTGAGCTGTTTGTAAAGCGAGGATTTCCCACACACTGTGATAAAGGGGAGACACTCTGCCACACACACTGTGATAAAGGGGAGACACTCTGCCACACACTGTGATAAATGGGAGACACTCTACAACACACAGTGATAAAGGGGAGACACTCTACCACACACTGTGATAAGGGAAGACACTCTACCACACACTGTGATAAATGGGAGACACTCTACCACACACTGTGATAAATGGGAGACACTCTACCACACACTGTGATAAATGGGAGACACTCTACTACACACTGTGATAAATGGGAGACACTCTACTACACACTGTGATAAAGGGAAGACACTCTACCACACTGTGATAAATGGGAGACACTCTACCACACACTGTGATAAATGGGAGACACTCTACCACACACTGTGATAAAGGGAAGACACTCTACCACACACTGTGATAAATGGGAGACACTCTACCACACACTGTGGTAAATGGGAGACACTCTACCATACACTGTGATAAAGGGAAGACACTCTACCATACACTGTGATAAAGGAAAGACACTCTACCACACACTGTGATAAATGGAAGACACTCTACCACACACTGTGATAAATGGGAGACACTCTGCCACACACTGTGATAAAGGGAAGACACTCTACCACACACTGTGATAAAGGGAAGACACTCTACCACACACTGTGATAAATGGGAGACACTCTACCACACACTTTGATAAAGGGAAGACACTCTACCACACACTGTGATAAAGGGAAGACACTCTACCACACACTGTGATAAGTGGGAGACACTCTACCACACACTGTGATAAAGGGAAGACACTCTACCACACACTGTGATAAAGGGAAGACACTCTTCTATACACTGTGATAAAGGGGAGACACTCTTCTATACACTGTGATAAAGGGGAGACACTCTTACCACATTCTGTGATAAAGGGAAGACACTCTGCCTGACTGTGTTGTCTTACTCTGTGTGACTGTTCTTAGGTGTCATACCGTTCTGGCTGCCAGTGAGCTTGGGTAGCGTGTGTTTGGTCAGGCATCTGAATATTCATGCTATAGTTGGTTAGTTACCAGTGAGCTTTGGGCAGCATGTATTTAGTCAGGCATCTGAATATTCATGCTATAGTTGGTTAGTTTACCAGTGAGCTTTGGGTAGCATGTATTTAGTCAGGCATCTGAATATTCATGCTATAGTTGGTTAGTTTACCAGTGAGCTTTGGGCAGCATGTATTTAGTCAGCATCTGAATATTCATGCTATAGTTGGTTAGTTTACCAGTGAGCTTTGGGCAGCATGTATTTAGTCAGGCATCTGAATATTCATGCTATAGTTGGTTAGTTTACTAGTGAGCTTTGGGCAGCATGTATTTAGTCAGGCATCTGAATATTCATGCTATAGTTGGTTAGTTTACCAGTGAGCTTTGGTAGCGTGTATTTAATCAGGCATCTGAATATTCATGTAATGGTTGTTTGTTTTGCTGGCATTATGATCTCAAAAGTGCTGGTGCTCAGCTAAAAAGGAAAACTGTGGCATCTGAATAAGCATGCCATTGTAAATCACTTTTTTCCAACATTTTCATCTAGGAGAAGACTGACATTTGATTGAAAAGAAATAATGAGCTGACGAAGGTTTCCAATGAAGAGACAATTGTATGTGTTCAGCGTAAACATTTTGAAGCACACCTTTGAAATGCCCCCACATCAGTAAAGAAATCAAACACAGTAGATACAGCAGAGCACCGCTGCAGCAAGCCACACAACTGCAGCATGACTGCCAGCACAACTGGTTGAAGCCATGTCTGAACAGTGGTTAAAAGATGATGGCATTGGAGTCGAAACTCAGAACTCGAAAACTTTAATTGTGAGGCCAACGGCCTATACACAGATATGGGTTTGCCCCAAGTAAGAAGCATAAATTCAAGTGTTAACATCTTTCACTGAAACAAGCAGCAAAACTCCACTCCCCATGAAAGATTACTCAGCTAGCAAATTTTGATAGCATTAGAGTCATTCCTGTGAGAGGTGAAGATGAAGCAGTAAATAATCCCTAGCTCTCTGTCCTGTCTGCCACGAAACAAAGAGTGTGTGTGTGTGTGTGTGTGTGTGTGTGTGTGGGTAGGTGGGTGGGTGGGTATAAAGTTTATTGATGTAAAATGTTTGTACGTTTTTTGTTCTTGGCACCTGGAACCTTTGGCAAGGTGCATTATGAATGCTATGTTATTATTATTATTGTTATTACAAGAATGACGAGCCGAGACCTGCTTCTTCCCAATGTTGACAGGAACGTGACAGTGGCCTGGACATCATCAAGCTGTCTGACAAGGACTTCCTGCGCTCCCTGGAGAACGCCGTGCGCTTCGGCAAGCCCTGCCTGCTGGAGAACATCGCCACCGAGCTGGACCCCCGCCCTGGAGCCCATCCTGCTCAGACAGGTGAAGAGAGGGGGAGTTAATGCTGATCGCTCATTCCTTTTTTCCCGTCTGTCTCTCCAGCTGGTGCCCATTATCATGCTAATTAAGAAATGATTTGCTGCATCATAGGCACAGCGTAATCAAGAAACAGTCTGCGACATCACAAGCGGATTTTGCACATCTTGGGAAGAACTTGGTTAAGAATAGCAACATGACAGGCAGAACTTAAATTAAGAATAGCAACATCTTAGGCAGAACTTGATCAAGAATACAATGTCATGGGCAGAACTTAATTAAAGAATAGCAACATCTTAGGCAAAATTTAACTAAGAATAGCAACATCATAAGCAGAGCTTCATTAAGGGTCTGCTGAGCTTAAGACGTAGTCTGTAACATCCTGGGAAGAACATGGAATGCACAGAGAAGGGTCAGTGGAGGTGATCACAGAGTCAAGCTATGTCATTCAAACTTGCAAAATTGCAAAGAAAACCTTTCAGTCGTATGACTGTGTGATAACATTGATTGAAGCTTTATCAATGGAAACATGTGTTAAATGTAGTTACTTTGTTGGTTATGTTTTTTTTTTTTGTTTGTTTTTTTTTTTTACCCTCCCCATGCTCCAGTAGGTGTCACACTGTGTGTGTGTGTGTGTGTGTGTGTGTGTGTGTGTGTGTGTGTGTGTGTGTGTGTGTGTGAGAGAGAGAGAGAGAGAGAGTGAGAGAGAGAGGGGGAGGGCTTTAATCTATTTTTTCATCTTGTCACAGCATAGTGCGCAGGGTATATGTGTCTCTGGGTAGGTAGAGACTGACTCCCAGCAGCTCGTCTTACTCTGTTAGGATGATGTTGATTGACATTCAGTGGCTGTTGTGTTTTCCCAGCAGGCTTTCAAAACAGCAAGGTAGTCTGGTGATTAAACTGGGAGTTGCTGTTGACTGACATTCAGTGGCTGTTGTTTGTTCCCCCTGCAGACTTTCAAACAGCAAGGTAGTCTGGTGATTAAACTGGGAGATGCTGTGATCCCCTACCACAACGACTTCAAGTTTTACATGACCACCAAGCTGCCCAACCCGCACTACACCCCCGAGGTCTCCACCAAGGTCACCCTTGTCAACTTCACCCTGTCACCCAGGTGTGTGTGTGTGTGTGTGTGTGTGTGTGTGTGTGCACGCGCGAGCGTGCGCACCTGTGGTGTACAAAGGGAGTATGAGGGAAGACATGACTTTCACATGTGTGTGTGCTTCATTTTCTTCTGAGTCTTTCAATTCTGTGTCTGTGTCTACAATCCATGCTATTGAGTACACAAGGAGCTGCCTACCTGGGTAGAGCCGACTGAAGAGCTGCCTTCTGCCTCAACATTCAGTTGATTCCTGTGTCATTCCTTGAATATCAGTCACTCGATTTTCATTTATTCTTTTTATTTTTCACACAGAAAGATACACACTATGTGCACACTTGTCATCTATACTTGTGATCAAACAGCCCTTCTCTTCTGAAATTGTGATGGAATGTTACATGTGTACAAGACATTACACTTGCACCCTCACTCACAATTACACTTGATATTGTCATTGAAGGACTTTTCAGGAAATGGAGTCAGAACCAGCATTACCTCTAAGGAATAAATCCTCCCACCAAAACCCCCACCCCCCCCCCCCACGAGTCTGGCACTTTACTAACCATACCACTCTTGCCCTGTATCTGTTCAGTCGTAGATTTACATTGAATAATTCAGGAAAATGATGTATCCAGTTAATCAATTCGTGTATCCATCTGCTTTAAATCCTGTGCAGTGTGTTCTCAAAACTTAGCAGATGTGGTGTAGCAGTGTGACATGAACTAGCTCCCATGCTGTGACACCTCCTTGATGACACTGAAACTGACTGACGGTTGTGGTGTGTTGTTGTCCATGTGTGTTGCCAGTGGGTCACCAGTGTCTGGAGGACCAGCTGCCTGATTGACAATTGTATTGTTGTCCGTTGTGGGTCACCAGTGGTCTGGAGGACCAGGTGCCTGATTGACAATTGTATTGTTGTCCGTTGTGGGTCACCAGTGGTCTGGAGGACCAGCTGCTGGGCATTGTGGTGGCGGAGGAGCGGCCGGACCTGGAGGAGGCCAAGAACCAGCTGATCGTCAGCAACGCCAAGATGAAGCAGGAGCTGAAGGAGATTGAGGACAGGATCCTGTTCCGTCTTAGCTCCAGCGAGGGCAGCCCCGTCGACGACATCGACCTCATCGCCACGCTGGAAGCTTCCAAGATCAAGTCCCAGGAGATTAAGGTAGCGGGGTGAGGTATGGTGGGGTGGGTGGTTGGGGTGGGTGGGGGGTGAGGTATGGTGGGGTGGGGTGGGATGGGGTGAGGTATGGTGGGGTGGGGTGTGTGGGATGGGGTGAGGTATGGTGGGGCGGGGTGTGGTGGGGGGGGGGGGTGGATGGGGTGAGGTATGGTATGGTGGGTGGGGTGGGTGGGGTGGGGTGGGATGGGGTGGTAGTGGGGTGATGGTGGGGTAGGTGGGGTGATGAGATGGGATGGGGTGGTGGTATTTGCACAGACAGGTAGTCAGTGCCTGAGTGTTAGGGGAGTAAGGGTGAAAATGGGCGGAGGGGGGGATATGGTGTGTCTCTGTGTCTAGACAAGGTTGTGAGAAGGGGAAGGTGGTGGTAGTAATTGTGATGGGGGGAATGGGGGGACGTCATATGGGATGGGAGGCAAGTGGTGTGGGTATGGTGGATGAGGGGGAGGGGGGGCAGGTTATATATGGGAAGGTGGGTTAGGAGGGAACAGGTGTGGTTTAGGATGGTGGTGGGGGTGGAGGGGGGGGGGGGGAGCCAGTGGCATGGAGGTGTGTGTGAGTGCAAGCTGGGTCAGGAGGTGGGTGGATCAGGGCATGTTTGGCCAGGAGGTGGGTGGATCAGGGCATGTTTGGCCAGGAGGTGGGTGGATCAGGGCATGTTTGGTCAGGAGGTGGGTGGATCAGGGCATGTTTGGTCAGGAGGTGGGTGGATCAGGGCATGTTTGGTCAGGAGGTGGGTGGATCAGGCATGTTTGGTGTCCAGGAGGTGGGTGGATCAGGGCATGTTTTGGCCAGGAGGTGGGGATGGATCAGGGCATGTTTGGCCAGGAGGTGGGTGGATCAGGGCATGTTTGGCCAGGAGGTGGGTGGATCAGGGCATGTTTGGTCAGGAGGTGGGTGGATCAGGGCATGTTTTGTCAGGAGGTGGGTGGATCAGGGCATGTTTGGCCAGGAGGTGGGTGGGTGGATCAGGGGCATGTTTGCCCAGAGGTGGGTGGGATCAGGGCATGTTTGGTCAGGAAGTGGTCTGAGGCTGCAGTGAACACATGAGCCTGAATAGTGTCACTGCCTCCTGTGTTTAACATGGCGTTTCACAGAGTCATGGGAACTGGTGACATGCTGGTGCTGGATAGTCTGTGTGTATAGAGGTACTTGATGGTCAGTCAGGAGTTTGATTCTGTGTATGTGTGTATGTTATGTGGTTTCCCTTTGTGCATGTGTTTGCTTGTCACGCTTAAAGTGTGTGTGTGTGTGGACATACACACATGCTGATACCTTACAGTGTGTGTGTTTGTGTGTGGACATACACACATGCTGATACCATACAGTGTGTGTGTGTGGACATACACACATGCTGATACCTTACAGTGTGTGTGTGTGGACATACACACATGCTGATACCTTACAGTGTGTGTGTGTGGACATACATACATGCTGATACCTTGCAGTGTGTGTGTGTGGACATACACACATGCTGATACCTTACAGTGTGTGTGTTTATGTGTGGGACATACACACATGCTGATACCATACAGTGTGTGTGTGTGTGACATACACACATCCTGATACCTTACAGTGTGTGTGTGTGGACATACACATGCTGATACCTTACAGTGTTTGTGTTTATGTGTGGACATACACACATGCTGATACCTTACAGTGTGTGTGTGTGTGGACATACACACATGCTGATACCTTACAGTGTGTGTGTATGGACATACACACACGCTGATACTTTTGCTTATAAGCATGCTAGTAGATATTGATAGAGGGGTCAACAAGGTGGCTCAGATTGTCTTCACTTCAGCACAAAGATGCAGGCTGTTTGCTAAACAATGATCACTGGATGTATTTGATCTGTGATAGTCCATTGACTGTGGTATGTGTGTTTTACCTAGTAGATATGCTTTGTGTTTGTCAGAGTGTGATGAAGTATTGTTTTAAACACATGACTTTTTTGGTTGCATAAGTCTTTGAAATATGACTTTTTTGTTGTGTAGGTGTTTAAAAAATGACTTTTTCCCCCAGTATGTTACTTTTTATGAGATTCACTTATCTCTGTCTTGTGGCTATGAGTTGAGTGTTTCACAGATCTGTCCAAACAAAAGTGAGTTTCATACCTGAAATTTCCTGACCTTCCCTTGCAGGCCAAAGTGCTGGTGGCTGAGCAGACAGAGAAAGAAAGACATTGACGCCACTCGCAGTCAGTACATCATCCCGGTGGCCGTCAACACCCAGATCCTGTTCTTCTGCATGGCGGACATGGCCTCCATCGACCCCATGTACCAGTACTCCCTGGAGTGGTTCATCTCTATCTTCCTGGGCAGCATCAGCAATGCCGAGCGGGCCGACAACATTCCTCAACGCATTATCAACATCAACAACTACTTCACCTTCAGCCTGTACAGCAACGTCTGCCGCTCTCTCTTTTGAGAAGCACAAGCTGCTCTTCGCCTTCCTCGTCGGCGTGCGCATCAACATGCACAAGGGCATCATTAACATGGTCAGTGTCTGTGGAAGGAGGCGTTTATCTTTTTCAAAATATTTTTTCACGCTATTGAAATCAGGTGAAACAGTTACATACTAAAAATAGGTTTGTCGTCATCTCATGGCATAACGTTTTGGACCCGTTTTGAAAATTCAAGAAGTTTATACGAAACACAACACACATTCAATCTATGCCTTAAATTGTCTGTCCATTAGCAAATGCACTAGGAATGAGTTTTTTTGTTTTGACGGGACAATTACCATGGAAAAAACAGACTGTTGCAAGCTCTGCACCTGACTTCTACACATTGCTGTCACCAGGTTGCCACACTGGTTTGACCCATTGGCCTTTGACCAGTTTGCTGTCCCTGTTTGAAAAAAACTGCTGACACAGTTACTGTGGTCATGTAGTCTCAATATTATCATAAATGTTTCTTTCTTTCCATTTGCTTTGTTTTGGTTTGGTTTGATGTGGTTTGTTTTTTTTCAGGTAGGGGGGGGGGGGGGGGGGGGGGGGGGGGTTCTGTTTTTAGTTTTGCCTTTTTTTTTTTTTTTTAGAATGGCCTGATCTGTGCCTTTTGTATATCAACTCATTGATAGTTTCTGTCCCTGTAGGTGTGTTGCAATCTCTCTCGCAGTGTGTGGTGTTGCCATTTCCCCTGACCTTTTTCCATTTGCGATTAGGATGAGTGGCGGCACCTGGTGGCAGGAGGCACTCACAAGCCCAAGGAACTGGACAACCAGCCCCGGAGTGGATCTCTGAGCGGTCCTGGAGTGAGATCCTGACTCTGGCTGCCTTGCCCCGATTTGCCCCCTTCGTGGAGGACTTCAAGAACCACCTGGAAGGCTTCAAGACCATCTTTGACAGTGGTGACCCCGCACAGGTGAGGCCAGGAGTGGACACAGTGACACACCTTTGGTATTCTTCCTTAGATGGAATTCCAGAGATAGATTGAAACACACAACAGGTTAAAGTCTCTCAGTTCAGATGGCATGAGAAATATTATCTAGGAATCTCTCTCTCTCAGATGGCTCTCTCTCTCTCTCTCTGAGAAATCATTATCTCTCTCTCTCTCTCTCTCTCTCTATCTCTCTCTCTCTCTCTCTCTCTCTCTCTCTCTCTCTCTCTCTCTCTCTCTCTCTCTCTCTCTCTCTCTCACTCATTCTTGTCCAAATGTTTGTTGATTTTCACAAGCAAATACTGGTATCCAGACTATAATCAGATGTACCTACGTCTGTGTACAAGTGAACATGCAGGCACACACATACACATGAACACATGCACGCATGCATGCACACTTATGCACGCACGCACGCGCGCACACACACACACACACACACACACACACACACACACACACACACACACACACACACACGCACACACACACATGTGCATGCATGCACACACAAGCGCACACAAGCACACACCTATGCATACACACACACACACACACACACACACACAGTATGCATGCATGCATACACACATATGCACACATTCACATAAATACACATACCTTCTAGCTTGCTTATATGTGTGAACGCACATTTCCACCATGCACACAACACAGATGGAGGGAAATAATGGGAGAGTATGAACGCACATTTTCACCACACACACACCACAGATGGTGGGACATAATGGGAGAGTACAAATGCACATTTGCACCATGCACACACCACAGATGGTGGGAGATAATGGGAGAGTATGAATGCACATTTGCACCATGCACACACCACAGATGGTGGGAGATAATGGGAGAGTATGAATGCACATTTGCACCACACACACACCACAGATGGAGGGACATAATGGGAGAGTACAAATGCACATTTGCACCACGCACACACCACAGATGGAGGGACATAATGGGAGAGTACGAATGCACATTTGCACCACGCACACACCACAGATGGAGGGACATAATGGGAGAGTATGAACGCACATTTGCACCACGCACACACCCACAGATGGAGGGACATAATGGGAGAGTATGAACGCACATTTGCACCACGCACACACCACAGATGGAGGGAGATAATGGGAGAGTCAGAGGAAGTTTCTCATAGAGATAGAAGGGAGACAGGGAGATGTAGAGGAGGGGAGGAGAATTTTCTGACAACATACATATTGTGTATGTATGTACATTTACACACACACACACACACACACACACACACATGTTACTCACTATTTCTCTCTCTCTCTCTCTCTCTCTCTCTCTGCCTCTGATATGTGTTGAAATATTGTATGCAAGACAAGGACAGATTGTAACAATAGGCCTTGGCCTAAAATCTTCATCGTTGCATATTAACAATCAGTCAGTCAATCTCTCTCTCTCTCTCTCTCTCTCTCTCTCTCTCTCTCTCTCTCTCTGTCTGTCTGTCTGTCTGTCTGTCTGTCTGTCTGTCCTCTCTCTCTCTCTCTCTCTCTCTCTCTCTCTCTCTCTCTCTCTCTCTCTCTCTCTCTGTAACCTTCCATAACAAGTTTAACATCCTTGCAGTTTGCAGATCTAGAATCAATCACAGTTAGCAATTAGTACATCTTCTCCTAGCCCCTATGACAATCACTGCAATCATTGCTGACCTATTGTTATCTTTGAAGCTAATCCTCAACCCCTATCACTAGTATTGACGTTAATCTTCCACTCTGTTTCTCTATCATTAAAGCTATCTTTCAGCCCTCTCATTATTGTTGAAGTTATCCTTCATCCCTGAATCAGTATCATTGACACCTTCCTTTGACACTGCACCCCCCCCCCCCCCCCCCCCCACCTTGCCCCCCCGTCTATATCTTTGGTTGAAACTGACATTGACGATGGCTTTGTCTGATGCAGAGAGGAGCTGCCTGGCCAGTGGAACACTGACCTGGATCAGTTCCAGAAGATCCTGGTTCTGAAGGCGCTGCGTCTGGACAAGGTGACCAACGCCATGCAGGACTACGTGTCCACCAACATGGGACAGCGCTTCATTGAGCCCCAGGTCAGTGTGGACCTCCACCCCCGTCATCCAGTCGTGTCCCCTGTACTGTCCACAGGGGCTGGAACCATCCTTTCTGCAGTGCTGTCCCCTGTACTATCCACAGGGGCTGGAACCATCCTTTCTGCAGTGCTGTCCCCTGTACTATCCACAGGGGCTGGAACCATCCTGCTTTCTTATATGCCTAATACCCCCTCAGGGTTTGTGCTCTCAGGAATGGTTGAAAAAGTCTGGAGAAACTTTGCTATCTTTTTTCTAAAGCCTTGAAAGTCTGTGACATCGGACAAAATGTTTGTAAATTTGATGTTTGGTGAATACAAGTGAATTCATCATCCAGCATGTATCCAAACTAATCACCACAACTGTGTAGTTATTTAGCGACACTAAAGCTAGGGCTCTGCAGATTTTAGCATCATGATGAGTAAATTTCTGCTTCTGTTAGGTGTAGTGCTTTTGTTTTACATCTTTTCACAAAACCATGTGATGTTAGATGAAGGGTGGTTTTGTTAATTGAAGCAGAGAGGCTCAACTCTAAAATGAATGTATGATTAGATTTGATTGTTATTTTAAGGGGGATTACTTTTGAACAGTCTTTAGTATGTGCTGAGTTTGGAAATTTGGAGGTTGGGGGGTACTTCTCCTTTTTTACCTGGATGTGTGTGTGTGTGTGTGTGTGTGTGTGTGTGTGTGTGTGTGTGTGTGTGTGTGTGTGTGTGTGTGTGCAGACCTCTGACCTGACAGCGGTCTACAAGGACTCATCGCCGACCACCCCCCTCATCTTCGTGCTGTCCACCGGGACGGACCCTGCAGTGGACCTCTACAAGTTCGCTGAGGAAATGAGGTTCTCCAAGAAACTCACCGCCATCTCCCTGGGCCAGGGACAGGTAAGGATGGACCGTGTGTGGGTGGGTGGGTGTGCATGCCTGCATGCATGTACGTGCGTGTGCCAGCATGTGTGTGTGTGTGTGTGTGTGTGTGTGTGTGTGTGTGTGTGTGTGCATGCACACGCAAGTGTGTGTGTGTGTGTGTTTGTCAGTACACTATGAGTTAATCTGACTATAAATAGGTTTCAGTTTGTCAGTGTGTGTGTGTGTGTGTGTGTGTGTGTGTGTGTGTGTGTGTGTGTGTGTGTATGCGCGCGCATACAGCGGTTCGAATTGTTCCTTCTTCTTTCATTCTTCGCGCGCGCGCGCGCACACACACGCACACACACACACACACACACACACACACACACACACACACACACACACACACACACACACACACACACACACACACCACATGGCATACACACACACACAAACACACACAATTACTTTTCCCAATCTTTTCCCCCCCTCCTGCCTTTCCTATTTTCACATGCTGGTATTAAGTAAACATAAAATAAGATAAGATGATGTTGCTTATAGCCCAGTCAACACATAAAAGAAGAAGACAACACAAAGTATAACATACAAATAATCATGTGCAACTTTTCTAAACAATCTTGTTCAGTCTTCAACTTTTTTGTAACGATATATAGATATATGAATGACACCAGCTCTGGAGACAAGTGGGAGGGGGGGGGGGGGGGGGGGGGGGGGGGGGAGTAGTGATGGGAGTGTGTGAGGGGGTGCTTTAATCTCTAAGCATGTCTGACTTCACATATGCCATGTTGAATGTTGCCTCTGTTTATTTAAATAGCTGCTTTTGTACAAGGGGAAAAGAAATTCAAACAAATATAACACAGTAATTGCAAATGAAACCATAGCTCTTTCTAGAGATGCAAAGACTTGTGCCACATTGATAAAAAAAAAAAAAGCCAAGAAATATCCAAACTTAAAAAAACCCAACTCCAGGCTGCTGTCAGCTTGACTGTGGCAAAAAGCACCTGGGGTACATAACCTGGCCATTGAGTTCAGTGACAGCTGACCAAAGTGTGTGTGTGTGTGTGTTGTGACTCTGTGTGTGTGTGTGTGTGTGTGTGTGTGTGTGTGTGTGTCTGTGTGTGCGTGTGTGTGTGTGTGTGTGCAGGGCCCCCGAGCAGAGCAGCTGATGCGGTCGGCCATGGAGCGCGGCAAGTGGGTGTTCTTCCAGAACTGTCACCTGGCACCCAGCTGGATGCCCAGTCTGGAGCGCCTGGTGGAGCAGATCGACCCCGAAAAGGTAAGGCTCAGGAGTCACCAGGAACATTCCATCCCCAAATGTACAGTTTGCCTGAAAACTTTTGCATGGTAAATGCTGCAGAGGTATTTGTCCTGAGCTTGCCAGAGTTAAAACCAGATCTCAATGATTTTCTGCTTTAAGGTATAGAATTTCCTACGTCTGTGTAGAGAAAATACCAAGTGTATGTGTAGTTCTCAGAAACGTGTGTGGTATGAAGTCACTTGCTTGAAAGTCTTGCTTTTTTTTTTTTCTCAGATCAGTGTATGATTGTCATTTATGTTGTTGTTTCATGGTGTCTGTGTTAAGTTAATGAATTTTAGAGAATTTGATCAGTGTTTGTTTTGTGATGCTTAAAACAAAATGGGGCATTGTGGGACACGAAGACGTTCACAGTAGATAGATCATCGAGGTGATTCTTTGAAATCAGCACATTTCTGAGAATAGGTCTGTCTGCAGAAACTGGACCCTTTCATTGAAGATGCATTCACCTTTACCCTTGTAAATGAAAGGGATCAACCCATTGTTTCTTGACTTTGTTGCCATGTTGGAAAACATGTTTCAGCTGACATTGTCATTGGGGTTATTTTCTTATTTGTGACATGAAAAAAAAAATCTTTACTATCAGGGGCTGTTTCATCAGGAAAAGAACATCACTTGGCTGCTCCATCAGCCAGCCTGAAATGGTACAGTCATGAACTGATTGACAGTTCAGCCAGCCTGAAATGGTACAGTCATGAACTGATTTGACAGTTCAGCCAGCCTGAAATGATACAGTCATGAACTGATTTGACAGTTCAGCCAGCCTGAAATGGTACAGTCATGAACTGATTTGACAGTTCAGCCAGCCTGAAATGGTACAGTCATGAACTGATTTGACAGTTCAGAAGAGGATGGAGACCTTAGCAGAATGCAGAGCGGCTTAGAATGCATGCAGTGTATTGAATAAAACAAATTATTGTCTAAATGGTTTGATTCATAGTGCTCTAGAGCATTGTTTGTCATGGAGTGTCATCATCATGGGTAGATTGACGACAGTGTTATCATTATTATTATTCTGTGTTACAGGAGTTGAGTATTAAAACAGAAAAATCAGAGATTTGAGAGAAAAAAGAGAGAGGTAAAGATGAACCATTGCCCAAATGCCAGAAATTGTCGAAAAGGGATTAGAACAGAGCTCAAAACAGGTTGCAATTTTTCAGTCACACAACTACAGTACACACACCTACTTTCTATCTACCCTCCCCCTGGCTAGACATAAGGCAAATATCTGATCTGAAAATGCTCTCTCCTTCCCACACATACATCTCCAACCCCCCCCCCCCCCCCCCCCCCCCCCCCCCCCATCCCTCTCAATACAAAAAGGGGGATTAAGCTAAGTCCTTGACTGTGAAAAAGGTTTGAAAAAGGTCATTGTTAATGGCTGTTGATTCAGTGTGCTGATTGAAGAAGGTCATTGTTAATGGCTGTTGATTCCGTGTGCTGATTGAAGAAGGTCATTGTTAATGGCTGTTGATTCAGTGTGCTGATTGAAGAAGGTCATTGTTAATGGCTGTTGATTCGGTGTGCTGATTGAAAAAGGTCATTGTTAATGGCTGTTGATTCGGTGTGCTGATTGAAGAAGGTCATTGTTAATGACTGTTGATTCAGTGTGATGATTGAAAAAGGTCATTGTTAATGGCTGTTGATTCAGTGTGATGATTGAAGAAGGTCATTGTTAATGACTGTTGATTCAGTGTGCTGATTGAAAAAGGTCATTGTTAGTGGCTGTTGATTCAGTGTGCTGACTGTGCTGTCTGTCACAGTGGACTCTGGCAGTTCATCACCAGCAGTCACTTGCCAGGGGGTCATGAAGAAGGTTGTGTGCAGGTCATCACCAGCAGTCACTTTACAAGGGGGTCATGAAGATGGTCATGTGCAGGTTCATCATCAGTAGTCACTTTACCAGAGGGTCATGAAGATGGTCATGTGCAGGTTCATCATCAGTAGTCACTTTACCAGAGGGTCATGAAGATGGTCATGTGCAGGTTCACCGTGACTTCCGCCTGTGGCTGACCAGCATGCCCAGCGAAAAGTTCCCCGTCTTCATCCTGCAGAACGGCTCCAAGATGACAGTGGAGCCCCCACGAGGCATCAAGGCCAACCTGCTCAAGTCCTACATCGGATTCAGTGATGACTTCCTCAACTCCTGCGGAGAGAGGGTTAGTAGCACCATCTGTGTATGGCTTGTGGAAAGAGTGCTATAATGAAGACCATCAGAATCATGCATTTCCTGGTGAATCTGTCATGTTGAATGAATCAACATCACATTCATGTCCTCTTTGTGACATTTTCATATGGGGTTTCATAAGGTTTAGCATGTTTGGTATTGTTTTAGAATGTAAATATTGATTTCAGGTTTAAATTCATTACTAGCCGATCTGTTCTTTACCATGATACAGAATGTTGTCCATGACACTCAACTCAGCCTGAAAGAACGTTCAGTCACTCTGGTTGGCTGGACTTAACAAAACTTAAACATTTTCAGCAGTACTGGCTGCTGTCTGTGTGTTAAACTCATCTTCCAAGCGTAGAAACAGCTTGTGAAGCTTGAGTGTTGTTGTTTCATTAACCATTCATTTCACCATTCTTTCTTATTTTTTTTAATTCCCCTCCCCTTGACTGCTTTTATGATTTTATTTTCAAAGTACATTTTTCAGACCACGTCACTGCATGTCTATAGCCCCTATAGTTGTCAGACCAGGACATTATGTTAGGAGCTAGAATGACAATTGATAATGAAGATCACAGTATCAATAGTGACACTGATGACATTTTCCAGGTGACAGAATTCAAGCACCTGCTCCTGTCCCTCTGCCTGTTCCATGGTGTTTTGCTAGAGCGGCGCAAGTTTGGGGCCTTGGGTTTCAACATCCCTTACGAGTTCACCGATGGTGACCTGCGTATCTGTGTCAGCCAGCTGAAGATGTTCCTGCTGGAGTATTCTCACATCCCTTTCAAGGTGACCACTGATGGGGCTGTAGGAGGCTGCTGTTGCGTTTGTTGAAGATTTGAGAAAAAAAATGTAATAAGATAGAAAAAGGAAAGTGTTTTCTCAGAAGAAGATGTTTGTTCAGCTGTAGAAAGAAATTTATTTTAAAGCCATTTTTACAAATTGTCACAAGCAGGATTTCTTAAGGGAGGGGAGGGGGTCTCTTGGGGGGGGGGGGGGTAGTCAATCCAGTATAGAGGAAGAGAAAACTATTCCAGTACAAAAACCTGTTTTTTAAAGGGACGGGATCTTTATGGGGAGGCCAGTATATAGCATTACACATGTAACAATGTTCCAGAACATGAGAGTCTTTAAATGGAGGCAATCTTTATTGGAGGTTAATGTAGTGTAGACACAGTTAACAATGTTCCAGAACATGGAGCCTGTAAAGGGAGGCAATCTGCACTGTTTGCTTCTCTGTCTGTCCTGTCCATTTCTCTGCCTGTGTGTTTGCCATTCTGTGAGAGAGATTCTGTGGAGGAATCCTGTAGGGAAGAAGTATGCAGTGTCAGTGGTCCTGATCTCTTCGATGCAGACCAGTTACTTCCCTTCCTAATGATCTTCATATTTTTTTCTTGTCCCCCTTCAGGTGCTGAAGTACACGGCAGGTCACATCAACTATGGTGGGCGTGTGACAGACGACTGGGATCGGCGCTGCTGCCTGATGAACATCCTCAGCGACTACTACAAACCGGGCGTCATCGACGAGGAGTACAGCTACAGTGAGAGCAAACATCTATCACCAGATCTCGGCTGCCACCGATCACAGTGTGAGTGTCTTACCACTTCACCTGCCCTTTCTGTCTCCGACCCCTCCTTTATCAACCTGGCCCCTGGCCACCTATGGTTGTCTTCCCTTAAATGCCTGTGATGTTTAGCCATCGTTTTTGGGTGTGTTTTTTTTTTTCATTCACATTTAACATCTACACTCTTTTCAGGTGACATGACAATTAAGAATAACCTTCCCTGAAGAGGATGTATCACAATACTGACACTGTCAGACAAGCGACACATTAAGATTAGCAAAGAAAAAAAGGTTGATTTTTGTATTGGGCTCCCTTCAGATTTAAATTTCATAACTTCTGATTGGAAATGGAGAGCTGAAACACTGAACTCGTCAAATAGTGCCAGTTTGTTCTTGATGGATGTCTGTTTTGTTGGGTTTTTTTTTTCGTGTGTGTGTTCTGTTTAGTTTTTTTTGTTTATTTGGTGTTTTGGAGGTAACATTTTCAATTATCAGTGTCATGAGAAAGGAAGGCAGGATTCTAATTGTTAAAAGCAGCCATGTATCATGCCAGAAGAAAAGGCAGTAGAAACTGAAAACATTCCATATTTCCACCAGGAAAAAAAATGGATACGCTATACAGACACACTACACAGACTTTTTTGACATTTCTTCTGGAATCTTTTATTTTGGGGTTAGACAATCAAATGGAAATTATAAGATCAGGATCATTGCTGCAGTATGAAACGTGCCAAAATGGAAACGAGTTTGCATAAGCCAAGGCTGTGAAGACTTGGGGTTTAAAAAAAAAGGATTAAAAAGAAAAAAAAACAAGAAACCAGCAAAGCAAGCAGACAACACACAAACTACTCAGATGTGGAAGGGGAGACAGACATTAGTTCACTGTCCATCTTTGGCCTGACAGGGCTATGTGGAGTACGTGAAGAGCCTGCCCATCAACGACACCCCGGAGATCTTTGGTCTCCATGAGAAACGCCAACATCACTTTCGCCCAGAATGAAACCATCCAGATGCTGGGAGGTCTGCTGCAGCTGCAGCCCAAGACAGCCTCTGGGGGTGGCAAGTCACGGGAAGAGGTGAGAGAGACACAGAGAGAGAGGGGGGGGGGGGGCGGTTAGGGAAGTATGTGTGTGTGTATGTGTGGGGGGGGGGGGGGGGGGGGGAAGGGGGGGGGGGCTTGTGTGAGTGAGTGAGAGGGAGAGAGAATGTCAGGAAGAGGTGAGAGAGAGACAGGGGGGGATGTCAGGAAGAGAGAGAGAAAAATAGAGAGAGAGTGTGTCCGGAAGAAGTGAGAAGTGTTGAGGGAGGGGGGGGGGGGGGGGGGGGGGGGGGGAGGGGGGTGGTGTCAGGGAGAAGTGAAAAGTGGGGGTGGGGGTGGGGGGCTGTGTCAGGGAGAAGTGAGAAGTATGTGTGGGGGGGGGGGGGGGGAGGGCGGTGTCAGGGGAGAAGTGAGAAGAAGAAAAGAGAGCTGTCAAAGAGAGGTGAGAGAGAGATGGTGACAGGAAGAGAGAGAGATGGTGACAGGAAGAGATGGTACAGAAAGGTGTGAGGAGAAGAGAGAGAGAGAGAGAGAGGTGACAGGAAGAGAGAGAGATGGTGACAGGAAGATAGTACAGAAAGGTGTGAGGAAGAAGAGAGAGAGAGAGATGGTGACAGGAAGATAGTACAGAAAGGTGTGAGGAAGAAGAGAGTGATGGTGACAGGAAGATAGTACAGAAAGGTGTGGGGAAGAAGAGAGAGATGGTGACAGTAAGATTCTAAAGAAAGGTGTGAGGAAGAAGAGAGAGATGGTGACAGGAAGATACTAAAGAAAGGTGTGAGGAAGAAGAGAGAGAGAGATGGTGACAGGAAGATTCTAAAGAAAGGTGTGAGGAAGAAGAGAGTGATGGTGACAGTAAGATTCTAAAGAAAGGTGTGAGGAAGAAGAGAGAGAGAGAGATGGTGACAGGAAGATACTAAAGAAAGGTGTGTGGGAAGAAGAGAGAGGGAGATGGTGACAGGAAGATACTAAAGAAAGGTGTGAGGAAGAAGAGAGAGATGGTGACAGGAAGATTCTAAAGAAAGGTGTGAGGAGGAAGAAGAGAGAGATGGTGACAGGAAGATACTAAAGAAAGGTGTGAGGAAGAAGAGAGAGAGAGATGGTGACAGGAAGATTCTAAAGAAAGGTGTGAGGAAGAAGAGAGAGGGAGATGGTGACAGGAAGATACTAAAGAAAGGTGTGGAGAGGAGGAAGAGAGAGAGGGTGGGTGGTTTGGAGTCTTACGAAAAGGTGAGAGAGAAAGAGAGGGGTATTGTCAGGAACAGGTGAGAGAGAGGAGGGGGTCCTAGGAATAGGTGAGAAAGTCTTAGGAAGAGTTGAGAGCGAAAGAGAGAAAGTGTCTTGGGATGAGGTGATAGAGACAGAGTCTTAAAAACAGGTCAGAGAGAGAGAGATGTGGTTAGTACCTAAGAGATACAGGTGCAACACCTCATTGGTAGGGTTAGAGTCAAGTGTCTGGTAAAAAATCACAGAAGACTGAGAACCAAGAAGAGATGGTAAAAAACCAACATCCTATGTCACACTGACATCCCATGTCACACTGACGGCATGGCTGTGGCTGTGGCTTGCAGGTGATGGAGGAAACAGCCAAGGAGATTCTGGGCCAGGTGCCGAAAGCTGTCAACCTGGGCATGGTGATGGACAAGTACCCGTGATGTACGAACAGTCCATGAACACTGTGCTGGTGCAGGAGGTCATCAGGTCAGTCAGGCTGTCGCTGTACACCGGAGTGTTTGTGTTGTGTGCTTATATGTATATATCAGCGTGTATATTTGTTCGTCTGTGCATGTGTTTGTTCATTGTAAGATTTTTGTGTCTGTAAACCCAACAGTATGTCAGAAATGCAGAGTAAGAGGACTAGTGTCTTGTTTTGCTTTCATACTATCCACTTTTGTTGGAGAGTCCTGTTCGCTCACGCAGGTAATGAATCACTTCTAGGCAAGAGAAGTGTAGTGGGCTACCCTCTCAGGTAGTCATGCCAGTCAGCTTCCGGTCGTCTTGCCAGCAAAGTCGGCCTGTACCCACCATGTGTGTGCTCCACGATTGACAGGTCAGCTCTGATCAGCAACAAGGTGTGGTGAAGAGCCAGCCAGTCTCTGAGCAGGAGACAAAAGACACAAAGCCAGTCAGATAGACAGAAAAAGGATGCATGCCTTTGACGGGCAAACAGGGAGTGCAGACTAGCAAGAGATGAAGATGGTGATCTGTCCCTGCTCTTTCTTTGAGTGTTTGTGTACTTGGCCACATTCATAGGGATCATTTTGAATTTTATTGGATAACAATACTGGGGGTGTTTACCTCCCTCTTGATGGGTGTTGATCTCTGTATCAGTGGGTATTGGTGGATTATCATCTCTTTGTGGTGGCATTTATCTCTGTGCTGGTGGATTATTATCTCTGGTTGACTGGCATTTATCTCTGTGTTGATGGATTGATATGTGTGTTGGTGAATGTTTAACTCAGTGTTGATGGGTATTGAGTTCTGTGTTGGTGGGTGTTAAACTTTGTTTTGTGAATATTTGTTTTGATCGTTGCTCATCGAGATGGTGGATTACTGTGTGCATCAGTGGGGGGTTGAGTCTGTGTTAGTGAATTATTATCTGTCTTGAGGGATGTGACTATATTTGCCTTGGATCTTGCTTCTGATAGGTGTTTCAGTGTGTTTATGGATGGGGTTGTATTGGTTATTTGGTTGGGTTTTTGTTTGTTTTTGATAACAATGTTTTGAGTGTTTTTCTTACAACGTTCTATCAGCAGGTGTGTCTGTCTGTGTTTCAAGCATCACCTTTTTAACACATTTCTTTTCATTTCTGTCTTCTTATTTCAAAAACTTTGGATTGCGGGACCTGTTGTTCCCAGTTTCCAAAAAAAAAAAAAAATCCTGTTTCAAAAAAAGAAAAAAAAAGAAAAAAAAGAAAGAAAGAAGCAAAGAATGAGGCCAATCCTCACTGTCCCATGTGGTGTCCAGATACAACCGCCTGCTGGGGTGATCCACCAGTCCCTGCAGGACCTGCTCAAGGCGCTGAAGGGTCTGGTAGTCATGTCCCAGGAGCTGGAGAACATGGCCAACAGCCTCTACAACAACACCGTGCCCTCCATGTGGGCTGGAAAGGTACAACGGTAAACCTGGGGGTGGGGTGGGGGGGGGGGTGTCTGTCTGCCAGGTCAGGGAAGGGGAGCAGGGAAGAAGGGGAAGAGGGAGGGAGGTAGGGGTGGGGGTGGGGGGGTGGGAAGGAGAGATAGGGAGGGTCTACAGGACTTTGTGTGCGAAAAAGAATTTGTGCATGGCCAAAGTGTAGGTAGTTGAACAGGAATGACTTGATGGTAGAAAACAGCTTGATAGGTCATGAACTGTGGACTCCAGGTTGGAAAGATTGGCGCTTACTGTAAACATTTCTGCCATTTCTTATGGCCTTCATCAGTATTGTGAAGAGGAGGGGGGGGGGGGGGGGTCTGAAGTCTGTTGGGCAGTTGAGGTTAGCATCACTATGGTGACATCCACCTTAACCATGGCCACTTCAACTCCTCAGCCAGGGCTGAACATTCAGGCCCTCTTGAACTGCCAACTGTTTGATTGTAAGAGGTCAAAGAGCAAAGGAATCTTGTGTTTTTTCTTCTTAATAATTCTAACAGTGAGGAACTGCCCTGTTTTTTTATTTTCTGGCAGTTAACTGTTGCTTTTTATTTTTTGAAGAGAAATGTCACATTTTTAGCATTTCTGGTAATCCGGAAATCTTAATGTGTTTCTGCCTAGAGAACATTTGAAAACCAACACAGAAAGTCACCAAGAATGAATGTCACCTAGTACATTCCTCTGCAGAACTTCTCAGATTTGTTAATTACATCACACATGTACCACTGACAGTTTCAGTGTAGAAGAAAACAAAATCAGATAATGTTGAACCTACATGTGTGACCATAAACATTGTGTTTCTGAGGGTGGCTTACTTTCAGTCTGTTTCTTATAATAATGTGCTGGCAATGTAAGAACTGTCAGTGACTCTCACGTCTTGTGTCTGTGTGCCCAGGCTTACCCCTCTCTCAAACCCTTGGCATCCTGGACCCTGGACCTGATTCAGCGCATGAACTTCATCCAGGAGTGGATTGACCATGGCATTCCTAGCGTAAGTAGTGGAGAAGGATGATGTATCTGTTTGTATTAAGTTCTTTGTCTCCTCTGGTGGTGACCTTTGTTTTCATTTCCTCTTTACATCATTTTGAGTCCAAATCGTTGAGACACTACATCCACAAACACATGCATACACAGGTTTCCAGCAACTTTTATTCAAATAAATCTCAGAGTGGAGAGTTCAGTCCATCGTGTTTCAGTTGGGTAGCCGTTGAAAGACATGGAGAAAGTGTGAAACCATGATCATAGTTCAAGGAAACTTACCATTATTTTGTATAGCTCCACTGGTTGACATGGTAGCCTGCAGTGAAGCAGGGAATTACATGAGTCTATTTTGACAAGAAAACAGCTCAAATGAGACATTGCAAATGACCCAACAGCAGGAGCTGAATGTTAAGGCAAGAACATACTGGGACATGCAAGCATACAATTGTGAACTCCACAAACTGTTTTCCCACCTGTGACCCTTTACCATGCTGTTATTGGCTGTACAGGTCCTGTGGATTTCCGGATTCTTCTTCCCTCAAGCCTTCCTCACAGGAACCCTTCAGAACTATGCCCGCAAGAAGGTCATCTCCATTGACACCATCAGCTTTGGTTTCAAGGTCAGTCATAGGACCCCCAGTTTTGTGCTGTACTCTTTCTTCCACATTATACAGCAGGGTCTTGAAAACCCAGATCCACTTGGACAGTGTAACCTTGGTCCCCAAAGTGTTGACCACAAATTAGAAATGCAACACTGTTGAGTAATCTACATAATTAAAATTCTGAAGTTCATGATAATTGAAAAGTCGGATAACACACTGACAATTCTGGCTTCAGACACATATGAATTTGACGTGGTACTGTGTAGAATGTCATTGTTTTGAGTTCTGCAGACAATGAACTAGACCTAAAAAGAAACAGACACAGAACACTTCCTTGATTTTTTGTCTGAGAGACTTATGAACTTATGAACTTTAACATTAACATTAAAAGCACATATAGCAAAATATTTAATACTATCTAGCCGAGAGTGGTGCGTGCAGCACAACTCCCTGCTGCCTCGCGCTCGCGCATGGCGCTCAGTCCCTGCCGACGTGCATATTTCGCCACTGTTTAATTAATTTTTACGGTAGCTAGACAACAACTGACAGAGTTGTATTAGGTGTCTTTGAAAGAACAAACAGTAATTTTGAATCATTTACTTTCAATGTGCAGACACGACTGTGCATTGAAAAAACATGTCTGACAAGTAAAAAAAAATTCTTTGTTTAAATCTATTCCATTCTGTTACAACACCAAATCAGAAGTTGAAGGGATGGCTGCATCTTCAAACAATTCACTTTCCTCTCTCTTTCATAATTTTCTATCTCTCTATCACTCCCCTCATCACCAGATCCACTTTGTAATATGATTTCAAGCGCTTCATTGAGTGAGGAATCGCTACCACCCCTTCGTCTGACTGACATTTTTTCGCGCATGCTTCGCGGCAAATCCCGGTGCCGTCAGTTCCTTTGTTCCAAAGCTGCTGGGGTCAGCCAAGTTCACGATAGAGCACTGAAAGTAAGGTCTGCTGCTCGCTACAACATCCCCAAGACTAGTTACAGAGCTTATTTCCCTTGGATCATTTTATGGAAACTGCAGGAATTTTTCATGTTCCAGTCACACGATTGTGTCTGTCTGTCACCCAGCCTTGAGTGCCTTAGCTCAAGGGAAAAGAAAATCACATCACCCATGATTATGTGACTTGGCTGGTAAAGGTTAAAAAGTCTTTTGCAATTCAGCTTAGTTTTGGATGACACTAGGGTTGTGCTATCTTGACAAAGTCTTCTGACGTAATGGTTTTCTGTGTAACCATTTGAAAAAAAAAAGAAAGAAAAGAAAATTGGTCACATTATCATGTCCCATTTCTTGACCACAGAAAACACATTTGACAGCCTAGTACTCAATACTTTATACAAACGCATGATTTACAGGGCTTTAAGCAAAACAACGACCGAGTTCAGAATGTAACCAAATAGTGGCAAAAAATCATTCGTTTTCTCAACCTTATCACTCCTACTTAAGCAAGACTAGATGAAAAAAGTTCTTTGTCACGTTTTCAAGATTCTTGAATGATTGGTTGATTTGATTGATCATCCCTGATCTCTTAATGAGTGTGTTGATCATTTGTTCATTTCACACTAATCAGGAAGAAGTAAAGTTCTTCAAATATGCTCAGGTCAGCCCTACTGTTCTTTTAAAAAAAAAAAAAAAGCAGAAAGGTCGCTTAAATGATGGCAGGGCAATTCACAAACTGTTTAAAGACCAGTGTGAATTTTTTAATGACATTTCTTAAATGAACTTGGTGAATGTTGCATATTCCCTAACATGTCCACAACAGGTGATGCGAGAGACCTACCAAGAACTGAAGGAGGCGCCAGAGGACGGCTGCTATATCCGGGGCATGTTTGCCGAGGGGGCACGCTGGGATTACACCAAGTTTGTGCTGACGGAATCTCGGCCCAAGGAACTGTTCACTGACATGCCTGTCATCTGGCTTATCCCCGAGGCCAACCGCCAGGTGCCTGAGACAGGCATCTATGAGTGTCCAGTGTACAAGACCCTCACCAGAGCTGGTGAGTTGGGCAGTTTCCTCTCAGGGCAGTTTTCTACTGTGATGGTTCGATTGTCCACAGATTCTGGGCATGACTCTCGTAGAGGTCTGGGTTTGGGCTGCGCAGACATGGTGGAAAACGTGGGATGCAAATGACCATGGGAAAACAAAGGTTAAAGGTCACAAAAATAGTCATCAGCCATATGGAGTGGGAAGCATCAGAGGTGCAAAGAGAATCTGGGTTTTGATTGAAAGTGCTTTTACATCGAGACTCCGTGATATCTTTAACAGAAGGTTCAGATGAGGATCCATTTGCACGTGCAGAAAATTTGGCTTCACTATGCAGCACTATTTATTTGTCATTATTTAACATAATCTCACAGTGACCAAGAATCATGAACAAAACTCAGCTGTTGTCGCGGTGTGTTGTGCCGTTCAGTATTTCATACCTAACCACTCCTCACAATGACCAAGAACCAAAACTCAGCCGTTGCCACGGTGTGTGTGTGTGCAGGGACCCTGTCCACCACAGGCCACTCCACCAACTTCGTCTTCGCTGTGGAGCTGCCCAGCGACAAACCTCAGCAGCACTGGATCCAGCGGGGTGTAGCCATGCTCACTGCGCTCAACTACTGAGCAGACCTCCACCTGACCCTCCCACAGGGAGACGCAGCCTCAGTCTCAGAGAGTGTGCCTTCCTGACACTATCACTTATTACTCTAACTGCTATGACAGTGATTGGTGAATTCTTCTGCTGAGGATTTTTATCTCCACCTGTTTCTGGGTTATCCACTGTCATTTGTTACTCTAACTGCTGCGACAGTGATTGGTGAACTCTTCTGCTGAAAAAGACTTTTATCTCTACCTATTTCTGGGATATACACAGTCATTTATTACTCTAACTGCTGCGACAGTGATTGGTGAACTCTTCTGCTGAAAAAGACTTTTACCTCTACCTATTTCTGGGATATCCACGGTCATTTATTACTCTAACTGCTGTGACAGTGATCGGTGAACTCTTCTGCTGAAAAAGACTTTTACCTCTACCTATTTCTGGGATATCCACGGTCATTTATTACTCTAACTGCTGTGACAGTGATTGGTGAACTCTTCTGCTGAAAAAGACGAGTTCTGCACGTTTCTGGGATAATGGTTTTTTCTTTTCTCCCTTGTCGTCTTTCCTCTACCTCCACTGTCTGTATCGACCATTTTTCAGGTATTCCTGAGGTACCCGTTGCTGAAATAACTCCGCACTGGTGATGGTCATTCCTTCTTTGAATGATGGATGGAACAAATCAAGTTGCTGTGACTTTACATCAGCAGGTGATAATGTTTGTTTTTATTAAAGTCTCATCCTTACATATCTATAGCGGAAAATTTTTTTCTCTCAATTCTTGCCTCTGGATGAGTAAAAAACCTGCTGCAGATATTGTTGGCAAACCTTGTCGTCTTTACTGCTGTGCTGACCCAGTGACAGACTGTGGCTGTATTGTCCACCCTCCTGGACACTGGGTCGAATTCTGAGTCCTGTGATATATGATATTCTGGTTCCCACTGCTGGTTTAGGTTTTCTCTTTAAGTGTAAATGTGCCTTGTAAAAAAGAACCTATCATATTTAAAGTTCTTGTCAAACTGTACAGAATGTAGCAATACTTGGAAATGACATTCTACCCATCTGTGATTTTGATTATTTATTTTTCAAATTGTGTCTCAAATTTGTGACAAGCGAGATATGCAGGTTTGCATTCCCATGGTTACAAGAAACCTCCATTTTCCAAACATAGACTGTTCTGTTGAGCGTCAAGACTGCTGACTTTATCCAACCTGTTGACCCAAGGTCTACGATTAGTAACACCATACAGCACCGCTTCAAGTTACACAGGGACATGTCAACAGTAACGAGGGAGATCACTCTTGCTCCAAAGGTGCAGATTTGTGTTACATGTGGTACCTAGCACACATCTTTATGAATGGGCTGTGCAGGTAACTTAAGTGTAGAGTTATATGCACACATGAGCAGTTGTTACTTACTTTTTTTTGTTTATTTTTTTCTTTTCTTTACATTTTTTTCTTTTTGCTTTTTTTTTTTCTTTCTTTCTTTCTTTCTGTTGTTGTGCTTTTCAGATTGAATTGTGATGCCCTTTACTATTGACTTCATTCAAATTATTTCAGACTTACTTTACCTTCCCTTTATCAAAGTGATGTACAGAATTTTTGTAATTTTATCATTTTTTTCTCTGTCAAAATAATGTTCAGAAATTTATTTGGATGATGAATATTCCGTCCAATTTACGAATGCATGCATTGCATTTGCCAGTTTACATGACAAGGACGTTTTAAACTGGTTTGAATGTTTGACCAGCATTTTTATACACCAAATCCCATGCTGAGAACAATATTTTATGATTTGAAAAATGCTTATGACGAATACAAAAGATTTGAACTCTGGCTTTGATGTCTTTGTTTCTGGATTTTATTGTAAGCACACAGACATCAACATTTTATCTTGATTTTCACAAACAAAAATGCACACCACCCATGTACAATTTCAGCATTAAAGCAGATCAACAGACACACATAAACATGCTTAATTTCATATTGTTGTAACCAGTCCTGAAGCAGAAAGCATTCTCTTTCACAGAAAAATGAAATCTTTCACAGATAAAGTAACATCCGAAATCTTTCGTGGATAAAGAGAAACCTTAACAGATAAAAGTAAATCTTTCACAGATAAACTGGACAGTTTTAAGCAAAGGGAAAGGGGATGCAAGGAATATATTTGACAGGCACATCCGTTTTCATACAAAAATGTCTGTGATATTATCGCAAATGTTCACAAACCACTGGTGCCACTGTTCTCAGCTTTCAACAGAAAAATGAACAGTTCATAAATGCTTTGCATACCCAGGGAAAGCATAGTGAAGTGGTTAACATAGACTCCAAGTCTCAAGACAACAAAGTGCCAACAATCAAGACAGCCTCCACAAAGACTGTGCAATAACAACAGGGCACCATGTCTGTTAAGACTGAGCCATGTACTTTCAGCATTGCCATCAATGCTAGTCAGAGCTAAAAACAACTGGAATGAAACACCTACACAGCAGTGTAGGCAGGCAAGCACATGCTGGTTGTCCATGCTCAGCCAATGGATACACAAGTAACAACAAATATATAACCAACAGGTAAAGAATGAGTAAAAAGCAGCTCACACATGCAACTTCGATCTGTCCCCTCAGGTGTTACCCAGACTGACAATAGACATATGGGAAAATGAGTATTCTAAATCAGCTGTCTGGCAGTATGTCCTGTGTGGAGTATGAGGATACTGCATATGATACTGCAACTTCCAACTGATCATCAAAGCACAATGTCAGTTGTTGGCTGATCAGGATGCAGCACTCATCATCATCAGTATCAGTGACAACAGCCGACTCTCCTGTTGCTCTCAACCTCTTCACTGTACTTTCCATGCCAATGTAGGCAACTTATTAAAACCTCTTCACTGTACTTTCCATGCCAGTGTAGGCAACTTATTAAAAAAAAAAAAAAATGACACATTTCAGAACTGTTAGGGTGAAGCCAATGCATTAAAATGTTACTGGGTCTCCAATCAACACAACATATTTTCCTCCACCAAGAGCTAGGTCAAGTACATTTGACCCAAACCTGAACCCCCTGAAAATGTTCTCTTAAGCCAAATCTAAGGGTGATTAAAACAATCCTGTACTGATTAATCAGTCTGATCATGTGGCCCAAAATATCTGCATCTCCATGTTTGGGTCAACTATACTGGATTAGACTTTGCTAATTTTTTCAGACATGCACAAGATGGGGGGGAAAAAAAAGACCTCAATACTGAATTTGAAAGGCCGTCCAATACAATTAGACATGGCAAAAACATTTGATAAAAGATGTCTCAACATGGTGACAGCCCCATATGGCCCTTTGCAGTCCGCTGGGCTATAAGCAACATTACCACACCTTACCCTATCAAAGATGTATGGAGACAGAACGGTATCTTGTCTCGCTTTCTCACTATTCACCTTTGTCGAAATTCTGTTTGTTCATCCGAGTCACTAACCATTTCCAGGTGAGAGCCAGTCATATCAACAGGTAGGTACAAATGCCTTCAATGTGGGCAATGGCACTCCACCTAGCAAAAGGTGATGGTACTAATTCTCTGTATGAACTGCTGTAAAGGTGATGGTACTAATTCTCTGTATGAACTGCTGTAAAGGTGATGGCACTAATTCTCTGTATGAACTGCTGTAAAGGTGATGGTACTAATTCTTTGTATGACCTGCTGTAAGGGTGATGGTACTAGTTCTCTGTATGAACTGCTGTAAAGGTGATGGTACTAGTTCTCTGTATGAACTGCTGTAAAGGTGATGGTACTAATTCTTTGTATGACCTGCTGTAAAGGTGATGGTACTAATTCTTTGTATGACCTGCTGTAAAGGTGATGGTACTAATTCTTTGTATGACCTGCTGTAAAGGTGATGGTACTAATTCTCTGTATGAACTGCTGTAAAGGTGATGGTACTAATTCTTTGTATGACCTGCTGTAAAGGTGATGGTACTAATTCTCTGTATGAACTGCTGTAAAGGTGTGACGGTACTAATTCTTTGTATGACCTGCTGTAAAGGTGATGGTACTAATTCTCTGTACGAACTGCTGTAAAGGTGATGGTACTAGTTCTCTGTATGAACTGCTGTAAAGGTGATATGAACTACTGTAAATGTGATGGTACTAATTCTCTGTATGAACTGCTGTAAGTTTAGACTTGTAGACTTTTGAATTTAGAGTGCACACCTTTGCGTCTGACTCCATGTTGTGCCAAAGTTTAAACTTTGGAGCCCTGCCAACATGCTGTGATGTCTCAAGATACCGTTGTGGAATCTTTAAATGCATGTACCTCATTCATGGGAAATCACTTAAACAGGCCATCAGCCTCACCCTTCAGATGTACTTTCAACAGACCCCAAACAAAGCACAGGTCTTTCTTGTAGTGTTGGAAACAAGTCGGAGGTTGTTCATTCCCCATTCAAGATGGCAGAACAAAGGCAATTCTCACTCGGAGAGGTGAACGAACTTGTGAAGGTGAAATATCCAGATCTGTAGAACCACTACTTTGATGGAAAAGACTTATTCTTCCAAGTGCACTTGCTGACAGTTCAAACATTCTAAAGTCACCATACATACCTTTCACATCTTTTCCACTTTAGAATTAATAGTGCATTTCAAAGTTACTGCAGAAATCAATCATTTACACACAGGAAAAATCTATTTTGACATTTTTTATACGAGCATAATTAATTTTGAAAATGTGTACATCTTGTATGTTTCAGTCATTCTGTGCAAGTTTGCCGATTTAAAAAAAAAATAAGGCCAAAATATGATGTCATAAAACGATATTGAGTCTATTTTAATTCAGTTATCAGCCAAAATCAATTTCATTCACAAGTATGGCGCTTCAGAATACAAGACATTAATTTCACTCAAAGAGAAGCTACATTTTATAACTGTATGCCAGATGTGCTTAAAAATTTTACCATACCTTGCACATACCACTGAAACATCATGTAGGGTGTGTAAGCTGTTTTGATGTGCACACTGCATGATCTGGATGTGTGGACACAAACCCTGACCATGTCTGAAGTACACACTGGATGATCCATGCTGTGAGCTATGTAGACACAGACCATGACTGAAGTACACACTGGATGATCCATGCTGTGAGCAATGTAGACACAGACCATGACTGAAGTACACACTGGATGATCCATGCTGTGAGCTATGTAGACACAGACCATGACTGAAGTACACACTGGATGGTCCATGCTGTGAGCTATGTAGACACAGACCATGTCTGAAGTACACACTGGATGATCCATGCTGTGAGCTATGTAGACACAGACCATGACTGAAGTACACACTGCTATGGAGACACAGACCATGACTGAAGTACACACTGGATGATCCATGCTGTGAGCTATGTAAACAGACCATGACTGAAGTACACACTGGATGATCCATGCTTTGAACTGTGCACACACAGACCATGACCAGCACTGGATGTTCATGTGTTCACAACAACCAGCCCAGCTGAGGGCCAAAAACTGATTTCACCACACACAGGGTGCTTCTGAACACAACCCATCTGGGTAAGAACCTGAGCCCTGGAAAATACTGAATTGTGTTCCAGAAATTATGGTACCTATGACAAAAAGCTTTCTTTCACATGAACATGAGTCCCGTTTATACCTAACCAGCTATAGAATACCAAAAAGATCACCCTAACTGCTTTCTGAAGGCAAAAAATGCTGACTATTAATTAGAAAACAAAGAAATTCCTTTCATCCAGTCTTCTCATCGAATGTCTCCTCCATCTTGGACTTTGATCTTATATCCGGGTCCTCGGCCGGCACTGACGGGCCATACACACTCCACGTGGCCGTTGCGCACACCGACGATCCAGTCGTAGAGGTTAATGGTGGGGTCGCAGTGCCCTGGCACCAGCCATAGTTTGGTGCCCACTGTCAGCCCCCCTCCAGGGGTCAGTATGCCATGGTTGTCTCCCCCATTGTTGTAGGTCAGGCTGGGATGCTGGGACACCTGTCAGAACAGGATTAAGGTTGTGGATAGAACACACAAAACACATAATGCGTATCCACACCTGGTGGAACAGGATTAACGTTGTAGATGTAACACACAAAACATCATACCTATCCACACCTGTCACAATAGCATTAAGGTTGTGAATGTAACACACAAGACACAGTATGTATCCACACAAATAAATGCATATGCTCACAGATGTAACACACAACATGGTACATATCCATGCAAAGGGGTACACACACTCATACAAATATATATACAAGCGCTCTTACAAACTTAACTGAAGATCTGTGGTAGGAGAGGGATGAACCAGAAGCCACCTCTTACTGTCTTAGTGTCTCTTGGTGACGGAAGATACTGAGCATGGGGTCTTGACACTGCATTAGCTTAAAAAATTCGGCCAAACAGAGCTTATCAACTGCTGCAGCTTGCAACAGTTTGACATGGTAAGTATACTTGGCCAAGCTAGCGGTATGAGAAAAACATCCCATAATACAGAACAGTGTGTGCCAGCTGACATAAACATCTCTGTGTGGACATCTGTCACATCACAAGGAAGCATGATAAACATCTCTGTGTGGACATCTGTCATCACAAGGAAGCATGATAAACATCTGTGTGTGGACATCCGTCACATCACAAGGAAGCATGATAAACATCTCTGTGTGGACATCTGTCACATCACAAGGAAGCATGATAAACATCTTTGTGTGGACATCTGTCACATCACAAGGAAGCATGATAAAACATCTCTGTGTGGACATCTGTCGCATCACAAGGAATCATGATAAACATCTCTGTGTGGGACATCTGTCGCATCACAAGGACGCATGAGCTTGCACAAAGATACATGTGTGCATGGAAACAAATATACAGGAAATTCATAAAGTAATGAAATTTCTATTCCTGCTCATGATGCACACATACACAGGTGTACACACACACACACACACACACACACACACACACACAAACTAGAGCAGTAATACAGACTACACCAACTAGGATCTGCAACAACCATTTTGCGCCAAATATGAGAAGTGGTTTCTCGTTCTTCATTTTTCACTGTCCTACTTGTTGTTTGTTTTTGCCTGAAGAAGACCCAAGAGATCAAAATGCATTGTATTTTGTCTTGTAATCTGTTTGTCTGAGTCTGTGGCGGTGACTAACTCCTTTTCTTTCTAATTTTTTTTCTTCTAAGGAATCCAAGGTCTGTCCATCTCAGGTTCACACAGCTTCTTTACTACAAAATTCCCAAAAGTCTGAAGATATCCTGTATGAGCTTGATGCAAATAAAATAAGGCGCATTTCTTGTCTGATCTTATTTTTTCGTTTTAACATATTGAAAGAGATAAATTCATGGACTGTAAAGATTTGACCCTCAAGAAGAAGAAAGCAGGGACAGCAAACCCACTTGTCAACATTCTATTTAGGAACTAAAGTTCAACTGCACGTTTGATAGAAGAAAGCAGGGACAGCAAACCCACTTGTCAACATTCCATTTAAGGACTAAAGTTCACACGTTTGATAGAAGAAAGCAGGGACAGCAAACCCACTTGTCAACATTCTATGTGGGGACTAAAGTTCAACTGCACGTTTGATAGAAGAAAGCAGAGACAGCAAACTCACTTGTCAACATTCTATGTGGGGACTAAAGTTCAACTGCACGTTTGATAGAAGAAAGCAGAGACAGCAAACTCACTTGTCAACATTCTATGTGGGGACTAAAGTTCAACTGTATGTTTGATAGAAGAAAGCAGACACAGCAAAAACTCACTTGTCAACATTCTATGTGGGGACTTAAGTTCAGCTGTATGTTTGACAGAAGAAAGCAGAGACAGCAAACTCACTTGTCAACATTCTATGTGGGGACTAAAGTTCAACTGTCTGTTTGACAGAAGAAAGCAGAGACAGCAAACTCACTTGTCAACATTCTATGTGGGACTAAAAGTTCAACTGTGTGTTTGACAGAAGAAAGCAGAGACAGCAAACTCACTTGTCAACATTCTATGTGGGGACTAAAGTTCAACTGCACGTTTGATAGAAGAAAGCAGAGACAGCAAACTCACTTGTCAACATTCTATGTGGGGACTAAAGTTCAACTGCACGTTTGATAGAAGAAAGCAGAGACAGAAAACTCACTTGTCAACATTCTATGTGGGGACTAAAGTTCAACTGCACGTTTGATAGAAGAAAACAGAGACAGCACAGAGACAGCAAACTCACTTGTCAACATTCTATGTGGGGACTAAAGTTCAACTGCACGTTTTATAGAAGAAAGCAGAGACAGCAAACTCACTTGTCAACATTCTATGTGGGGACTAAAGTTCAACTGTATGTTTGATGGCTTTGCTGTAGGTTCATTGTTCATTGTCTGATCTCTTGCTTTTCTCACCTCAACACCCCCCCCCCCCCCCTCCCCATATCCTCTTCCCACAGTGGCCTTATTCCCATGCCACATGGCTCCCAAATCCCAATACACAGCCGCACCCAGAGTGTCCCTTGGCATCCCCTGCAGAGCAGTTCACAGGGAGCGGTCAATTTGTTGGCATGTTCTGTTTTGAAGCTTTTGGTGTGTGTGTGGCTTTGGTCTCCTGTTGCTAGGTCAGACAACAATGGAAAAAAATATGCATATTTACCTATCTTATCCTGTCTAGTCTCTCAACTCATCTGATCTCATATACCCATCCAGTCCTATCCCATCCCATCTGACTGTCAGCTGGAATGAATGTAGATTCAAATACAATACAATAGCTTGCAGACAATCATCTATTTAATGAATGTAGATGTAAATACAATACAATACAGCTTGCAGACAATCATCTACTTAATGAATGTAGATGACAATACAAAAGCTTGCAGACAATCATCTATTTAATGAATGTATATGTCAATACAATAGCTTGCAGACAATCACCTATTTAATGAATGTAGATGTAAATACAATACAATACAGCTTGCAGACAATCACCTATTTAATGAATGTAGATGTCAATACAATACAATAGTTTGCAGACAATCACCTATTTAATGAACGCAGATGTCAATACAACAGTTTTCAGACAATCACCTATTTAATGAATGTAGATGTCAATACAATACAATATAGCTTGCAGACACAATACCTATTAATGAATGTAGATGCAATACAATACAATATAGCTAGACATGATTTAATGAATGTAGATGTCAATACAATACAATATAGCTTGCAGACAATCACCTATTTAATGAATGTAGATGTCAATACAATACAATATAGCTGCAGACAATCAATACAATATTTAATGAATGTAGAGATGTCAATACAATACAATAGCTTGCAAACAATCACCTATCTAATGAATGTAGATGTCAATACAATACATATAGCTTGCAGACAATCACCTGTTAAATGAATGTTGATGTGACTACAATACAACAGCTTGCAGACAATCACCTGTTAAATGAATTTGATGTGAAATGAATGTTGATGTAAATACAATACAATAGCTTGCAGACAATCACCTGTTACATGTATGTAGATGTAAACACAACACAATAGCTTGCAGACAATCACCTATCCTTTCTCAGAGTGATGAGGGTTCTACATGGGATTACTGCACAAAGTCTGCACTATTTGATCATTACTGAAATGTGTACGGTGTTCAACCAGTTTGATTCATCAGGAAGTGCATGAGGCAGGGATGAGAGGAAGATGGGGAGGGGAGGGGGGGAGGAAATAACAGGCGATAGGCTGTTCCATATTTGGAATGCCCATAGAACTTGTAACCTTCCCCTAAAGGGAAAATGTGGATCACACACTATAACTGCTGCCAACACACCACTCACCAGGGGCACCCCAGAGTCCAGACTGACGGCCTTCATTCCGGCATCCACCACCACCCTGCTTCCATCGGCCTGCAAGAAGGGCAGACACTGCCATCAAACTTTCAATCTCTGTCAGACTTTTAATGAGCAGACCATGGCAAGACTGGAAAAGGAAACAAAGCTTACATCTTGAATAAGTTAAAATATATATATATATATATATATTACACACACACACTCACACACACACACACACAAGTGTCACCAACAAGCAGCAAACACAGCTTCTGACTTGAAAGCCTCACTGTTAACCCCCTCAGGGCTGACAGGATTAGGCTGTGTTCAGAATGCCTGCTACTGAGTTTCCATTTCTTGGTCCCAGATTTTTTTACACAAATATTTTAATTAAAAAAAAAAATGTACATGTCAACAAAAAATACATATAAAGGCAATGTAAGCAAAACAGAAAAAATACGTATGAAGGTAATGTAAGCAAACAGAAACTGCAGAATAATCAGGCAGCGTCCATAGCACGGAAATGTTTTCACTACCTAGTCACCAGATTATAACAACAACAAAAGCTGACATGTCAGAAAACTGTGATCTGAAAAGAACACACACAAACAAACAAAGGAAAATGTAACAAATTCGACAATGACCAGAGGCACGCTGAAATAATGGTAAACTACAGGTTTCCATGCCGGCCATACTCACGGCGGCACTCTGAAATAATGGTGAACTACAGGTTTCCATGCCGGCCATACTCACAGCGCCACTCTGAAATAATGGTAAACTACAGGTTCCATGCCGGCCATACTCACAGCGCCACTCTGAAATAATGGTAAACTACAGTTTCCATGCCGGCCATACTCACAGCGGCACTCTGAAATAATGGTGAACTACAGGTTTCCATGCCGGCCATACTCACGGCGGCACTCTGAAATAATGGTGAACTACAGGTTTCCATGCCGGCCATACTCACAGCGGCACTCTGAAATAATGGTGAACTACAGGTTTCCATGCCGGCCATACTCACAGCGGCATGCTGAAATAGTGGTGAACTACAGGTTTCCATGCCGGCATACTCACAGCGGCACTCTGAACCGTGGTCAGCACAAACAGGCTCTGCCGGAACTCCGAGAAGAAATTCCCATCAGCAGTCAGATTTCTGGCATAGTCTGCATCCATCATGATGTAAGATCCCTTTAGGCAGTTAAGTTTCTTTTTCTTTTTTTTGTTTGTTTTTTTTTTGACAGTAATTCAAAAATCAAAGAGGTTGGTGATGAAGACTATGAAAATGCCATAGTACCTCAACAACACAGTGCAGTCCACAGTACCTCAACACCACTGGGTATTACCTCAACAACACTGGACAGACTACTTTACCTCAACACCACTGGGTATTACCTCAACAACACTGGACAGACTACTTTACCTCAACACCACTGGGTATTACCTCAACAACACTGGACAGACTACTTTACCTCAACACCACTGGGTATTACCTCAACAATACTGGACAGACTACTTTACCTCAACACCACTGGGCATTACCTCAGCAAAAATGGGCAGAACACAGTACCTCAATACCACTGGGGTTTACCTCAACAACACTGGACAGAATACAATACCTAACACCACTGGCCATTACCTCAACAGCACTGACAGAATGCAGTACCTCAACACCACTGGACTTACCTCAACAACACTGGACAGAACACAGTACCTCAACACCACCAGAGAGAACCCACAGTATTTCAACACCACTGGACTTTACCTCAACAACACTGGACAGAACACAGTACCTCAACACCATAGGGAACCCCACAGTATTTCAAAAACACTGGGCATTACCTCAACAACACAGGACTGTCCATAATTACCTCAACAACACAGGACTGTCCATAATTACCTCAACAACACTGGACTGTCCATAATTACCTCAACAACACAGGGCTGTCCATAATTACCTCAACATCACAGGACTGTCCATAATTACCTCAACAACACTGGATTGTCCATAATTACCTCAACAACACTGTGGCTGTCCACAGTACCTCAACAACACAGGGCATTACCTCAACAACATACAGCATTACCTCAACAACACACAGCATTACCTCAACAACACAGGACTGTCCATAATTACCTCAACAACACTGTGGCTGTCCACAGTACCTCAACAACACAGGACATTACCTCAACAACACACAGCATTACCTCAACAACATAGGACTGTCCATAATTACCTCAACACACACAGGACTGTCCATAATTACCTCAACAACACAGGACTGTCCATAATTACCTCAACAACACAGGGCATTACCTCAACAACACACAGCATTACCTCAACAACACAGGACTGTCCATAATTACCTCAACAACACAGGACTGTCCATAATTACCTCAACAACACAGGACTGTCCCATAATTACCTCAACAATACTGGGCTGTCCACAGTACCTCAACAACACAGGGCATTACCTCAACAACACACAGCATTACCTCAACAACACATGACTGTCCATAATTACCTCAACAACACAGGACTGTCCATAATTACCTTAACAACACAGGACTGTCCATAATTACCTCAACAACACTGGGCTGTCCACAGTACCTCAACAACACACAGGCATTACCTCAACACACACAGCATTACATCAACAACACAGGACTGTCCATAATTACCTCAACAACACAGGACTGTCCATAATTACCTCAACAACACAGGACTGTCCATAATTCCTCAACAACACTGGGCTGTCCACAGTACCTCAACAACACAGGGCATTACCTCAACAACACACGGCATTACCTCAACAACACAGGGAACCCCACAATAGCTCAACACACTATGGGCAGTAAGAAGTCAGGCTTGAAAACCCAACAACACTGTGGTGCTGACAGGATTTGAACTTTCGCCTTCCCAGCTGCCCACCTTCAGAACAAGCCCTGCGCTCAGTGCAATTTTTTTCTCGTGAACAGTCTTCCTATTTAAGCACATCCATACTCATGACACGTTCTCTTTTCAACTTGACAGATTTTGACTATTGCTTGTAATCATGCTGTTCTGTTACATCCATTCCTAATTGAAGGGGTGAGAAACTGAGCGAAAGAGAAAATTTTCCCCTAGACATTTCAAAGAGTCTTCAACACTTGCCTTGACTCACCAGCAAATACCAAACATAGAAGCAAGCCTGTTTACCTTAAAACTGCAATTGGTGAATTTTTTCAACATAAATGAGCGCATTTTCTAACAAGAGTGTGAAACACTTCCAAATCTTTGCAAAAGCGGGAATGGAGAGGAGGGGGGGGGGGGGGGGGGGGGGGGGGGGGGGGGGGTTTCACCTGCCATCATACTACAAAGGCTTCTTCTGAGCCATCTGATCCTGCATTAAATACGGGCAAACAAGGCTCTTTCTCACACAAATTCCATTCAAACCCAAATTCATCAGCATACTTTGGTACTAACTCATGCCTTCTCGTCGCTTTTTTCTCTGTGTGTCAAGACACGTTGTTGAAACGACAGACACAGCCTGAGGCAATTTCATGCGCAAAACTTTGTAAGAGTTGTTGCTCTTTGTTCAGAGCTCCTGTATGGTCAACTATTGCATGCGCAATCACGCTCAAGAACTTCGTTAAGAACTTTGTTTCTAGAATTTTTTTTTTTTACATATTTTTTGGTTTATTGTATTTTCACCAAATATGTGTACCAAATAAGGGCAAAATTGTATGGGTAAACAGGGCTGCATAAGGCACCTGGACAGCTACAGGGTCTCCATTCCTGCCCCCAAGACTGCAAATCCAAGCTGGACATTAAACCACCTTCATGACAGACTACTATACTGCGTCAGCCAGAGATCACTGCTGGTTTGGGAACTCTTCGCTGTGAAATGCCATCCTTTAAGTGGATGAAAACTTGACTGTGCTGTCCTGGTCTTTACAGATACGAGCCTCACACTAAACTCATCTCTAGTCCTTAAGAACCGACTGGAGACAACCTCCCAGCATACGACCTGCAGCTCTATCACTGTGTTATGACAGCGGATATGAATCAAGGTGGTTTGCAGAAGCAGAGAGAATGGTCACCAGAAAGGATACGGGCTGTACTTCTGTGAAGACCCCGCTGGCTGCCTCGAAGTGGAAGGAGCCAGTTCCTCCGCCTGTGACGTAGCTGCACTCCATCCCTGCAGACTTCAGTGCCTGTGCGCACACATACACATTATTACCTACACATGCGTTTGTACGGGTCAATATGCAGTTATGCAGTTATGGTCTAATGTAACTTCAGATCAAAAGATGTTGACTAAAGAATGAACTTGCATAATCACACACACACACACACACACACACACACACACACACACACACACACACACACACACACACACACGCATGCACACATACACAAACACACAAGCACTCGCACACACATAAACTCCCACACTCTCTTTTTCACACATGCACCAACATAAATTCATATGTACTGGTTTGGATATTTTAGTCCTACATATATACACACACACACACTAATCATAAACTTAATTATAAACTTACATACTCACTCATATTTTGAAACTGCACCAATGTAACAGCCATAAACAGTTACCTCATCAGGTATCAGTTCACACTTCTTCATCCAAAAGGCTTATCAAATCTACGGTTGCTAGTGAGTACAAGTTGAAGACATAATCACACACACAAAAATCTGGACTTCTTTTGAGGGCATATTACTACATTCAAACAGAAGACTGCTCTTCAATACACATGCAACCAATCAGTACTTGACTGTAATTTTTTAATAGTACATGAACCAAACTGTATATCCAGCTAGCTTTAAGTCTGTAGGTTTGTTCTCTTTGTTCCTTCCCTATGCCTCTCTGCCCTTTCCCATCTCTCCTTCCCTGTGCCTCTCTCTGCCCTTTCCCATCTCTCCTTCCCTGTACCTCTGCCCTTTCCCATCTCTCCTTCCCTGTGTCTCTCTGACCTTTCCCATCTCTCCTTCCCTGTGCCTCTCTGCCCTTTCCCATCTCTCCTTCCCCTTGTGTCTCTGACCTTTCCCATCTCTCCTCCCTGTCCCTGTGCCTCTGACCTTTCCCATCTCTCCTTCCCTGTGCCTCACTGCCCTTTTCCCATCTCTCCTTCCCTGTGTCTCTGCCCTTTCCCATCTCTCCTGCCCTGTGTCACTGACCTTTCCCATCTCTCCTTCCCTGTGTCTCTCTGCCCTTTCCCATCTCTCCTTCCCTGTGTCTCTCTGACCTTTCCCATCTCTCCTTCCCTGTGTCTCTCTGCCCTTTCCCATCTCTCCTTCCCTGTGTCTCTCTGCCCTTTCCCATCTCTCCTTCCCTGTGTCTCTCTGCCCTTTCCCATCTCTCCTTTCCCTGTGTCTCTCTCTGCCCTTTCCCATCTCTCCTTCCCTGTGCCTCTGCCCTTTCCCATCTCTCCCTCTCTGTGTCTCTCTGCCCTTTCCCATCTCTCCTTCCCTGTGCCTCTGACCTTTTCCATCTCTCCTTCCCTGTGTCTCTCTGCCCTTTCCATCTCTCCTTCCCTGTGCCTCTGCCCTTTCCCATCTCTCCTTCTCTGTGTCTCACTGCCCTTTCCCATCTCTCCCTCTCTGTGTCTCTGACCTTTCCCATCTCTCCTTCCCTGTGCCTCTCTGACCTTTCCCATCTCTCCTTCCCTGTGCCTCTGACCTTTCCCATCTCTCCTTCCCTGTGTCTCTGCCCTTTCCCATCTCTCCTTCCCTGTGTCTCTCTGCCCTTTCCCATCTCTCCTTCCCTGTGCCTCACTGCCCTTTCCCATCTCTCCTTCCCTGTGTCTCTGCCCTTTCCCATCTCTCCTTCCCTGTGTCTCTGCCCTTTCCATCTCTCCTTCCCTGTGTCTCTGCCCTTTCCCATCTCTCCTTCCCTGTGTCTCTGCCCTTTCCCATCTCTCCTTCCCTGTGTCTCTGCCCTTTCCCATCTCTCCTGCCCTGTGTCACTGACCTTTCCCATCTTTCCTTCCCTGTGCCTCTGACCTTTCCCATCTCTCTCCTTCCCTGTGCCTCTCTGCCCTTTCCCATCTCTCCTTCCCTGTGTCTCTGCCCTTTCCCATCTCTCCTTCCCTGTGTCTCTCTGCCCTTTCCCATCTCTCTCCTTCCCTGTGCCTCACTGCCCTTTCCCATCTCTCCTTCCCTGTGTCTCTGCCCTTTCCCATCTCTCCTTCCCTGTGTCTCTGCCCTTTCCCATCTCTCCTTCCCGGTGTCTCTGCCCTTTCCCATCTCTCCTTCCCTGTGTCTCTCTGCCCCTTTCCCATCTCTCCTTCCTGTGCCTCTCTCTGCCCTTTCCCATCTCTCCTTCCCTGTGTCTCTCTGCCCTTTCCCATCTCTCCTTCCCTGTGCCTCTCTGCCCTTTCCCATCTCTCCTGCCATCAGGCTGACCCACCTCTAAAGCTTTTCTGGTCTCATCCACAAGTTTATTCACATTGTTCTTTCGATCCTCGTGCGATCTCACATGTTGATTCATTCTGCACACATACCACATTTCATACATTAGAACACAGCTGAAGTATGAACACTTACAAGTATTCCAATAAACTTGCAGCTTGAAATGAAGAACAAAAAATATGAACATACCACACAGATTCATATTTTGTGACTTTTTTTTTAACATTTTCTCAGAAATGAAGCAATGAAATATACATAAAGACAGAACAAAAAGCTATCTAATAAATGATATTGCTAAAGAAAATATCAGACAATAATGTGTCTTAGAAAACATCAGACAGTAAAATGTGTGTGTGTGTGTGTGTGTGTGTGTGTGTGTGTGTGTGTGTGTGTGTGTGTGTGTGTGTGTGTGTGTGTGTGCGCGCGCACTTATGTTGTAAAGTGCATGATTATACTACTCAGTCACTATTACTTTTCATGCTTGTTTTCATGTTGCTAAATTTCGTATTGAATGTACTGAAGAAAATGCCCAAAGCTGTGACAAACACGTGATGCAAACATAGTGTACATTTTCATCACTTTCTTTTCTCTTACTGTTATTTCTTTCATCATCGATTCAATGTTTATTTTCATTATAATTAATTCATCATTGATTGAATGTACATTTTTGCTATGATTAACCCGTCCCTGCCTGGAACGTGTAACGCACGTCCTGAAAACTGAAAATCGCTACGCCCGGGACGTGCGTGTCACGTCGTAACTTCATCACGGAAAGCTGAAAAATCTACTTGGGAGACGACCGTCTAAAATGTTCTCACTTCTTCTACTGGTGTCGAGGAACGGCCCCTTTCCCTTCACGCGAGCAGCCAGCTGACCATACGTTATGCAAATAGCGAGTTGAGAGGTTACAGCTGATAAGCATATTCAAGATGGCAGCTCAACTGAGCGCTTCGTCGACGCCTCCCGTTTTCAAGCGTTACACTGCGCTTGATGTTTTAGATGACGATAAAAATTCTAAAGAAAGTGATGAAGAAGACCTTTGAGGATCGGATCCTGATACTAGCGATGAGGAGGAGAGGGATGGGAATCAGCACCATTCACTTTTATCGGAGACACGAGCTGGTGATGACGTGGCCTCATTGTTCGTTGCACATGACAGCTGTGAGTACAACGCCGCGAGCGAGGGTGACGAAGCGGAAATAGCCGAACCCGTGCCATCAACGAGCACTGCACGCACTCCTATCATGACCGGAGAGGGCAGTGGACATGGTAGGGGCTAGGACAACGGCGAGGGTCCTGTGGAAGCGGCCGGGGGGCGTGGCATGGGGCGTGGTCAGTCCCAGCCTTGGTGGTGTTTTCATTGGGAACACTAGTCAAAAACTCAACTGTGCAATTTTAGGCTGCACAGAGCTCCAGTCTTCAGTTCCTTCATGACCAGAAACTGGATTCAGGCAAGTAGCTCTGTTTTTTCTTTCTTTTTTTTTTTTTTCCTTTTCCATTTTTGTTTGTTACTACTTGATTCTTCATTCTTCCGCTATTTTCTGTATTTCGCTTCTTTCACATATTTCCTACTGAAATCACATAATTATGGCAAATAATGACTGTATGGATAGGTGGGACTCTGTGTGTGTGTATGTGTGAGTGTGTGTGTGTGTGCGTGTGTGTGTGTGTGTGTGTGTGTGTGTGTATGCACGCTTGCGCACATGTGTGCCTAAGCATTGTTTATTTCTGTATGCAAGTTTTCCATATAAGTTTGTTCATCATTTTGTAAAGCACAGAAGCACTCATCCGCAGCAGGTTTTTTTTTTTTTGTTTTTGCGCCATTGTGGTGTTTGTGTGTGTGTGTGTGTGTGTGTGTGTGTGTGTGTGTGTGGGGTGTGTGTATGTGTGTGGTGTGTGTGTGTGTGTGTGTGAGAACTGTCTGTGTGTGTGTGTGTGTGTGTGTGTGTGTGTGTGTGTGTGTGTGTGTGTGTGTGTGTGTGTGTGTGTGTGTGTGTATTTTTGCTGTGTTTAGTGGGCTTTTATGTGATGAATTGTTGTAAAACTCTCAAACTGAAAACAAAACAAAAACAGGTTTATCATATATTATTAGTGTGAACCATCATTATCACCCCCAAAATCAAATTAGAATGAAATGAAATTGTAGACAATGGTATAAGGAAGTAATGCACAAAAAAAAACTACACATATAAATCAACAAATGGATGTGTAATATAGATGTTAGTGAACATACCGTGAAAAGCATGATTATGCCCCTTTTTACCTAAAAAGTAGTACCCCCAATTATGAGCAGATTATCACCAAGAACAAGATTCCTTGGGATTTATATGACTGTGATGTGTTGAATAATTAGTCACACCTCTTTTTCTTTTTCAACTGCTGATGTTGAATAATTAGTCACACCTCTTTTTCATTGTTTTCACTGATTTTATATGGTGCAATTTGTATTTGTATACTTGAAAATTGTTCTTTTTGTAAAACCACCATTCATTATATCCCTGTCCATCCCCTAATGGCCAACAATACTACATTATTGTTATACAGCATCATAGCTTGGGGTATAAGGAAAGAGAAGCCATAAAATCTAAGTCATATGTCAACAAATAGATAAACAGGGATTGAGGTACTGAACCTACCCCAAACAGTAAAATTATGCCCCTTTCTAGTAGAATTGGGGTACCCCCCCGTAACATACAGATTGTTACACAGAGGGACATTTATTGACAACAATATGAATCCCAGGTGTTTGTGATATTGTTGAGCAAACACCAAAAGGTATTTGTGCTGTGTTTAGTGGGCTTTTATGTGGTGAATTGTTGTGTAAAACTCTCAAATTGAAAACAAAACAAAAACTGTTTTTATCATATGTTATTAGTGTGTGAACCATCATTATTACACCCAAAATAAAGTTAAAATGATGTGAAATTGTAGACAAGGGTATAAGGAAGTAATCCACAAAAAATCTAACAAATAACTCAATAAATGGATGAGTAATAGAGATGTTAGTGAACATACCATGAAAAGCATGATTATGCCCCTTTTTACCTAAATAATAGTACCCCCAGTTATGAGCAGATTATCATCAAGAACAAGATTCCTTGGGATTTATATGACTATGATGTGTTAGTGCTGATGCTGAATAAACAGCAAGACCACTTTTACAGTGTTTTGATTCATTCTATTTGGCTCAGTGTGTTTGTGTATACTCGAAAACTGTTATTTTTTGTAAACTTTTTATAATTATGTCAATTTCTAATATACTTATTATCAACATAATCAAGTCATTTTTACAGGACATTGTAGACAAATGTATAACAACAAAACATGCAAAAAATCAGAGAGATCTGTTAAGAAATAAGTGAGCTGTAACCATTTTATTGAACCTACCCAAAAAAGCTAAATTTTACCACGGCATACAGATTTTCAAATGTGCTATTTTACAGTGGCAGTGAAGGGGTTAATTAACTATTGATTGAATTTTCATTTTTGCTATGATTAATTCATCATTGATTGAATGTTTATTTTCCGAGAATCAAGAATGGAAGTGAGACAGACCCATTGTAGCAGTGTAGACCTTTGAAGGAAACACACGGGAGAGACGATGCCAGTTTAGCTAGTTTGACCACCTCTTCCCCTGGCTCTACTCCACATCTGAAAAAAACAAAAAAAACTCTTGGTATTTTTATCTGTTCAAATGCAAACATACACATGTGATGAGTATGTGTGCTAAGCAAAACATTTGAGTTACAAAAAGAGGTGACTGCAAGCAGGAATCTAAACAAATCTTACAAAGTATTTGAAATAACTCTGCCAGACAACATGGACAAATGAATCACAAGACAACAGATGACACGTTTCAACCTCTTAGGTCTTCTTCAGGCAAGATACACAACACTCAAGACAATGAAAATGAAGAATGAGCAAAACACTTATCTTGTCAACAGTTTACCAGAGAGTTGTTATACACTATGGATAAATCAGTTGCTAGTCAGAATCCAAAGGGGGTTATTCGACTGAGTTCAAAAATAATAATACAGTGTACGAGAATTTATCCATCATTTGAGGGGTTCTTTTGGTGGTTGTGAGGAGAAAAATTTAACGCAGTGAGGTAATCATCAAGTGGTTCCGCAGTAAAAAAAAATCTGCACACTGCTGAAGACATCATTACCTCAGACCTCCAATGTCCACCTCAATGACCACGTGCAACACCACCCCCCATCTCCTGGGCAGCGTCGTTCACCTCCTGCAGGTTGGCCGCCTCATCAACGCACACAGATATCACAGCCTGTTTCGCCAGGGAGGCACACGCGACGCAACTTGTTTTTCCCCTATCACCTGATCACACCAAATCATGTTCACAGACATCCATAGATACTGACAATTAATTCTGCAACTTGCTTTTCCCCTATCACCTGATCACACCAAATCATGTTCACAGACATCCACAGAAAACTGACAATTAATTCCGCAACTTGTTTTTCCCTATCACCTGGTCACACCAAATCATCTTCACAGAAATCAATAGAAAACTGACAATTACCAGCCGCCGTGGCGAAGTGGTTAGCATCGAGGACGTCCAGCTGGGAGGTCGTGGGTTCGAATCCCATCACAGTCATGTGGGTTTTCTGCCACGACCGGCTCCTACCCAGAGTTGAGAGTTGCTGCGGACTCAGTTGCGAACACTGGGACCACACAGTCGAGTTTCATCCACTTAATGGATGCATTTCTGAGAGTGTTGCTCAAATTTCATGACCAACACTGCAGGTGCCTGTATCTCTCGGGCCTGGTTGAAGCTGGGATATATTATGAAAGGAAGCGTAGAGTACAGCCCTGTCATGTAGTCTCAGACTGAAATGGAAATCCGTAGCATCATCTTAATCATCCTCCTCATTTTCATCGATCAGCATAAAAAAAAAATGTCTCAAATTCTATGGCCCTTCATGCCCTGCTCTCATGGCGACCTCAGTTTCAATGTCCTCTCCACGTCTGTGGCCTTGGTTTCGTTCCGTCGGGGTCATCGGTATTGGCGAGTCCATGGGGGCTGTCATTGGACGGACGTGGTGGCGCCCTCCAAAGGGAGAGCTCACTCACGCTGGCTCCGCACTAAGCAATTATTGTCATCAGCAGGGGGCTTAGTATGTGGTGTCCTGCGTATGTTAAATCAGAACAGGCACCACTGAACACCACCGAAGTGACTTGGCAGCAGCAGTGCAGTGTCTCCTCCGGTGGGTTGCCTCTTGACGACTTGACATTGACTGCTCCCTGTAGATGGCCAGTGCTGGGGGGCTGTGGCAGGGTCGAGCGGGCTGTGGCTGTGGACGAGGTGTCGGAATGAGCAGCGTGGTGCACTGCCTCTGAGGTGGCGCAGAGGTTGGGACAGCAAAAAAAAAACAAAACAAAACAAAACTAAACAAAGATGACAATTAATTCCGCAACTTGTTTTTCCCTATCATCTGGTCACACCAAATTATGTTCACAGACATCCATAGAAAACTGACAATTCTGCAACTTTGTTTTTTTTTTTTCCCATCACCTGGTCACACCAAATCATGTCCACAGAAATCAACAGAAAACTGACAAATTAATTCTTCATTACTCTAGAGCTGTTAAATGTCATTAAACCTTCTAATATTCGCATCAGAGAAACATCCCCAAATGTTCATACTTTTTACACACACAACATAATGCCATGTAATGCCGAAATCAGCTCCATTGGTTTAACCCTGACTGAAATGAGAAGTGTCATTTGTGGTGGGCCAGTGCAGTCCAGACTGTGATGTGGGATGGAGAATCTCCCATCAGGACTGAGTGACAGGCCGCAGGCTGTGGACACTAAAAATAGACACTGGGGATTTCCAGTCGGTAGGCTGCAGCAGGATGAAATTTAAGAAGGCTTGTTGAAAAAGAAAATGTTGTAATGATCTTTTAGGGTTTATGAAGGCTTGTCGTTAAGAAACCATCGCAATGACCTTTCATGGTTTACAAAAAAAAAAACCATTGTAATGACCTTTCATGGTTTAGGAAGGCTTGTCGTTACAAAACCATCATAATGACCTTTCATGGTTTACGAAGAAAAACCATTGTAATGACCCTTCATGGTTTATGAAGAAAAACCATTGTAATGACCTTTCATGGTTTACCAAGGTTGTCGTTACAAAACCATCGTAATGACCTTTCATGGTTTATGAAGAAAAACCATTGTAATGATCTTTCCTGGTTTATGATGGCTTGTCGTTAAGAAACCATCATAATGATCTTTCTTGGTGTTCTAGTCCATTCTTCACTCTAACAAAGTCTTAGTAACATCAGATAAACTGCAGTTACTAACACATCAAAAACATCAGTGATGATGGTGATCTGGAGACTGATTACCTGCACGCTGCAAGCATCACCTCATATTACATGTATCTGAACTTGCTCCGCGTGTGGTGCATAATGATGTTTTGAAGTTCCACACTTGAACTGGTACTGACCCATACATGAACCCTGTGGCCTTGTTAAATCAAGTTATGTTATTCATAGCTCAGCTGACTATGGAGATTTAAAATAGCTTCATTCCTAAGACTACCCAGTAATACATCTTTCATTTCATAATCTCTGGAAGCAAAACTAAATTTCTCAGTATTACTCTCATGAAACTTCCCCAACATAACAAGCATGGCAATGTTATCATCACAGGAACATTGTTTCAAATTGTCTGAGGCCTTTTGAGACAGTGAGCCCCAAAGAGGAAAAGTTAACTATAATATCAAAAGCAAAGGTCTGTAATTACTCAGGTGCTGATGAAGTGTACAAAATGTGGGAGTGGACAACAGCAAGATACATTTCAACTGAATTGATAAAGTTAAGTAGGTTCTGTTAACCTTACACTTCTTTGACTTATTTTTGCTGTTTTCAGACTTCAAACTTTTATTACATCCCCTATGCACAAGAAAAATGCTTTTGCATGCACATGAAACACAAATACAAACAATTCAACATTAATAAATCAATCTGTGGGTAAAACTGGCCTCTAAACAAAATAACAGACACTTTTCCGTTGTGGTTTATGTGCATGAACAAAATTAGACATTTATACCCATACAAATCCATACCTAAACATTTACCCCCTCCCCTCCCCAAACACACACACACACACACATACACACACACACACTCCCAACGTGTGTGCACTGCGGGCCCAAACCCACATCACTCTCTCTCTCTCCCCCACTCCTCCAAACCCCTCTAAACTCCACCCCCACCCCACCCCCCTCCCATACACCAGAGACAAGCCAAAAGGGGGAGGAAGACAACGTGTGAGATAGAGACAGACATAGTGAAGGAGAGAAAGACAGAGACTCAGAGAGCGACAGATAGTCGGGCAGGGAGAGACAGACAACAGAGAAAGAGACAGAGAGAGAAAGGAAGACAGACAAAATCATCATCTAAAATATTTACATTTAAGACCCAAAAACACACTTAACTTCCTACACACTCTCCCCCCCACCCCCTCCCACTTCTCCCCCACCATCTACTGGCACACACACACACACGCACGCACGCACGCATGCACGCACGCACACACGCGCACACACTTGCTCGCTGACACAATTATAATCATCATCACAAAGGTTTTACAAAATCAGACTGGGTGTAGAACAAACAGTCAATTCATAGCACATGCTTTTCTAATTTACACATGGTTAAACACACCCATCCATTCCCACTTCCCCCTTCTACCCCCACACATTTTCCAACACACAGCTCCATTGGCTTCCTCTTTCGTTGGAGCTTCAATGACCACACACACACACACACACACACGCACACGCACGTACGCATGCACGCACGCGCGCGCGCGCGCACGTGCACGTGCACACACACACACACACACACACACACACACACACACACACACACACACACACACACACACACACGCGCGCGCGCGCGCGCGCGCACACACACACACACGCATGCAGTGATGCACACACATGCACACATACACACATACTCTCTCCCTCACACACATACATACACACACATACACGTACACACACATAAACACACACTCTCTCCCTCTCTCTCTCACACACACACACACACTCACACACACACACACACACACACGCATGTTATGTTGTAATATTATAAGAAGTTCTACTATAGACAATAATTTAGGCCCTGAAATAAATATTAAATCGGACACTGATTTTCCCAAAAGGGCTAAAAACATATCATCTCAAACGACTCTTAGAACATATACTTCCTCGATTTTTGAATCCTCAGATATCGAACTAACATCTATTGCAAAAAGATCTATTGTGTCTCCTGTCCCTCCCTGGAAACTAATACGAGCACATTTTGACACTGAGCATACAGATTTAACAAAGGCTGAAAATACTAATTTATTGTTATCCCATGTCAAAATGCATTTGCATGATCACTATTCCCTTCAACCATTTTAAGATATACACTGATGGATCATTAATCAATGAACATGCAGGCGCAGCATACATTATCCCAGGCCTTAACAAAGAAAAGTCCTATTATCTCGGAAAAAAAAAATCTATATTCACTGCTGAGTTATTTGCTATGATTATGAATTAAAGTTTGTTGTTGATTACCCTCAAAATTTTATGTAAAGTTGTTTTATGTGTAGATTCCAAATCAGTTCTTACTGCAATGAAGAATTTTGAATTAAAAGTTCGACCTGAGATGATCACTGAAATACATCATTTAGTACATTTCTCTCAATCAGAGACACTGAAATAACATTTCTTTGGGTGCCCTCCCACTGTGGTTTATATTACAATGAAAAAGTTGATATTCTAGCAAAGAGAGGAGCAAAACAGTCTTCAGATTCACATTTTTTAAACTTATCTATGTCAGTGCAAGAGTGCTATACTTGGGCAGAAAAAAAGTACAATTTTCTCATTTTCATTTGACAGAAAGACAAACTGGGTGTTTTGGTTTACACAATGAAATGAAAAATATGCATGAAAAGTTAAGTAAGTACGATCAAAATATTTATCGCAGACGACAGATAAGTTCGTTAATCTGTAGATGGAAACTGGATTGTTTTAAAAACAAAGTATGTCAAAAATATACATTGTATATGTGGCCATAGCATTTCAGCTGATCACATTCTTGTGTGTAACTTAATGTAAAAATCATTCATTCCAAATGCGTCTGTACAGCCTATTCAAAATGTTTTCCTGTTAGCAAGTGAAACATATCTTTTCTTTTTGCACTTAGCTAAAAGTCCAATTGGCAAATACTTATAATTGATAACAGTCAGTGGCGAGATGAGACAGTTATAGAGGGTTTTTTTTTTTTTTTTTTTTTTTTAAATCTTTGATTAAGTGGACATCCTATTTTTGTGTTATAGTTGTAGATAAGTTGATTCTTTTGACTCATGCTAACCTTTTTTCCCAGCCCTGATTTTTTTTTTTTTTTTTTTTTTCCGTCTAATATACGTAATGTGGAAAGACATAAAACAAAATAACAACAACAACAACACACACATGTGCATATTACTTTCTGTTTGATCCATTGTTTCTCTTTACCCTGGAAAACTTTAAATTTCCATTCAGGTTTATTAAAACACTACTCAATTTTCCATGATATGATATAACAAAATCATTCCTGACTTCACACTCGTTTACTGTTTTCCACTCTTGTCATCATTCCTCATGATCTCTGTATTATATCCATGGTCAGGTGTGAAAGTCTTAACTTTATTCTGTTGTTTGTCAAAGCACTAATGGCGAATATGCGGGAATTTTAGGTTCGATTCTGCTCTTGGCCTCCAAACTTTGTGCACTGTGTCCAAAGATTATACTGTCTGGATGTCTCGTAAGCACATGTCCCATTGTTACCTCGTTTGAAATGAAGACATCAGGAATGCCTCCAGCCACCATGGCCTCTGCCTCAGTCACCGTCTGACAGCACAGACCCACAGCTCCTGCTTCATCTGCAACACAGTGTAGTCCCACACTAAGTCACTCTCTCATGGCACAAAACCCACAGCTCCTGCCTTCATCTGCAACACAGTGTAGTCCCACACTAAGTCACTCTCTCACAGCACAAACCCACAGCTCCTGCCTTCATCTGCAGCACAAAGTAGCCCCACACTAAGTCACTCTCTCACACAACAGACCCACAGCTCCTGCCTTCATCTGCAACACAAAGTAGTCCCACACTAAGTCACTCTCTCACAGCACAGACCCACAGCTCCTGCCTTCATCTGCAACACAGTGTAGTCCCACACCAAGTCACTCTCTCACATCACAGACCCACAGCTCCTGCCTTCATCTGCAACACAGTGTAGTCCCACACTAAGTCACTCTCTCACAGCACAAACCCACAGCTCCTGCCTTCATCTGCAACACAGTGTAGTCCCACACTAAGTCACTCTCTCACAGCACAAACCCACAGCTCCTGCCTTCATCTGAACACAAAGTAGTCCCACACACTAGGTCACCCTCTCACAGCACAGACCCACAGCTCCTGCCTTCATCTGCAACACAAAGTAGTCCCACACTAAGTCACCCTCTCACAGCACAAAACCCACAGCCCCTGCCTTCATCTGCAACACAAAGTAGTCCACACTATGTCACTCTCTCACAGCACAAACCCACAGCCCCTGCCTTCATCTGCAACACAAAGTAGTCCCACACTAAGTCACTCTCTCACAGCACAAACCCCACAGCCCCTGCCTTCATCTGCAACACAAAGTAGTCCCACACTATGTCACTCTCTCACAGCACAAACCCACAGCCCCTGCCTTCATCTGCAACACAAAGTAGTCCCACACTATGTCACTCTCTAGTTTTAGTGTGTATGCATGTTTTCTTTTACGACACTATGAATCATCAGTGTTTGTTAATCAGTTTCAGAACAGTGTCAATGTCTTATATGCTTAGTCCCTGAAGGGACAAGGGCCAGATGAAAAAAAGTCTTCCTGATTATCTGTTATTCTTGGGAATTAAGATTATCAATCAATCAATCAAACTCACAGCACAGACTCACTAACTATGTTTTCATCTGCAGCACAAAGTAGTCCCACTCTTAAGTCACAATCTGAGAGCATAGGCTCATTATAAATTTTCATAACTCAACAAAGTTCCTATCATATTGGTTGTATATAAACTGAATCAACATTGTGTGTAAACTGAATTAACTTTTAGTCTATACATGCGTCCATCCAGGTACTATTCCATATATGATAATCCCCCTAATGAATGACATGCAATGGCTGCCACTGATTCCAAAGGATAGTTGTTCAGTCATCTAAGAATAAAATTATAACAATACTTAGATCTGTAAATGTCATACATATTCAAAATATGACTGTAATTTTGTACTCATTACAGCAAAGGAAGAAATATGGAAATTCATCACCTTCACACGCAAAAAAAAAAACCCATATGCAACAGGCCAAACACACAACACACATTACACATTTATGTCATCTTACTAGTGCACGTATGCATGTGCAGATTGCAAACATGAAGCAGGATTCCCAAGACTAGAAAATGTTTCAAAGGTCATCACTATGACCTCAGCTGACAAATCTGTTCATCGTTTGCGTGATATGCGAATGGAAAGGCCCAGTGTGAATCTATCTCATTTTCTAGATATATGTATGGTACTGGTCTTAGAATAACGGAAGTAATGGTTTGTCTGTGATGATACTTGTTTTGTACTTATGGTACTGGTCTTAGAATAACGGAAGTAATGGTTGGTTTGTGATGATACTTGTTTTGTACTTTTGAGTGGATGTAGTCATTTCCTCTCTTGATCATCAGTTCTGGAAGGTGGTCTGTAGTATGATGGTCTTCATCTCTCTTATTTTTTTTTTTTATTGATTTGTTTTGCCAAATGATCCTTCATTGTCTTACTTCTGATTGATTTCTTTGTAAATCTGCTTGTCATAAATTCTAAAAGGAAAGGTTATTAGTTCCACAATTCAGAAAAACAGAATACACGACAAATTTGTCCTGTAATCTGTTTGTGTGTATTGTCTGACGGAACTAATAACCTTTCTTTTTAAAATTTGCTTCTGTTTCTGCTTTCAGTCACCTCGCTTTTAAAGCAAGTGCTTGTTATAGTTTGGTTGC
>JADBJO010000999.1:300000-310000 GCA_016801955.1 Conus betulinus | reverse complement strand
GGCCCAGTTCCATTGAGGTCAAGTTCCATTATTTGCCAGTTCCATTATTTGCCAGTTCTATTAGAGCTCAGTTCCATTAGGGCACAGTTCCATTGCGGCACAGTTCCATTGGGGCCCAGATCAATTAGGGCTCAGTTCCATTAGGGCTTAGTTCCATTAGGCCCAGTCCATTAGGGCCCAGTTCCACTAAGTCCAGTTCCATTAGGGCCCAGTTCCATTAGGGCCCAGTTCCATTAGGGCCCAGTTCCATTAGGCTCAGTTCCATTAGGGCCCAGTTCAATTAATTGCCAGTTCCATTAGGGCCCAGTTCCATTAATTGCCAGTTCCATAAATTGTCAGTTCCATCAGGGCCCAGTTCCATTAGGGTCCAGTTCCATTAGGGCCCAGTTCTATTAGGGCCCAGTCCATTTAGGGCTCTGTTCCATTAGGGCCCAGTTCCATTAGGGCCCAGTTCTATTAGGGCCCAGTCACTTTAGGGCTCAGTTCCATGAGGGCCCATTTCCGTTAGGGCCTAGTTCCATCAGGGCTCGTTCCATCAGGGCCCAGTTCCATTAAAGTCCAGTTCCATTAATTGCCAGTTCCATTAGGGCCCAGTTCCATTAGGGCCCACTTCCATCAGGGCCCAGTTCCATTAGGGCTTAGTTCCATTAGGGCCCAGTTCCATTAGGGCCCAGTTCCATTAGGGTCCAGTTCTGTAAGGGCTCAGTTCCATTAGGGCCAAGTTCCATTAGGGTCTAGTTCCATTAATTGCCAGTTCCCATTAGGGCCTAGTTCCATTAGGGCCCAGTTCCATCAGGGCCCAGTTCCATTAAGGTCTGTTCCATTAGGGCCCAGTCCCATTAATTGCCAGTTCCATTAAGGCCCAGTTCCATTAATGCCCGTTTCCATTAGGGCCCAGTTCCATTAGGAGTCAGTTCCATTAGGGCCCAGTTCCATTAGAGCTCAGTTCCATTCATTGGCAGTTCCATTAGGGCCCAGTTCCATTAGGGCTCAGTTCCATTAGGGCCCAGTTCCATTAGGGCTCAGTTCTATTTGGGCCTAGTTCCATTAGGGCCCAGTTCCATTAGGGCCCAGTTCCATTAGGGTCAAGTTCCATTAAGGACCAGTTCCATCAGGGCCCAGTTCCATTAGGGCTCAGTTCCATTAGGGCCCAGTTCCATTAGGGCCCAGTTCTATTAGGGCACAATTCCATTAGGGCCCAGTTCCATTAGGGTTCAGTTCCATTGGGGCCCAGTTCCATTAACTGCCAGTTCCATCAGGGCCCAGTTCCATTAGGGCACAGTTCCATTAATTGCCGGTTCCATTAGGGCCCAGTTCCATTAGGGCCCAGTTCCATTAGTGCCCAGTTCCATCAGGGCCTAGTTCCATTAGGGCCCCGTTCCATTAGGGCCTAGTTCCATTAAGGCCAAGTTCTATTAGCGTCCAGTTCCATTAGGGCCCAGTTCCATTAGGGCCCAGTTCAATTAGGGCCCACTTTCATCAGGGCCCAGTTCTATTAGGGTCCAGTTCCATTAATTGCCAGTTCCCTTAGGGCCCAGTTCTGTAAGGGCCTAGTTTCATTAGGACCCAGTTCCATTAGGGCTCATTTCCATTAAGGCCCAGTTCCATCAGGGCCCAGTTCCATTAATTGCCAGTTCCATCAGGGCTCAGTTCCATTAGGGCCTAGTTCTATTAGTGCCGAGTTCCATTAGGCCCAGTTCCTTTAAGGCTCATTTCCATTAGGGCCAGTTCCTTTAGGGCCCAGTTCCATTAGGGCCCAGTTCCATTAGGGCCCAGTTCCATTAGGGTCAAGTTCCATTAAGGCCCGGTTCCATTAGGGCCCAGTTCCATTAGGGCTCGGTTCCATTAGGGCCCAGTTCCATTAGGACCCAGTTCCATTAGGGCCCAGTTCCATTAGGCCCAGTTTCATTAGGGCCCAATTCAATCAGGACCCAGTTTCATCAGGGCCCAGTTCCATTAGGGTCCAGTTCCATTAATTGCCAGTTCCATTAGGGCCCAGTTCCATCAAGCCCCAGTTCCATCAGGGCCCAGTTCCATTAGGACCCCAGTTCCATCAAGGTCCAGTTCCATTAGGGCTCAGTTCCATTAGGGCCCAGTTTCATTAGGGCTCAGCTCAATTATTTGTCAGTTCGATTAATTGTCAGTTCCATTAAGGCCCAGTTCCATTAGGGCCCAGTATCATTAGGGCTCAGTTCCATTAGGGCCCGGTTCCATTAATTGCCAGTTCCATTGGAGCTCAGTTCCATTAGTGCCGAGTTCCATTAAGGCCCAGTTCCATTAGGACCCAGTTCCATTAGGGCCCAGTTCCATTAGGGCCCAGTTTCATTAGGGCCCAATTCAATCAGGGCCCAGTTTCATCAGGGCCCAGTTCCATTAGGGTCCAGTTCCATTAATTGCCAGTTCCATTAGGGCCCAGTTCCATCAAGCCCCAGTTCCATCAGGGCCCAGTTCCATTAGGACCCAGTTCTATCAAGGTCCAGTTCCATTAGGGCTCAGTTCCATTAGGGCCCAGTTTCATTAGGGCTCAGCTCAATTATTTGTCAGGTTCGATTAATTGCCAGTTCCATTAAGGCCCTGTTCCATCAGGGCCCAGTATCATTAGGGCTCAGTTCCATTAGGGCCCGGTTCCATTAATTGCCAGTTCCATTGGAGCTCAGTTCCATTAGTGCCGAGTTCCATTAAGGCCCAGTTCCATTAGGGACCAGTTCCATTAGGACCCAGTTCCATTAATTGCCAATTCCATTAGGGCTCAGTTCCATTAGACCCAGTTCCATTAATTGCCAGTACCATAAGGGCCCAGTTCCATTAGGGCATAGTTCCATTAGGGTCAAGGTGCTATAGGCAGTCCTTTCGATCAGGGCCCAATTCCAATTCGGCCTGGAATAACAAGACCCAATATCACTAGGGACCGGTACCATCAGGGCCCAATCCGAGTGAGGAACATCTGACCCGTTTGTGACGAGAGAGAGAGAGAGAGAGAGAGAGAGAGAGAGAGAGAGAGAGAGAGAGAGAGAGAGAGAGTTCTGAAAAACTTCACGGAGTGACAGGCCACCAGCCCATGTCAATGACGTTCGTAGTAGCATATGGACAATGGGTCCGGCCTTCCCCCTTCCTCAATACTCACCCCCACCTCTTCGACCCCCACCCTCACACACGCCTCCCGCTCACATTCATCACACACACACACACACACACACACACACACACACACACACACACACACACACACACACACACGCACACTTCTATAGTTGTTGTGTAGAGAGAGAGAGAGAGAGAGAGAGAGAGAGAGAGAGAGAGAGAGAGAGAGAGAGAGAGAGGTGGGGTGGGGGGGGGGGGGGGGGGGGGACAACAAAAGGCAAGGATAGAAATAATGTACTCTCTCTCTCTCTCTCTCTCTCTCTCTCTCTCTCTCTATCTCTCTCATCAGGTGAGTGGATGGATCTCATCAATATGACAATGTACTGGTACCTATTGATAATGGGCCTGCTATAACTGGGCGCCATCAGGACTAGGACTCCATGGACTGGCTGTGACTGCCGTGATTCCATTCCGCCCCAGTTCCAGAAGCGCTAAGTGCTAAGACACAATGGTAGTAGGCCCTCTGGGCCATGATGGAATAAATCACTGTATGAGAAAGTGGGCTCCACTCGGTCCGGGCACCATGGAGCATCGTCAGATCGGGCCCTCAGGGAAGTGGACGCTAATGGTGCTGCAAGGCCTGTACAGCATGATGACTCCAGTTCACCAATTCCTAACACCGCATTTCAGACACCACTTTTTAAATTCACAATAATTCTGTTCTGTTCTTGGTCCAAGTACTATTGAGTATCCGATCTTGTCCCTTTCTTTTTGAGTGGGCTGTGATGGCGCTAGGCTTCTGTAGAATGATGACTCAACCAGTAAATGTAAGACCGCTGTTCAGACACCATTAAGACTGTCCCATTGGATTCGAATGGTTTTTGTTTTTGATTTACAATATCACATTTCTGCTGTAAGAAAGATGCTATAGTTACTGTCTGGAGTAAAGTAGATAATATTATTATGTCATTGAATGCCCCCGTTCCCACCCCACCCCCCCCCCCCCCCAACACACACACACGCACAAGATGAAAAGGAAAGGAAAAAGTCAGGTCACTAGTAATAGTCTCCTTTGGGAAGTACCACAGGAAGTCTTCCCAGCCTTGCTACATTGAGAGGGAGGGAGAGGGTGGATGGGTCTTCTCCGCCGAGTGACCTATGGCAGAAAAAAAGCAGCTCTCCAATGCTCAGCAAACCTTCTCCACCATCACACTGACTGCCAATGCGTGGGGTCTTTCACATTTTGTCCGCGTCCTCATTTTGAGGCCGTTCATCCTTCAGACTGTGTTTGAACCCTGATCTTTGAACTTCTTTACGACCTCTCCGACCCCAAACCATCCACTCAACAAGCCGATGGTATATTGCAGTGATTAATATCAAGGCACTGCGGGTTTGCAGGTCGGGAGTTCAGCTTTCATCACAGGCATTCATTGGTGAACGACTCTGCCCAGAGTTGGGTGGGCATAATGTGCTTGCATGGGAAACTGGAACCACACAGCCGAGTTTCAACTAGTTCATGGATGCATCTGTGATACTTTTGCTTAGTTTTCCTTGACCACCATTGCAGGTGTCTGTAACCATCAGGCCTGGTTGACACCAGGCTATATTATGAAAGGATGTATGTATGTAGAGTGCAGCCCTGTCTTGTGGTCGCAACTCAGCGTGGAACTCCATTTGGATGATCATCATCTTCATCATCATCCTAACTCATCAGTTAGAAAAAATCTCAAATATCTGGCCCTAATGGCTCGTTCTCACGTGTCTTCAGTTTGAATCTCCTCTCCACGTCTACACCCGTAGGATGTTCTTTTAGGTTATCAGAAGCACGGCCTCGCTGGAAAGGATGACTGAATGCGGTGGTGTCATCACAAAGAGATGCTAACTCACGATGGCTACATGACAGTTCGATGGTTGAGTTTTATGTCTGCACAGCGGATGCTTTAAGTTGCTGCAGCATGTCAAGTCGGCTGTCTGGTAGCTGGCACGCTCGGTCAAGTTGTATCTTGGGGAGGAAGCACCCAAGGTATTCGGTTCCCTCAAGCAGAAGCCTGAGTCATGTTGTTCTTCATAGACAGTTGATATTTTCCTTCTCTCGTAGTCAGGCGTGATGATGATGTCTTCCTTGTTGTCCTCCCTCTAAGGCCGTCGTCAGGGCTACCGGGCGGCGTCGTCTTCATGCTGAATGGCGACGGTCCTCAGGAAGTGTGCAGAACAGAAGACGCCAAGCGCTGTGCAAAGATTCACATCCGCTCTGCGACCGTGAAGTCAAGAATGGCAGCGCCTCGTCGCCGTATTGTCCCACAGCCTCCAGAGCCGTCCTCCAGCGACACAGGCTAGATCCATCCTCACTGCTGATGGGAGGAAGGCAGGCTGCGCCGCCTTGTGTCTGTCCGTCACCTCTGCGCCTTCTGTTGGTAACACCACCTCCCAGCAGACTGCAATGACTGTCGCAGCAGGCAGCTATATAGGTGGTGTCATGCCTTGTTGTCGGATCAGAACAGGCACCACTGAATGTTGTCAGCTTGATTCAGTGGCGGGGCAGCGCCTCCTCTGGTGGACAACCTGATGACCATTTGTTAAGGACTGCTCCCTGTGGGAGCAGAAACGGAATCGCTCGGGTGATGACATTTGCAGATGACGGCCTGATCTACAAAACATCAAACAATGCTGAAGAAAGAACGAAAGCAGTTCAGCAACAGTTGAACAACATCGCTCAGTGGTGTCAAGAAACTGATCGTCCATCAACCCTACAAAAGCCCAGACATTAGTCTGCACTCTCAACAACAAGACATCAGGACAAGTACCCTCACCAGTTTCCTTCAATGGAATACCAGTTGAATCAAATAACAACCTACGATATTTGGGTGTAGTAGGCTTGACAGAATGCTAACCTTTAGAAAGCATGTTGAGAATAGTGTTCTTAAATGCAAAAAAAAAAAAAGCTTATCTGCCTTGAAAGCAATGGCAGCTAAAAGCATTGAACAGCGTCATCTCTACCGACTGTATCACGCACTTGTACTCAGTGTGATAGATTGTGGATTAGGGCTTACAACACTGTCCAACAGCAACCTTCTCAAATTAGAAAGAATTCAAAATGAAGCAGTGAGATTGATCCTGGGAATCACAAAGGACACACCAGTTCAAACTATGCGATACCTGCTCGACCTTCCTTCAATGCAGACAAGACACAAGCTGGAACAGGTGAAGGCATATTTCAGAGCCCTTGAAAATCCCCAAACCCACTTCATGCGGCGGTCAAGGAAACAAAAGGACGTGGAAAATCATGGATGGGACAGGCAGAAGACAGTATACAGCTTGTGTGCCAGTTGGCAGAAGTCAAAGAAACCAAGGAATGGGAGAAATATCCAGACCACTTGAAGCACCTCTACCAAATTGCCATCGCTCCAGAACTTGGAAGACATTGTCGAGAATGGCCAGAGGCAAAACTAAACGCAGAAATTCAGATGCTGGTAGAAGACCTTTGCACAAAAGATGATATTTTAATGTACACTGACGGTTCTGTCACCAAAAGTAAGTCAGGCTGGGGATACACAGTGAAGCAAAAGGGCCGAACTATTCAAGATGACAATGGTGCGCACAGTTTAACAACTTCAAGTCTAACAATGGAGGTAGAAGCAAGCAGTGACGCAAGCACACTCCATCCATAAGCCAGTTTCAAACTCAAACAAGCCATGATACTGACTGACTCCATGAACCTACTTCTGAAAGTGAAAAGTGGAATGGGAAGCGCTGCTTGGAATGAACTAATGCGCAGCCTTCTATTGGACAGACTCATATGGATGTACTGCCCTGGACATGCTGGAGTTAAAGGAAACGAGAGAGAGAGCAGACACACTGGCTGGTAAGGCAACAATAAGAACTAGATAACTTCTTGGCCGATCTGATGTGATAAGAAATCTGAAAAAAACCATTTAAGCAAAGAAGAGCAATGCCACTATATACCATAGACCATCTTTCAGATCTGAACATCAAGAGAAGTGGCCGCACATCCAGACTTAAGGGAAGAGCAAGAAACACCACCAAACAAACAAACATTGGAATAATTTCAAGGCCAACACTGTGAAGACTCCTAGAGATTGGGGCAAACTCATACTGGGCCTTTCCAATAACAGACACAAAAGATGAAACACAAGTCAACTGAGAGAAGACTTTGAATCTCTCAGGGTCCCCAGCGTATACTGTAGACGTGTGCTCTGGTGTGTGTTCATCAGTGGGGTGATGTCAGCATGTTAATTAGTGTCCGTGGACATCATGAGTGTGCAAGCGTTGGTGTGTGTGTGTGTGTGTGGAGAGAGTGAGTGATTGTGTGTGTGTGTGTGTGTGTGTGTGTGTGTGTGTGTGTTCATCAGTGGAGTAATGCCAGCGTGTTAATTAGAGAGTCCACAGGCATGTGTGTGGAAGCGTTGGTGTGTGTGTGAGAGTGTGTGAGTGTGTGTGTGTATGTGTGTGTGCGTGCGCGCATGGTGTAAGTGTGTGCGTGGGATGTGTTTGAGGGGGGGGGTTGTTGTTATTGTTATGTGTACGTGTGTGTGCGCGCGAGTGTGTTCGTACACTTATATGCTGTATTTGGTGGTCTTGTTCTTGTTCCTAAGTCATCTTCTGAACATTCATGCATGCAGTCACAACACACACACACACACACACACACACACACACACACACACACACAAAGCGCACAAATGCACATACTCACGCACATGCCCACATACAAAGACGCACACATACACACAGATATAATAATAATAATAACGTACATTTATAGAGCGCCCTTTCTCACTAGAGCTCACAGCGCTTTACAATATTTAACTAAAAACATGCAAAAACAGAAATCACTATACTAAACAATAAACCCAGTCACCTCATCAATTATGACAATGAAACATAGCAAGAAGGGGGGGGGGGGGGGGGGGGGATGGCAACCAACACTGACACCTCACACACACACACACACACACACACACACACACACGCGCGCACACACGCACACATTGTCAGTTTTCAAGGGCAACACTTACAACACGTAACGCAATGCAACACCCAACACCAGGACAAAAATGTTTTCTATAAAGAAAATTCCTTAAACAGATGGGTTTTGAGTGCAGAGCGGAAAGCACAGTCAGTTTTGGCAGAGCGGATCGAAAGTGGGAGAGAGTTCCAAAACAGAAGGGGCTGCAAAAAAGAAGGAACGTTCGCCATAGGTTTTTGTTGAAACGCGTGGCTTGCAGAGGGTGAGAGTGTCGGATGATGAGCGGAGTGTTCTTGCCGGTGTGTATATGCTAACCAGGTGAGAAAGATAGACAGGGCCAGACCCATTGATGGCACGAAAACACATGCATGCAATTTGTATCTAATGCGTGCTTCTATGGGGAGCCAGTGCAGAGTGTGGAGATGCGGGGTGATGTGGTCTCTAGGGGAACCCTCAAGACCAGGCGTGCTGCAGTATTTTGTAAACTCTGAATTCGTTGTATACGTTCTTGTGGGCAATTCACAAGGAGACCATTGCAATAATCCAGACGGGAGAGCACAAATGCCGAAACGAGAGTTTTTGTTTCTCAGTTGAGAGGAAATGGCGAATTGAGCTGATACAACGGAGTTCAAAGTTAACTGTACGAATTACGTTCATGACCTGAGCATTCATTGTCAGATGTGAGTCAAGAACAACGCCAAGATTCTTTGCTGATTTCAAGAACAGAACAGTGGCATCACCAACAACAAGCGAGTCCGGTAATGGAGCAGACAGTGACGTTCTTGATGAAGAAATGACTAAAGCTTCAGTTTTCTCATCGTTTGAGTTTGTTAAATGTCATCCATGATTTAACATCCTGAATACATATAGTCTATATGCAGATACATGTGCTGCTCACACAAACCCACAAATTACACACACACACACATGCACGCGCTTTTTTACTACACACACACACACGTGCACACACACACACACACACACACACACACACACAAACACATGCACACACATGCGTACACGCACACACATACATACACGCACACACACACATGCGCCCACGCACTCACATCATACACACACGGGTACATCCACTACACACACACACAAAATGGTAGGTAGGTACTCAAGGTCTGACCAGCGCATTGGGCTGATGCGTAGGTCAGACATCTGCTAAGTCGTAGCCACGAGACACTCTTCTTCAATTGTCTCATCTTTGTTGTTAATTCATTTATCCATCAACTTCAAATCATGCGTTGTGTGGTCTCAAAACTTAGCAGATGTGGTGTAGTGTATATGGACTAGTCCGCACGCAGTGACGCCTCCTTGATGAAACTGAAACTGCAACTGAAAGCCTGTGGATCGCTGGTGTAGAGACTATAATGTCACGAACACGAGTGTGGCTATGCATGGGGATGTCAGAATTAGCGGTCTAGGAGTATAGCCTCTGCTGGAATATGGGGAAGAGTGGGGGACATGGAGAACGTGACCAAAAAACAAACAAAAAATCGACTGCTATGTTTGTCCTTGACGATTCAGAATGTTGTTTGAAGGTCAGATCGATAGGCTTAATCAACCCATTTTCCATGTCATTCTGGACGTGGAGTTGCGTCACACTTTAGGGACTTTTGTGGCATGTTACGTGGACCGTATGATTTGGAAGCATTTGTTTCCCCAAACCACGAGATTTGGCAACTTTGTGAGGCATAGTTCCCGAGGACTGGCTGTGTATCTCTTTGGTGGATGTCCACGGTGTCTTTGATCCGTTAGCTTAAAGGAATACTTTTGGAAAATCCAGTGACACTTAAACGATGGCTTTCTCATTTCATGTTTACACAATATGTGTATAACCAATTACTGTGCGTCAGTGTTAATGTTCCTGCAAAAAGCCGATGAAATTGAAGGTCAGCATCTCAATATGAGTTTGTGACA